>VYZX01026920.1:15207-31220 GCA_013401335.1 Brachypteracias leptosomus
TTTCAGAAATTCAATGGCACAGTTATTTGTGTCTGAGTGTTCCTAATATTTGACACACACACACACACAGATGCTGAAAACTGCCTGCATCTTCATCTTTTCTTCACTATGTATTTCGAACAAAGGTCTGGACTATAAAAGGAAGTGCACACAGATCACTTCAGAAATCCCAGTGGTGATGAGGGACAGCACAGCTATAACAGGAAGGGTGTGGTGGTGAAGACGCCCCCACCTCTCCCCGGGCCACTTTACCAGGCTGGCTTCTAGGCTGCTCTGAGAAATAGCCTTTGTGCTATTATTTAATTTTACAATGTAGGAGGCTTGGTACTTTCTTACTTCATTGAGTGAAGTGGCAAGTCAAACAAACCAACTCCCGCACCTCCCAGAGATGGAGTCAGTGAGTTGGAACAGTTATTCACCCCCTAAATGTATCTACAACTGCTGAATATCTTGGAAAGGTGCCAATAAAAGACCAGAGCCCCATCAGAAAAGGGCCAAGCATGCCTAACAAGATTAATGGCTACAGTGAGAAAGTACTAACCTACTAGTTAATTGTCTTGTGATCCTATACATACTGACCCCAAAGTAAGGCCCATTGGAGCTCAGTGGCATCTCAGCGAGCTGAGTCTTGTTATCTCCCCGTGTTGGGATGCCTCTCAGGCTTGACTTTGACCAACCACTGGTAAAACCAATGAAGGGAAGACCATACATCTGTGATAAGCTGATGAAAGGAACCACCATCTGTCTACAAAGAATGACAACAGGGAAGATTGTCCACTTGATCAAAGGGTGATGAAAGGAGGTGTGAGTATTTATGACTTCCAGGATTTTGTGAAAATCCTAGTGATGCCTAAGTGCCCAAAACTATTATAACCTGCAGAAAGTCAATGTCTTAATCATAGATTAACCTCTATACCTGTGTATAGCTATGTGCATGTGTATATGTGCCATTTGCTTTTGTTTAGTGAGCTTCATTAAATGCTATGTGAATCACTGTATTTACTATAACAGATGATTGATTTTGACTGATAAAGCATTGCTATTTTGTAAGTTACAACAGTGTTAATATATTTGAAATGCTGCTATTTCTTTAAATTGCTTCTACCTCAAGTTTACACAAGAAACACAGTATCATGTTAAAGCATCACACTGAAGTCCCAATATCCAAATCCTTTTGGGCATAAACCATTGACCAGGTCTGGGACTAGGAGTAGATCTAACCTTATTCTCTGAAGGAGTCTGGAAAGCAAGAGAGACTGTTCTGTTCTGAACCTCATGACTGAATGGGAAGACATTCCTTATCCCTTTCCCTCTATATCCTTAGGCATAAACTGTTGACCAGGTTTGGGACTAGGGGTGGATCTAACCTCACTCTCTGAAGGAGTTTGGAGGGTAAGGGGCTACATTCTGAACCTTGTGACTAAATGGGAGGATTTCCTTTACTACTTATATTCCCAATCTTCCTGAAATTCTTAGTCATAAACCATTGACTGGGTCTAAGACTGGATCTAGCTGCACCTAGGATTTTAGAGAGCAAAGGGGTCCCTTCTGAAAACCTCAACAGGAGGGCCACCCTTACCCCTTTATTCCCAATTCCCATGAAAACCACCCTAGCCCAATTCCAAGTCACTTTCACTGTGTACATACATATTTGCACAAGAATTTTAATCCAATCACGTTAATTTACTTTATAATAAGTAATGTAGTGACCTTGTCATCAAATTGAACCTTGATTAATCTTTGCTGAATTAATCTTTCACTAAATACTAGCAAATTCATTTAAACTTTGTCAAATTATTATTCTACCTCAATAAAATACATTACTGTCCTTTTATTGGGTGAGGTGCAATTCACTCATTCCACAGCAAGAAGAGTCCTAAACTAAGATTTCACCACAAGTGATATAAGGGATTTAAAGGGGAACCACTCCATCACCCCCACCACAAAGGGGATGGGGCTCAGCTGAGACCTTATAGGAGGAGAGGCAAACATGCATGAGGCTCTTTGCAGCCAAAATGAGAGGGACACCGACATATTTCTGTGAGTACAGAACTGCTCACTTCATTCACCACAGAGTCATGGCACATTGCAAAGGTGGTGGGGAAGAACAAGGTCTTCAGCTCTCCTCTGCCTTACCCTACTGCAGATTTCAGTCTGTGATACAGTCAGATTGTTCAGTTGCCATTCCTTGGAAAGGCACCTGCTTCACCGCTTAAGTGCTCCTGAGCCCTGCCCAGGATGGTGAGGATCTGGAGAGGAAGGTACATGTTCTGGGTACAGTGAGTCTGGCTGTGCTCAGTGTGAGAGCGCAGGAGAACAAGAGACCACCCACGTTCTCCAGATTTTTGCTTCTAAACTGAGATTCTACTTTTTTCTTTCATAATCTTAAACCAGCAGTGAACTGCAGTAGTCCTCTATTCTTTTAAGAGGATTTGGGTTTTGCACTTTACTTGAAGTGTTACTGCACAGGCAATTAGTGTTTGATTCTACCCCGACCTCCTTCCTCTAGATCCTTTCAGAAACATGTCATCTGTCTGAGATACAATTGTTATTGAAAGATTATTAATTTAGTCAGTTCCTTCACATTTCCCCACAGAGTTAGCTTGAAATCCCAGACATGTATATACATGCATGGACATGCTTCCTAGCAAGCAGAGCTTGGACTGTTTCTAGCAAATGACGTTTATCAAGAAAAAAAACTACCTCAGCTTGACAGAATATCAGATAGCTATATCAAAGTTCAGAAAAGTCATGAATACAATATAATATTGAAGTTAATACACCTAAATATTTCTTGTCAAGAGAGTTGTTCTTTTAAGTAGAGCAATTATAGTTTTAACTGGACTCAGAAGTCAGAAACACATGATACCATCCCCTAAACGGTCAACAATTCCTTCACCTCCTCCACAAACCTTCCTGAGAACAGCAATATCACTGCAAAAGTGCAGCACCACACCTTTCCCCCTAACACAGGCAGAATTGGAGTTGTGGACTGCTCCTCTTCTAAAAATTCTGAAGCTTCCTATAAAGCATAAGGCTCTTTCTAAAACAGAACAGAAATTCACCTTAAAATATCTCCTAAAACTATTAATTTTTAAATCTGATGTTGACTGTATATTCTGAAGAGTATATACAAAACAACTTGAATTTTGTATTACAAAGTAAGAACATCTTGGCTGAACAGCAAATAATAACACAATTTATTGTGACTGTGATTGAAGCATCTGAGAAGCACAAATCAAATTAGATCACGTCAAGAATATAACACAAAACATCCTGGTCTAAATCTTTAAGATAATTTACCTTGCAGTGTTCCATTATTTGCAGTATCTAAAGAACAAGTTGACAATGAGTGATTTTTAAAAGACAGGAGTAAATTAATAAAACCATCTTTCATGATCTGTCTGGTAAACTAAATATGATCAGACTTCCTTACCAGTGTTCACAACAGTCTGTTTGTACTGTAAAGATAGCCTTAATAGGAAAAACAGAATTCCTTTAATACCTTATAATAGATATCAGAACTACAGAATTCAGAAATAGGAGTATAGATCAAAGACAGCAGTTGAATCTATTATTTTGGTTATGCATTATACATAAAGAAAAGGAGAAATAATGTGACCCTGGACTCCAGTCTGCAGAATGTAACAAATATGGCACAGGTAAAGGACAACTTTGAACAAGCTACAAATAACTGGTGCGTTGAGTGAAAGTAGTAGTCAGCATATTTTAGTTAAACCAAAACAGATGTGAAATATAGTCAATTTTCAATTAGTCATGGAAAAACTATCCAGGTTTCAGACTAACCATAATACATGCAGAAAAGACTCTAAACTTCTTCCTTTTCATTCTTAACCTCACTGCATATCTTCATTTCATGTTTAAATATAAATTAAGTAAAGAATGCTCTTGCAGCTATTTAACATTTGTTCTAAATCTGTGGGTTTGCTTTATCTTCTTTATCCCACCTCATTTATTATCCAGAATAGGAGACCCTATTGTAAATAAAACCATGCCAAATGTACTTCTCATTTTATTTTATTTTCAGTGGTTTTAGTTGCTGTTATAATGAATCTCAGCAGACTTGATTTCTCTTTTTTTTTTACTGGGAAATTCAAAAGGCTATAAATGAATTATCAGCTACATTATCTACAGAGCATGGATCTATATGAGACATAATTAAGCAAGAAAGGGGACTTATTCGCTATTAACAGAATTTCTGAATGGCCTTTAGATGTTGCTGAAATCAGGGTAGAACATCACAATCCATGACAAAGCTAAAGATTAACATTTTAAAGACTGATCTGGAAGAAAAGGTTACCCTTATAAATAAGGTACAATTAAGGACATATTTAAAGCATCTATTTTGGAAAAAATATGGAGAGTATTCATCAAGACTATATATTACTCATCTTATTGAAAGTGATTGGTAAAAATCTTTCAGAAGAACAAACCTAACTCTTCTATCATTTACAAATACTCTTTGTCTGTCAAAACTACTTGTAAATGATTTAGATTAAGGCTGAAACAATCTTCACCTCTGCCTTAATTTCACTTAGGTAACAGAAAACCCGTATTCAGTGAAGTCTGCTTTTGACAAAGGGAACTTTGAGCTCAAACAGACTCTCAGCTATACCCCAAATCCTTCCAAGAATTGTTTCATAGATGTAATTATAGGGTTGAATCATGCTTGACGTAATGTTGTCATTAGAAGAGGTGAAAATTAAATCCTGAAGTGGCATAATAGTGCTTGTAGAACTGAAAAGCCATCAACTTTTATCTCCTTCAAAGAGGAAAGGATGGAAAGATTTAATCACTATTCTACTACCCCTTCTTAAAATCCAAAGTCACAATTAAAACCTGAATATAAAAATACCTGTGATTACAAAGGCAATTCACAGACTGCATGGAGGACATCAATTAGACCTATTGGACTTACTGAAGTATTCATAGACTGCAGCAATAATGAACTGTAAGCTGGCAGCACTCCCATCTTGCTCCTGAAGAACAGCACATCTGCATGCACAGACACACCTTTATTGCTAATGTCCGCAACATTAAAATATAGTATTTACTCTGAATGTATATAGTCTCAAATTTTTTGGTATATGATCTAAATATCTTTCTGTGAATACCTGTATGTCTCAGAGAGACATCTGAATCCTTTATTAATCTGCTTGGAATTCATAGGACACTTTTGATTAACCTGGCTGTACACAACAGCAAAAGGACAGATTAAAATTCAATGCCAGAATTAATCAGGACAAAAAAAAAAAAAAAACACCCCCAAAAATTCCCCTCAAAATCCCAAAACACTTAAGCAAACAAATTCCCTACCATCAGTAAGCTAAATTATCAATCAATCAAGAAAAAAAAAAAAGAAAGTGCTCTGCCCAATTTGGAATACAATTATGGAAACAGGCAATCTCATCTAAATCACCATCAGAAAATTTGCACCCACGTTTGCTTAGGAGTGTAAAACCGCCCAGACTCTTGATACTATAAGTAGAAGTGCCATCCATCACACTCAATAGGACTCTCAATTCTGTCTGGCAAATGCTGGCTATTAAGGTGGAAACATGCATTGCATAACTTGTATACAGCAACTCTGACAATACCTGGTGTATTGGACTCACTGCAATAGAAAATCAGTCAATCCATTTGTAAGGGCTATTTGTCCAAGGTTCCCAGATGCTTGGCAGCCCAGTAAAGATATATCCAGGAACAGTATTTGCATAAGGGAAAAAAAAGAGATGTAGCTGGAAGACCCAGACATGTAACATCTCTATTTTTGAACAGTTAATAACAGTCCATCATTTTATTGTAAAGAATGAAAGTGCAGATTCCCCCCAAAATATCTGCATCTCATTAAAAAGAAAGGAAAAGCATTATGTCTTATCAAGCATTATGAGTTATGTGTTTTAGGAACTCACAACAGCAAAGGAGTACAAGTGGAATCATAACATCTGCCACATAAAAAAAAAAGAGAATAAAGGCAGATTCAAAAGGATATGGCTTATAAAATAAAATATAAGCATCTACCCATGTAAAATGTGTATATTCACTGATGTATGCTTTTCCAACTCCCAGATTTTCTTTGTGAGCAGTAACACAGGGATTACACATGATTAGCTGCTGCAGCCATTGTGAGAAGAGAGGCAGCAGCCCTCCAGCACAGGCTGTCTGTGAGCAGAATAGGGAAGAGTTTCCTTTCACTCTGAAGTAGACAGAGCTCAAACTAAAGCTATATTCAGTTCAAAGACTTCAAAAAGCAGATGCCATGGCTCAGGTTTTAGATGAATTTTAACATACCAGCTTCAGTAGAGACTGGAGGTTTTAGGTCTTCAGACAGGCAGTACTTTAAAAAAATAATTAGGAATTAAATGCATAAATCCATGTAACTGCAACATTAAATCATGAATATCATCACAGAATCAAGATAATGTTAAGCTAAGGGTTGCACCAGCTGGCTAAGCAGCTCACCCTGCCCTTATTTGTAATGCTGATATTCACGTTAGACAATCTATTTAGTATCTGCATATAAAGCACACAAAACCAGGTGAAGCAAGTTTACTGTGCCTTCGCCATTTCATTGTCTGGATGCTCTGATATAATTTGGCCCCTTCACACTGCCAGATGGCATTTTAGAAGCCTAGTCATACCTGCAGGATATAATCCCACAGGCACAGTGCCATGTAAATCCAGACCTTTATCTCACCAGATCAAAGTGTCAAAAACAACAACAAAAAAAATGTAGTTCTGCCTTCAGAAAGCTGGCTGCAAAAACCCAGGAAAGCTGTGCCACTGTATGCATGGCTGTAGACATCATGTGTAGGTGACACTGCCCTTTGCAGCTGAAGATCTTGAAATCTGAATGAGAAAAGTTCTTGGGTTTGCAAAGGTGCACAGCACTGACAGCAAACTATAACATCTTGCTACAGCAACAACAATAATAAAGGGTAAACCCAATTTTATTTGTTCAGGCCCAACTGATGGACTTCATGCAGCATAAGCATTGAAACACAGCGGCACAGATACAGGAAGAGAAGGAATAAAGAATGTGAGGACTTTATCTAAATAAGAGGAACAAAAAGAACAATACAATAAAAAATAGCCTTTTAGAAATATTAGAAAGTTCAAAAGTAATTGAAATTGCTGAACCATAACATGTAAATCCCACTAATTTAAACTGATTATGCTGAAAGTAATGTGTAAGAAATCATATGCTTTTGCAGGTGAGGAATATATTTTATACCACTTCATACGCTTGCATGAGTATTTGTCACTCAATAATGAAAAATTAGGTATTTTTAGTATTTCAACAACAAACTTAGGATTGTTATACTATCCAAAACAACCTCTGATTCAAAAAATTCCTTATGGTCAAACATCCATTTCAGGACAAGAGTCAGCAACTTAAACCAGAAAAATATTTTTTTCAAGCCTAAGAAAAGAGTCAGTACATGAGAGTATCGTATCAGCTCTCTAGAAAACATGGCACTTCTACATTAGTTTGATTAGACCTCCCTCGGACACTGAGTGTCCAGTTAAAGAGAGCTCTGATTTCTACCTCTTGCTCCTTGATTGCAACCATTTTTTCAAAGTCACCATGATCCAGAATACACATTACGCTAACACAATCCATTTCTGTACTGCTAGCTCTCTTCCTCAGGCAACACCAAACTCTGCAACATCCCCTCAGCATACCTTCTTCATCTGTTTGCTTTTCTCCATCTCAAATCATCCAAGGAGGAACACACGACTAAGAGAGAGCTCAGCAAGCTCCCCCAACTGATCCCAACAGGAATTCTCGTCAAACTGATCAGCTTCTTGTTATTTCTCACAAACTGGTCGGTTCCTGGTTGATATAGCTCTAGCCTCACCCACCACCCCAACCACAATCATCTGGGCAAAGACAGGGCCTCACACAGGTGGGCCAGGTTCTGCCTCTGGGGCCTGAAACCACCTGAGGAACAAGACATACTGTTGGGCTGTGATTCATCCATAGGTCAACTCCAACTCAGGGCCCACAGCCCAGGCCCCAGCACTTCAATTTCCTACAATGCTTACAAGTATTTGAAAAACAAAGCAGGGACAAAATAACCCAATTTACTTGAGGATTCATATCTTGAGTTTAAAGACATAAGGATTAGCTACAAAGTTTTCCTTCATTTACAGCTCCACAGCCCCTTTCTAATTCTCTTCCCAACCTCTATTGCCAAAACTGAACATCCCTCAGTTAAAAACAAAGGAATGTTTCCACAGCATTTTCACTTTGTAGACCAAACAGCTTTATAATCTACCCCTTTACTGCATCCAGTGGCACAAATTTGATTTGTTGCCTTTCAGGACAGGTTGCAAGATTAATTTCTTTTTAGTGGAGACCTTATGAGCAGAGGGCAGAGCCGGTGCCTCACATTTGTGCTACAGAGTTGACATATCTATGCATTAACTCAGTTTTCTGTTGCACTTCTGCATTCTTTACCAAGGTAAGTCATTGAATTTGTGTTTGAATGGTGTGTCTGGGCATAAGCACCTGTGGGACATAGGCTCAAAATTAAAACATTTCAGCTGAACAGTTATAAGTACAAAATTGTTATAACTTTCTCAGTTACATCTTCGCCAATGCTATCTTTTTTTGTCCACTGTCTAAGGTGATAAAAGCTGCAGGGTATCCTCCTTCCAGTCTGTTATGTCTACTCATACAAGAGCATGACCATAAGTATTTTGGAGACCACTACTAGGTGGAAGAAATTGTCCAGTTACTTCTAGTATAGAGTAAGATAAACTACAGGTGTTTTAATACATAGGATCCCAGATTTTCATTCCATTACAGAGATAGTTTGGAGGAGCATCATAGACAATGTTATGATTCATGCCAGTATGGCCTTTCTCCACATGACTTGAGGCAGTAGGAGACGTTATGACAACCTCATAACAGTCAAGGATGCCCCTGCTATTTACAGTGGCTCATGGATGTTAAACAGTAATGATCCTGAAGATCTCTAATCCTATTTTCACGTCTATAAAAATACAGTATACCGTCTGAACGGCATAATTCTGGAGTTTTATAATATTTATGAATTTATGAGTACATTGTGAATAGGCCTAATGTGATACGCCTGTATGAATTTCTGACTGTATCAGCTACTTGCTTGAAAGTCATTAAAAAAATCAAGAGTAGAATAGCAGCAATGCATAAGAAAATTGAGTCATCCTCCTTCAGTACCTTCCAAATGTCTCTTTTCCTGCCAATTCTTTCTCTTTATATGCATTTCTTTATTTTTCTTGTTTCCAAATGTACACTTACATTAAATCAAAAGACTTCTACTATATTAAGCACACCCACCACCACCAGTGGAAGTACAGTTATGCTGAAAGACTTTGACTTCTACATCTTACTGCAGTATTAAAGAAAAATATTACACATATTTATATATACACACAAAAATCTAAGTGCATATATAAATAAATATATATGTACACTGATAGCAGAATGAGACAACAAATGTTTATCACAAACCTGCTAACATTCAATTGGTATCCTTATAATTTTAATGAATTATTTGGTCAGTACTATAGTAGTTGCTGCACTTACAAAGGATTAAATGAATTTTCAAGAAAGAATAAATGAATATTTATATGGCTGAAATGTTAATCTCTATTTCCATGTTTATCTCATTCTTAAACTAATAGTAAAGTTTAAAATATTAGATCAAAATGGCTATCAACAAAAATAAAAAACAGAAAAAGACAATCTTTCTTTTTCATTGACACTCCAGTCACACAAATAGATTAGGAGCATTGCAAAGAGATTGTTAACATCACATCTTTGTTAGAAAGAGACATTGCAGATTAATGATCACTGAAAATGCAGATGAGTTCAAATATAGTGTAAAACATGGAAAATTGAAAATTGATAGTTAAATTTATTTAATAAAAAGACAATTTGGACTGCAGCTATCAAGCTCCAGGGAAAAATAATAAACTGAGAACATAAAACTCTTCTAAATCAAAAGACTGAATTTGGTGAAAGATGAAAATAAGATCTCTAGCTTAAAAATACCAAGTAAACTTTTACTTTGAATGCATAGAACCCACTCTTACTGCGATTTCATAAATTCAATTGGATCAGAAGCAAATCCTATTAAGAAGGTTGAGTGTGCATACCTATCAGTATCCTGGTTCTTTTGCTCGAGGTTCAAAAACACTAATCTAAATGCTAGGAGTCTAAACTAGAAGGGTGTTTAAAGCTCTCATTTCCTTTTTATTCTCTCCTTTCTTCAGATGGGAGTCAGGGGAACTGTAAAAAGTACATATATTTAAATTCAGTAGCCATCCAGATAAGTGATAATAAGCATATATATATCTTTATACATACATGTGTATACACCATCTTGACTGGGGAGGAGGGGAAAGGGGGAAACAACACGAAAAACGTAAAACCACCCAAAATGTCCTTCAAAGTGCCCTCCCTTCAAGCTTTTATATGGTACGTGGACAGGCTCTGTAACACAATGTTGATGTGTTCAGTTATGGTAGCAGTGCAAAGTGACTGACCACATAAGCTGCAAGGGCTAGAAATAATAAACTCTGCATGTTTCCATTGCTGCATTCAATGACAGTGCTTACTGACACTTTTGAAAGTAAAATATAAAACATTTTAAAATTCTTCCATGATACCCTCATCAAATGTACTTGGGGAGGGGTGGGGAAGTTTTACACCATACATGGAAACTGAAAATCAAGCATTTTTTCTTTTCAGCTTGTGTAACACCAACTGCAGAAAATAACTCCTGCAGATCAAATTTTACTCTCGGTGGCATGTGCGTGACTTAAAGGTCTTTGCATTTTGACTTCAGCTGTTCTCAGACAACAGACTCTTATCTTCCAGTGCAATAGCACAGATTTAGCTAAAGGCAAAGTTTTCTCAAAGCAGTACCAGCAATTCTTCCAAGTACATTGAGTTAAGAGACACTGTATAATAGCGCTTAAGATAAAACATTAAAAATTATTCATATTTGTACAATCATAAATAATCACAAAATATGTATAGTAGCAAAGATGCAGACACTTGCAAACGAAAGTAACAATGGTGTCTCTGTCTTCTGTTATCAGGGCAAATTTTCTTACAAGCAGTTGACCATCCAAACTCTAGTGTGATCTAACCTACAAAAGCTTTTTTCATTCTCATCAGGGCTGACCTCTTCCATACTCAGCTTCACATGATTTGTTGTTTAATATTATAACTTTATCTCCCAGCCTTCAGAACACTGATAAAAAAAACATGGTAAAAATTATGTAAGACATATTTATTGAGAGAATTTGCTATGTCAGTCCCAAGCCACGAAAACATGTGGGAAAGAAAAGATGGAAAAGAAGGAAAATTGAATTAAGGCTTTTGAGACAGCAAGCTCCATAAATGAATCACAAGAAGAAGAAACCTTCATTAGAAACACCTACAAGACAATAATATAACTGATGTCAAGATAATTGTCTCTTGCTATATAGAAACTCTTACGCTGAGAACACATAACAACATACTGCATTTTCCTATTCATTGTAAAAATTTCCACTTTGCTTTAATTTCTTGAGAAACTTCTATATATGCTTTTAATTCAGGGGTCATCTCCCTTTAAACACAAGAGCTGCCTATTCATGCTAGGAGAAGTTCATCAAACCTGTTGATATTCTAGCAGATGTTACTTTAATTGTGGGAAAATATCACGGGAATACAGGACAGCCATGAAACCATATCCTGCACTCTAATGGATAGATGAAAAGATCCTTTTCAGTAGATTCAAATATCTTGCCACAATACCTGAAAGTTTTCTTTCCTTTCTCCCCTCCCCGTTCGCTCAAGTATCTCATGGTTACTGCTTCCAAAATCAGTAATGCCCGAAGTCTCCTGCATTTTCATTTCTCCAATAGACTCTAATGACAACTACCCCTTTGCATCATGACTGAGACAATCCATTCATTGAAAAAAAATGAAAAAAATACTGAGCAATCATAGACATTAATTATAACTTCTCAATCTACTCACATAGATTTTGGCCTAGTACACTGATTTGTGTGCAAAACCCCAGAAAGGTAATTAAGTCTTTCTGCGTATTACCATTTTCTACTTCAAAAAGTCTATTCCTGTCTAATTGTCATCAGCACCTATAAATTAGGGAAAAAGGAAGAGAAAAAATATTTTTCTGGCATCTTAGCATTAATTAACAGCACTACAGTTAAACATGAAAGGCAACGTGTTTCATTTAAATAAGCATCCTCTAGAGTACACTTATTTCTTGGGAAACAACAACAACAATCTATTCTGTAATTGAAAGGGTTAATGTTGAACCCTCACATGAAATGCTATCAAATATTTGTGCAACATTATAAATGGAAAAGTAGAGATTAAGAATTTTTTTTAAAAAAAGAAAGGAAAGAAAGATACAGAACATTATCTGATACTTTCATTAAGCTATGTATTCTATTTGATAACACAAAGTAGAGAAAATACTAGAAACATTGAGGCAAGCCTTTGGAACAGTCATATCAGTGAAAATTAATCTGGTAAGTGCAAGTCTTGAACGTGGCATCTCATCTCCCCCAGAGAAAGCTGACATTTCTGCTACATTACTTTGACCATGTCTCTAAATGAAAGTACAGCTACACATGCGCTAATGAACAGCATCAAATTATGTCATTCTGTAGCATTCTAAATTACTGGCATAATTCTAATTGTCAAATTGTTCTATACTAAAAATATGTTAGAATATATCCAGTATATGGTTAGATTTACAGCCTTCAAATATTACATTTTACTCAGGATATTTACAAGTATATGTATTTATGTATAGTGGGGGTATGTAATTTCAAGTAAAAAGAAGGTGTCTGGTATTGGGAAGCTCTTAAAATAGACTAGCTCTTCAAAATATGCTGCTTATCTTTGTTTAGACTGTCAATTTTTTAATTCAACCTATGATTTGTTTGTTTACAAGGAGTATCAACCACCACAGACTTCCTGGCTCTGACTATAACTCCGAAAAGCTTCCCGAATATAAATTTGTATGAAATAACAATAATTGTGGTAATTATTCATTCTTCCCTGGGGCAGCTGCTGTCAAGGCCAAGCCAAAGACAGGTATTTGCATGTGGCACACAAACATCCAGCAGATGTCTATCTGCAAATTGACAGCACTAACATAGATGGATCTCCACCCTGTGTTATAATAATGAATAAGCTGGATCTATCTGTATTCTCTTAACACCATTAAAAAAAACCCCAAAAACCAAACCATATTTTTGAAACTTTAAGATAACTAACCTGTAAGTGAAACATTAGTTGATTGATGAGAAGCTCAGCATGAGCCNCCAAGGACTGCGTAGACATACTGTAAAAAGGGAGTCACTGTCCCAAAGAGCTCGCATCTTCAGTTTGTGATAAAATATCATGGGAGGGGGACTAAGAGGAAAAAGAAGAAGAAAGAATGCAGAGAAGGAAAACAGAACACAGTAATAAAAACAGACGAACATTCCTGAGATGAGCAATAGTCATCTGAACATTTGACAAGCTTAGGTCACAACTGCTACCAGAATTACGGCAATTTCAAGGAGTTTGTGCTATGATGGGAGCATACAGACATTGCTAGCTTTCCTCATTTTGTCAGTGTCCTCAGTCACACAAGGTAAAGCACTGCACAAACTCAGAGGTGCTACGTTTATCCCTAGTATTCTAGTTTTTCATTCGCCCATTCCTCAATTCTATGAGAAAACAATCTCTCTCTCTCCCTGTTATAGATACCTCTTCTCACCATATATGAACAGCAAACTTTTTATTTTTCAAGTAGAATCATAGAATGGTTTGGGTTGGAAGGGACCTCCAAAGGTCGTCTAGTCCAACACCCCTACAATAAGCAGGGACAAATCAGTCAAAATACTGAACAATAGGGATACTGGATACCACACAAATAATGTAAGACAATATCAGCATTACTGATTAAAATTAATATTACAGGACCATCTATAGACATCTATTATTCAAAAAAGCAGTGAACTGCACGGAAGGGCCATTGCCTCTTAATGCAACAAATTTTCTTTTCACAATCCACTCTTTTAAAGTTCACTCAAACCAGATAATTGGATGATTCTTTATTTGTGCCAAGAATATTAAAAAAGGTAAAAGCTCATTTGAAAATTTTGGGTTGTAGATAAAGACACGAAATGCATGTTAAATGGCAGTTTTTCTAGATTTTAATTTAAGGAAGTTGATCTGTTCTTTTCCCCTGATAATCTACTGCTTGATTTTCTTTTCAGTGGCCTTTAGAGCCATACTGTCTGAAGAGTCTAATTTAATCCTCACTAGAAGTCATCCTCATGAAACTGCAGAACAAATATTCTCATCTTCTGCATTTATTTCCATATGAATGGAAACCCACTCACAACTCAAAAAAATACCAAACCCACAAAAATACTGAACTCCGTGAAAGTAGAAAAAAATTGATGTAACATTCGCACGCATCTGAAATTGCCAGAAATACTAATATGTCAGTGCATTCTCAGTGTATCATAATCTACAGTCCCAAAGCTCTGAGGTTTACTGCAGCTGGATTTTCAAAACTAGTATGTAATGCATGTGCAAACTAAGGCAGCAGCTGATACTATACTGGTGGCATGAGCTGTTTCCATGTAATTTCAGTACTACTCAGAAGCTAAGTTTCTACACTGCTAAAAGCTGATACTTTAATAAAAGTTGATAAATGTGATATAAACTGAGCACAATAATTTAAGCACCACAGAGAGGGAACCAACAAAAAATACTGTACAAATAAAGTTCAACCTGATATTGAGAAAATTAGGAATTATTACAGTTGTCTCTAAGGACACAAATCTCATTATGCTACCCTGAACTTCGTATAAGCACTTTTCCAACAATCTTTCCACACAAATTCTAAAAACAAATAAAAAACCTCTTCAGCATAGATTTCTCATCCAGTTCCATCATCCTCCACCTAATAGCTGAGCTACCTTTGACTATGAAAAAAAAAGATGTTAATCAAGAGGAGAAATGACTGGGAAAGCTGCTCCTCCTCTGTCTTGCTGTTAGCTACATTGTCCTTATTCTTAAGAAGACTTTAATCTTTACTCACCAAGATATGATACATAGGCTGCAGGGTAACCACTGATTTATAGAATCATAGAATGGTTTTGGTTGGAAGAGGCCTCAAAGATCTAGTTCCAACCCCCCCTGCCGCAGCAGGGACACCCCAGAGCATACAGATACCTCGCAAGCAGTCTCCTCCCCCAGATCACAGCATTGGAAGAACATTTCTAACACCCAGAACCTTGTCAATCCCTTCAGTTTAACTAATAGATTCTTCTTTTGTATCAAGGCGGGTTGGGTGTACTGTGTGTACCTTTAACACATAAGACAGAAAGCTCTGGAAAAATAGCAGCCAGTAGATGTGGAGAAGTCTACTGAACTTCCAAAAGCAAAGTGATTGTATAAGAAATAATGCTTAAGTAAAATCCAAATATCGTGCTGTGTCTTAGGTACCAACTCAGATTGTTTCCTGGCCCTTCTGTTAAACAAATATAAAACCAAGCTACATACAATAAAGAATTTTAAGGGACGCTAAAAATGTTTCTTACGGAGGAGTCAGTAAGTGTTTGGTCCTAACAGTAGATGCAATTCAACCAATTCAATCCTTGTCTGAGTAGTGGGTCTCATCTAGGGACCTCACTCAAACAACACAAGATTTGGCAGAGTTTCAGTCTTTAAAAGCAATTCACACTGTTGCCTTAAAGCCATGAAGGAACCCCCCTTGTAGTTTTTGGGATGGTTGAATTTTTTTATTCATTAGGACTTTTTTTTTTCCTCTCAAGTTAACTAAAGCTCTCCAAGAGATGACACAAAAAAGAACGGACTTTGGATGGGTCTGCAGTGGCTTTGGCAAATTGATATGTCTTTGACAAACTGACTTTAGGTTGCTCTTAACAAGGTGAACAGCTACAGATATCTT
>VYZX01026921.1:0-22187 GCA_013401335.1 Brachypteracias leptosomus
TCCCTGCAGCTGGAGACCTGAATAGCCACTGTTTAGTTTTGGGGCAAACGTTAACATAGGTAAATATCTGAAAAAACCTGTTGCATTAGAATCACGACCTAGACATTTGTCTTTTGTTAGATGGCTTTGCCAACAGATTCAGCAGATCATCTTTAACACACTTTCAATTTTTTTAATCTAGATATTATTAGCAAGTTATTTTTTATTTTCATCATAAGAAATGCCAAGAATAAATTACTGTGATAAATACTGCTCTAGCAATACTTTATTATTGAGAAGACTGAAATCTTCTCAGGGGTAACTCTGGTATATGAGAAGGCAGATGAAATTTTAGCCTATCACAGTTGATTGTCAAGTTTTATTTTTATTCTCCTGCCTGTCAACATCTCTGCTTTTAGATGGGGAACTTTGTATTTCTCACCCCTTAAGCTACCATCTCTGTTTTTCTAGCTCTGAAAAAGAACAGGAAAGAAAATGCTGCCTGTACGATTGCAATATTAACACGGGAGGGTGAATGAAAATGCCAGTATATGGATTGCTGTTAATTAGGGTTTGGAGTTCTTACACTCCTGTATGAAGAGTAACAGATGCTGCTGTTACCTTCAAGTGTCTTTTTCTAAGCCTCATGACTGAAAACTGGCATCATCTGTTTCTCAGCCCTACAGTCTTAATTTGATACCAAGCACATCTTCAGCCAATCTGAGTGAACATGAAAATATGAAGGGGAAAATAGTGTCTTAGGGGATATTTTCTATTTGTAGAATTAATCTCCATTGACATAGTGTGTGAGCCTTCAGAGCAAAGAGAATAAAAGATGGACAGTGGGTAATTATTTATTTTTTAACTGCTTTCCTAATTTGTTTGCCATAGGCCAAAATCAGCAATTTTTGTATGTGCAGAATTCTGTTCTGGGGTAGGTAAGGGAGTATCTGTGTATGTAGGGCCTTTAACTCAAAGGTAAGCAGACTGGTTGGGTTTTGTTTGATAGGGTTTTTTTGTCTTTTTTTTTTCTCCTAAGTATCACAATGAGATGCCATTGCAACTACTCACTTATTAAATGTTTTGCTCCATACTACAATGTGTTGCTCCACACTACTGTGAACATGATTCGTGAACTGATTAGTGTTATTAGTGTTATGGGACACTAAAAGGACTTAATAAAATAGAAGTGCTAGTGAAGTACTGTCGACTGAGGATTTGGCTGTCCTGAGAAATATCTGATGTTGCAGTGGGAACTCTTCATTAAAACTCATGATCCTTAATCATTTAGCACAACTGCTCCATTCACCTGGAAGTAGTAAGTAATGTTGGAATTCAAGTCAGCAGGTCGATGCTCTTTTGAGCCTTTAGTAGCTCTCTAGCACTGTATAAGTGAAAAGTGAACAAAAATAGTTATCAGTAAAGTTGTGACTTGCAAGAGCCAGAAACTAAGATGATTCCAGGAATCTGCCACAGAGAAACCAGCCAGCCACAGTAATAGATTTGAGAGAACTCTACTTATAACATTGGTCATGGAGTGCAGTGAGAAAATAAAAAATACAGTTTAGTACAGTTATATTTAAAGATTAAGGTCCTACCTTTACAGCTCCCTAGCAGGTTACTGACTTTCCAGTGGAGACAGACAGAGTTCAACTTTGTCTCTGAGCTTCAAAAGACAATCTCTCCCTTCTTCTGAGTAGCTTTCTTTTCTTCTGAGTCATCTAGAAATAACACGGGAAAAATGTATCTGTGTTTTTTCTGCTTTCTGCAGCACATCTGCAGATCAAATCTTTTGTATGAAGACAAGCTTGATGTGAGGACACCATCTTGGAGGGGTACACTATTTTCATAATTTATGACTGGTAAGAAATAACGTTACTTTATCTGAGGGAATCAAATATATCTTTTTTTATTGGGAAATCACTTTTATCTCACCTCAGTTGCTTTAACCTGTGATTTCCCAGGACTGTTTCCTGTGCACTGGAGACATCTGGAAAAATCATACTACTGTCTGTAGCTGTTACCAGTTTCAGTAAACTTCATATAGATATTTGTCATATTGTATAGCATCCTAAGGCTGGTTAGGTAAAATAAAGCTGTTTCCAGCTTACTGGGGGCTCTCTGACTCCACTGATCAATGCACAGGCAAAGGATGTCCAGGAATTCACTGTAGCTCTAATTTTAGTATCCTTTACATTGTCTAGTCCATGCTGAACAGAGAGCACAGTGATGTGAAGACACTGAAGCTGGCAAATAAGGTTCCAACACTGCTATTAATAACAGGATTGCTGTGCTTCTGTAGCATTATGATGCCAATTGATCATAATGATATAGTCATTGATCATTTGAACTATTGGGCTCTTCCAGAGAACGTGTAGGAAGTTGTTTAAGCAGGCTGAGATTTACTGGCTAAGAACTTCCTCATTTTGAATGTTCTTATTTAAAGATTATTCGGCATTCAGTACAATACTGACAGAAACCAGTGACTGCAGGTCCCTGTAGTGGGAGCACTGTACCCTCCAGAACACGTTCAGTTACTTGTCCAAAGTTCACCAACCAGACTGTTTGCAGAAGGAAATAGCCTACCAAAACCTACATCTGCTTTGAGAGTGCTCTGAAAATCATTGCGTTAGCAGTTTTTCAGGCTGGCTTCTGTTATTTAAAACAAAATTCTAATCTGCAGGTTCCTTCTCTCTGTGCTTAGTGCTTAAATACTTAAATACACCTGAAAGAATAAATAAAACATATATATTATTAGCAGTATTCAAAATTTAGTAACTTGTGACTCTCAATGTATTTAGAAAACATTATTAAAACCTGATGTTGTGAATGTGCTGTAGTGTTCTCTAAATAAGGATTGTGTGTTGAAATTGGGAGCAAGTAAAGAAATGCACTGTAATACATTAGTCTTATTGTAATGTTTCATGGGTTTGTGCTTTTGGAACACCATATCTAATGATTCAATTATTAGGTCACATATAGCTGCTGACATTTTTGCCTCCAGAGGTCACTTGCTGAGCCTCAAGCTCCAAACACACCAAAAGGCACTGGAAGGCACTGGAACATGTACACTAGCACAACTGTTAGTCTCCTGTTAGTGAAATCTCCCTTCGTAACTTGGGTTCTTTAAAAAAGCAGGTTCATCCGTTCAAAACCTTGTCTTGTAAAACTGTATTTGTTGGGATTTTTCCCCCCCATGTCTGCTTTTACTCCTTAATAATTTATTTAGTTGCCTTAAATGTATGCAATTACTGCCTTTTATTAGAATTACAGATACTGGAGAAACAAACTCTTAGCAAATTTGTCCATATTCCTGCTCTCTCTTACAAATTTAAGCCTGATGCTGTACATGTACATTTTGGGCTTCTAGGGCCCAATTATCAGCCAGAAAAAGCTCATGTGATTACCCCTACCTTGTCCCACTTCTTTCTACTCTTCTACAAAGCAGGGTCACAGTGCTAAGATAATTTTCACAACAGAATTGCATGCTTGTAGACGGACAGTCACCAAAGTAAGTGGGTGACAGGATAACATTAGACAAGAGTAAGTCATGACTTGTCCTACTGTTAAGTGTTTTTGGGTTAGCTCAGTTAGCAGTCTCACCTGAGATGTCTGCATCTGTCCAGTTCTGGAGCCCCTCCTACAAGAAAGATACGGACGTTCTGGAACATGTCCAAAGGAGGGCCACAAGGNCTGCAAAGCGAAAATCTTCTAACAGCAGACTCCTGTGGTTTGAAGTGTAGCTCTCCTTTCTCCTGAGTCATCAAGAAATAACACAGGAAAAATGTGTCTCTGTTTTTTCTGCCTTCTGATTCTGACTCTGGTATCAGTGAATGCAAAGATTCTTGAAAATGAAGGGAAAGGACTATTGGCCTGCTCTTTATTTCTAAACAAAATAGGGACTCTTTTGCTTCTGGGAGGGTAGAGAAGACTATGGAGGAGACCTGGTATCTCCATGTGATTATTTCCAAATGTAATTCAGTTATTTTAGCTGTTCCTATGTAAGCTATATGTTGCGAATACTGCAGGCTCAAAGAAGGAAAAGGCAAAATTCCTCATATACCTGCTGCTAGCAGGGGTTTACAGGGAGATTTACTATAAATGCTAACAAATCAGAGGTTCTTCCAATTACTTTCCTCCTTAGGTCTGGTATGACTGCAGCTTCATTAGTTCCATAGATCTATGCTGTTACTCCTGAGACTGTTTCTTCATATTCTTCTATGTGTGTATCTTCTGGTTCTTTCAATATAACTTAAATGATAGATTTCCAGAGCTTTCTTGACTCCTAACACTTTTCAATTCATGTTAAATTTGCACTGAGCCTGCAGCACTTAAATCCAATATTTTGTGTGGTCAACATCCGAACTTGAGTCCTAAAGCATTTCAAAGTTCATTATATTTAGGATGGGATTGTCTGTAAGTTATTAGAAACTTATACCCTGATTATCAAATCCAGTTTATTTTCTGTTTCCCAGTAGTTTTTAATCCGTGCTTGTGTAGCAAACCTTAGAGGAAAAATAGAAGATTCATTTTTGAAACATGCTCTTCAATGTTCTTTGACTCTGAAAGTCAAAGAAATCTCACTGGATTGTCCCACTCAAGTTATTTATGTCTTTATTTATACTTTAAAAATATCTTTCCATATTTCAGATATAATAACAGCTTCTGGATTGTCATCCTCAACTGCACTGAGATTTGAAATCATTTTCAATAGCTGCTATTCTGTTTACTGTCTTTCATTTCAATTGAAACTCTGTTACTACAACTCAAGCACTTGTACAGGAAGAAATATCCTCACACTCAAGATACATTTTCCAAAGTAATAATGCAAAATTGCATGCTGGCCAGTAGCAAGGCAGGATAAGAAAAACACCAAAGCTCTTTGCCTGACTCTTCTGTGACTGCTGGTTTTATCTGCAAAGCGTGGATGGTCTTCTGCTGGTGGATATTAAGTGAGAGGTGTTAGAGAGCTCTTTCTTTGCTGGGGCAGATACAGAGGGCAGATATATCTGCTATGCTTCATGTAAGTGAAAAAGTATTTGCTGTGTGAAGAATATTTTGTGCTATGTGGACTAGCCACAGTGTGCAGTGAGAAATGGATTTCTTCTGCAGCCTTGTATTGCACCAAAAAGCCTCTGGAGCAGTGGGTGAAGCAATGGGTTTCCCCAAGTCAAGCCTTCTATGCATCTTGCCAGAGGTTTGCCAGTGAAGACAGCTGCGGGAGATTGCTTGGCCTTGCAATGGTCCCTTCCTCCATAGTGCTGCTTCTGGGCATTTTGGTTTAGTCATTGGATTTCATGTTTCTTGCATGAATACATGCTGCTTGTGTGCTCCCACTACATCTGTTAGCTTTTCTGCTCCACTTCAGACACAATTTCTTCCTCCAAACACATGCCTCCCTGTTTGTCTGGAGTTTAGCTAAGCTGCCCCAATAGGCATGAAGTAGTTGCTGAGTTTTTCTGAGCTGAATGCAGACTGGAGCTCGATTGATATCTGTAGGGATTGAGCTCTCACAGATGAAGATCTACTGGATTCATGAACTTGAATTATTCTCATGTTCTCTACAGTCATACAGGAGAAAAACACTAATTTTTTTTCCTAAATGTGTGCATTCAGTACAGGTCTGTCATGCCACTTGATTATTAAAACCCCATTTTTGTTCTTAGTAAACGAACCAGTGTTGGCAAATAGCTTCAACCCATGATAGTAACTCCAGTTCTTTTCAAGTAATTGTTTTTCCAAGGGAGTTTCATCTTTTGCAGAACAAACCTCAGTGTAAATTGCATTTAGGAGAAAGTAAATTAGTCATAAGTATTTGTCCAAAGGAGTCATACAAAATGTTCCTTTAGAAGCTGCTATTTTCAGGCCAGAAGTTAAACCATCTCATTCCACCTCTGCCATATGAAATTATCCACAAGAAACATGCCACAAACAACGAGCTGGTGCATGTATCTGTATTAGAGTTAAAAGTGGGGAAAAAGGTGCTCTTGAAGGATGAAAAGTACAAAGCAAATGTATTTTACAAATAGACTTGACTCAATGTACTCAACAAAGTTTTGCTTTCTTACCAACATGCTTTATTTGATATGCAGAGCTATTGCTTGCTTTTTGACACACGAAGATACTAAACATCATTTAAACATCTCATTTTATACGTAAGGCAAGACTTTTCACTATCAGTCTTTTCAGATGTCTTTCAATTTAGTGTTTTAGATGTATTTAGATTTATAAAGAAATATGTTTACTGGGCTGTATTCTCAAAAGGTGTTTGCAAATTTGTGTTTAACTATTAACACTAGTAAGAGTAAATCCCATAGATGAGAGGAGAATAGCTGCCCTCAGTGTATGAAGTCTAAACCTGTCTCCTTCAAAATCACATTTTTACATGTTGTTTTTGAGAGAGAAATACTATAAATTGACAGAATAAATAAGTGGCTAACCAGGAAATCTCCTCTAAGAAGAATTAAACTTGTCAAAACGGTTAACATACAGAAATGCATAGCTTAATTCCTCTGATGAAGACATAGTACTGCCTGGTGTGTAGAAGAGAGTTAAGGGGAACATGAGAGGTGTTCAGTCCCTGATGACTGGAGGTTTGCACCATCATCTTACTTATATATGAAGTAATATCCCTGAACATGTTTCTGGCATGCCAAAATTACAGCAAGGTTTACTGCAGTTACTGTAATTCTACCAGTGTTGCAGTAGCTCACTCGTACTTTTACAAGTGGGTTGTGCAGGGCTTTCTTAGAGATCGCCTTTTAGGTTCAGCTTTGTCCTGTCTCCTGTTTGCTAGCAGTTCAGATTAAATTAAGTCTAATTAGTTCAGGTAATTTTGGCTAATATGTCAGCTCCCGGCTTCTAATCAGTTAGCTCTGCTTGCGTTCCTCAATGATTACCAGTGTAAGAGCCTAGTTTTGTTCCTCATCAAAATATCTCATCATCTATTCACTGTTTCACTGTGAAGTAGAGGCTTGTATGTGGAGGTACTTAATTTATGATAGCTCTTGAAAAACTTGTATGTCAGGGCTCTTATTCAGCAAAGGTATTGCCTTCTTTTAGATCATCTAATTCCACTTTAGAGTAGGTGCTTTTATGCTGAATTATAGCATTTGCTGGAAAATGTCAAGTATAGTTATTCATACTTAGCATAAGTCTGGTTTTGGTTTCCTGTTTGACAAGTTCTCTGTAATATCACTGGATAAGATATAGGTAGTGGGAGATGGGTTCAGGCAGTGTTTTGAGAAAACAAAATTAAAAAAATTAATTTGTCCTCAGTCCTGCAGTCCTTTGCTTGGATCTCATTGAAGCCACTTACTTGTTATTAAAGGCCTAGATTTGGGCTTTGAATGCTGTAGACTTCAGATCATAAACAAAGGAGTGTTTTGTTTAAAAAACAACACCACCAACAGAACTATCCAGCCCTACATTCAGAACAAAGGGAAATTAAATAGGGACATGTCCCATTTTGTAGTACCCCAGACTTGTATTATTTCAGTTTACACCTGCACAACGCTTATTGACAAAACTACCTTACTGGTATATTGTAGAATCATAGAATGGTTTGTGTTGGAAGGGACCTTTCAAGATCATCTAGTTCCAAACCCCCTACCACGGCAGGGACATCTCCCACTAGACCAGGCTGCCTAGGACCTCATCCAACCTGGTCTTGAACACCTCCAGGGATGGAGCCTCCACAACCTCCCTGGGCAGCCTGTTCCAGTGTCTCACCACCCTCTGAGAAAAGAATTTCCTTCTCATTTCTAATCTAAATCTACCCTCTTCCAGTTTGACCCCATTACTCCTCATTCTATCACTGCAGGCCCTTGCAAAAAGTCTCTCTCCAGCCTTCTTGTAGGCCCCCTTAAGATATTGGAAGGCTGCAGTAAGGTTTCCCCTGAGCCTTCTCTTCTGCAGGCTGAATAAGCCCAATTCTCTTAGCCTGTCTTCGTAGGAGAGCCCTCTAATCAACTTTGTAGCCCTCCTCTGGACCCTCTCTAACAGGTCCATGACCCTTTTGGGCTGGGGGCTCCAAAGCTGGACCCAGTACTCTAGGTAGGGTCTCACAAGAGCAGAGGGACAGAATTGCTTCTCTCGACCTATTGTCCACACTTCTTCTGATGCAGCCCAAGATAAGCTTTCTGGGCTGCACTTGCACATTGCTGGCTCATGTTGAACTTTTCATCGAGCACCACCCCAAGTCTTTCTCTGCAGGGCTGCTCTCAATCCACTCCTTGCCCAGCCTGTATTTGTGCTTGAGGTTGCCCCGATCCAGGTGCAGGACCTTGCACTTGGCCTCATTGAACTTAAGGAGGTTGGCATGGGCCCACCTCTCCAGTCTGTCAAGGTCCCTCTGGATGGCATCCCTTCCCTCCAGCATGTCAGCTGCACCATACAGCTTGGTGTCATTGGCAAACTTGCTGAGGGTGCACTTGATCCCACTGTCACCAACATACAGATGAATGTAGTTCAGATGTTAGTTATTTGAGATGTATAGAAATACAGATCAGAGGCTCTTCATTAAAGTTGCTTTCGTCAGTAAGTCAACGTTACCTGCAGCTCTGAAAGCACAGGCAGAAAAAGAGGTAAGATCTAATCAGCAGGGTTTCTAGGGGTATGTGTGCTGGTGAAAGGAGTCAGTGGGTTCGTTGCTCTAGTGCTTGTCTAAGCTCGTAGGTCCGTTCATTACAATGCACTGACGTGTGGGAGGTATTTGTCAGGGACCTGAAAACATTAATGCAGAAAGAGATGTGAGATAGCTTTGTCTCAGCCTTGGTCAGAGCACAGCATGATTGTGGCACAACTCGGGACAGACTACAATTCGAATCAGCATATTATGACTCTACCTTTTGACTCTGGAGTAGGATAGATGAAAGTTTGCTTTGGGTGATTTCTATGTGCTTTAACTCTCCAGAGAGCAGAGGGTATGGGAACGACAGCAATCAAACAGAAAACGAAAATTACAGCACATATAGGTTGTTATAGCACTGTTGGAAGCAAAAGCCTGTGTTGTCTATGTCAATATGAACAGTATTTTACTAGGAGACAAAACTCAGGCAGGTTTTTTGGGGGGTTTGCTGTAATGTAAGCTTAGGGGGTCAGGGGCTTACAGTGATCAGACACAAGTTCTAATTTGCATTTTCTAGAACTATTTTTTGCAGGTATCTGCATGTCATTAATTTTAATTGCTTAAAAGCCTGCTGGAAGGCAGTGATCAAGACTGGCCAGAATCACACTGATGTAAATTTACAGTAATTGTATTGAAGCCTACATTCCAGCAGCCTGTACACAGGCTGCAGCACAGGACTGCTGCATGTCTATTGCTGGCTTGCTGTGTAAGCTCCTCCAGCTGCTAAATGGGGATGAATGCACTGTCCCTTTCTAGGACATTAATAATGCTAGTAATATACTTCTCTGGATAGAAGGTGCTATAGAAGAGTGAAGTTTAGTTTACTTCAAAGCTTATCTCAGCAAATGGTAGTACTTTTGCTGAATTAAAAAGAATTTAACAGATATACTCAGCCATTATAATAAATCTTAGTGAAATAAATATTCTGTAGCATTCTGAGGGAGAATGCTGATCTCGTGTTGAATCACTGTTCAAATTTGTTTTAATGTAGTCAAACAAAACCCCATGATGGCTCAAGTTTGTATCAGTAGGCTTTATGGCAAAACAAGTCTCACCAATGTAACATCCAGATTTTGCCCAGAGACTATTATTTATACCTTTGCATAAATTTCTACCATACTGTCTGTATAATATGACTGATTCAGGTCAAATGTGCACTACTGAATCACCTACCAGTTTAAAAAACTGCATTTGTTACTGTGGGGTTGTGGCCTCAGTATGTACTTATGGTAATTGATGCCTGCTTTAATTTTTGTCCCATTGGCCTTGTCCTGGCTCTCATTGATGCTCATGATAGGATGAAGCCTATGTGGAACTGTATAAAACCTCAAAGTCTAGGACTTGGAAAGATTTGAAATCAAATTAATCAAATACCTTATGTTAGTTTATCTGTGGGAAGGAAGAGATGGCAGACAGAAAAACCCCAGGACTGGAATACGACATTAAAATGCAGAAACCCCCCCTATTTTACCGAGTGTTGCAAAAGTTGAGAGAAATTGATATCAAAATCAATGTTGGACAAAAAAAAAGGGGTTGGCAGGCCTTTCAGTGTCAGTACTGCTTTAAGATGAGGCTTGCAAATATGTATTTAATTAGACAGTTATTGTATTATATGCTAAATAAGCACTATCTAATTGTTAAATATGGAATGTATTGAAGGAAAATAGATGTATCTAAACCTCTAATTTACTTAGCCTGAGTAAACAATTTTTAAATGATCCAGATAACCTCCTATGCAAGTGGTACTGTTGCAACTAATATATGCCAGCATTCAGAAGCCATGACTAACTCACTGTTTTCTAATAAAAATTTCTTAACAAAATATACCTCAGTGTTATGTGTTTGTGTATGTGAGTCATTGCAAGCTCAGAGTTACTAGCTGTTTGTAGAACATGTGTACTTTATACATTTGTTTAGTTCAATCAGCAAATGAACCCATAGGTGATAAATTTGGGAATTTTTTTAACTGGGCACCTTGCTTAAAAATTCTGACAACACTTCAGGTTGAAACTTGAAAGCAACAGTTATTTTCCTGTCCTCTCCTTCCTCTCCTATCTTTCCTGGCTCATAGTGGCAACAAACACACAATATGATGTAGTGCTATGTATTTCAATCCTATTGTCCTTGTTTTGATTGTCTTCAGAATTAAAGGTCAGTCTACAATCCAGTAAAACGCACTTTTAGTTTTCATGATTTTAAGACAATTGAATGTAGTTTACATGAGCTTTTAAAGTCACTGCCCAAATTTGATTTAAAAACTACAGCTAAACAAACTAGTTCTAAATAGCTTCATTTCTCTCCTAATCAATTTATGTTGAAAAGGCTTGTTTTGAGTATAAACCTTTAGAAAAAATGTATTGGCTTAGAAGGTGATGTGTCTTACTGATGGGGAATGGAAGCTGTTGGTTAAGTTGGGACCCTCTACCGATAGGTCCTTACTAATCTTTCTTCATATACTTAAAACCTTCACAGAATATAACATGATTTATTTAGTGTCTGAAAACGATTGCAAATAAAAGTCTGGGAGAATACAACTAACATACAAGAATTTTTCTTAGGGCATTTTCTAGCGTGTGCTGCTGCATGTGGGCATCCATTCATTTTTACCTGAGTATCCAAGACGTGTACGCTGGAGATTGGAGTTCTGGTAAAAGAGATGTTCTGGGCTTTTTTTGGAAGAGCTCTCAAACAGTCCCTGACAGTCTTTTATTTTGGGTATTGAAAAAAAGAACTAGACATCAATAATTACTAGACTATATTTGGAAAATTTGATGTCTGATGTAAGCAGGAGACTTGGCAAAGAAGAAGAGAGTTTATATTCTGCCCAGAATAAATATAGCATTTCTAAGTGCTTCGTTGCTTCTCTTTGCAGCAGAGCTTTTTGTCTTTTAATACTTTTCTTAGCAGGTTTGAAGAAGCTCTCCTTTCAAGTGTTTCACTAAGCACTCAGAGTTGTTTCTTTTGTTTAGTTTGAGAATGATTTTTCATATTTCCTGGAATGAGGCATTCCTCTGAATTAGCCAAGAGCCAAAATACCATGGAAGTGCATGTAGGTGAGTCTGTAAATAGAAGGTAAGTTACTGGACTGATTAACTAAATGCTTTACTGAGTTGAGACCAAATGATGATAGTGAACTATAAGTGGATTTGAAATGACTGGCATTTGACTGTCACTTTCCTTTTTTAATGTTCAGGTGATGAACAAGGTTTTTTATGCAGATCTCTTAACCTCCTCAGTCTGAGGCACTAGGATTGATGTTTTTCATGCTCACTTCTACTAGTTCAGTATTTGCTTCATCTTGTGACCAAGTATCCCAAATGGGTTATTTTCACAAATCTCACTGAACATTGATATTAAGAATATAAACCACATCTTACCTACTCTCCCTTTAGGCCAAAGGATGCATGGTCAGAGATTATATATACTTTTAGGAGGTTAAGGCAATTTTGACCATTAATTCCTCATCCTGCTGTTGGCTTTAGACTTTGCCTTGTTCTCATATCCTCTTCTTTGTTCCTTTAAGACTTGGTGTCTTTAGCTGGACATATGAATTTTGCTAGCTGAAGTAGCTTCTTAATCTATTTGGAAGACAGATGGGCTATTTGCTATTAAGGAAAAGGAAAGCACAGTTTTTGAAGGCTGTAATCTCCTTTATCTCTAGGTCAACATAGGCAGAGATACTGCCTTGAAAGGGACCCATGTCAAATCAAGGAGATAAATTAGACTAGTCATCCCTATATTTTTTTGATGGTAAAACAATTTTGTTATTGTTTCCATCTTTGTGTATGCCAGGGTGAGGTGTTGCTCAAGAAAGGAGGCTAGCAGAAAGGGTTTTGAAGAGCACCTACTTCTCTATACATCCTATGTATGTAATTGCTTGGGAAAATAGCACCTGGGGCTTTAAGAGAAAGATGGGAAATGTAGAACAAGGAAGAAGAGGTGGTGGTGTGAAAGCAGAGTTCTCCTAACTACTCTGATTGTAAGGGACACTGGGAAGTATATTATAAACAAACAAGAGCCAACACAAAACCACATCAATCACACTAAGTTAGAACTGAATCTTAGAAAGTAACTGCTTATGCTGATTTAGAAGGACAGAGTCTGCCCTAACTGTGAAGGCAGAGGGCTGTGCTTCAAAGAAGTGACATCATAGTCACAAGGTCTTGAGGAGTTTCTTGTGATACGTGGAAAATAGTATAGATATCAATAAATATCTTCTATGGCATTCAATAGCACTTAAGATCTGAGGAATGGTCTTCATAGCTATGGGTGAGAGACTTTAGGAGACCTTACTCCTACTCTCAGCTATCAGAAGATCTTAATAAATCAGTTGGCCTTTCTGTGCCTTGATTTTCTTTATACGATTGTGAATAATGATGTCTACTTCTTCATGAAGTGATGCAGAGGTATAAGGTGTGCAATATAGAAAGTGGATGAGAGCCTGGCAGTTTGGGAATTGTTGAAAACCAGCATTGCTTGTGAATAACTACCATTCTTCCTCTCTCTGTGAAGTAGTCAGTAAAATATGGAAATCTGTAGTGCTGTTTAAAGCCTTTGTTGGATGAGGTAGTTGGGAGTAATTTATTCAGACTCATTTCATACTGTCCAAGCTTTATTTTGTATTCAAGCAACCTTCATTTTGTAACTTGCCAGTTATTGCTTTAATATGTTGTAATTCTGTTTTTTTTGCTTCTCGTTAGGGTATTTTGGGGCTGTTGGTGGAGTGGTTTCACAGCCTTTCACCTGCTCAGTCATTTCTATGAGTCCTGGAATAATGCATTACAGTGATTTCATTGTTTCATATATCTAGTAGTGAAGGGTGAGGTACTAGATGGGGATCAGAACAACTGAGAAATAAGCTTGTGAATGTGTTCCTTAAGTCCTTATTAAAAAAAAAAAAAAAAAAATTCAAAGGAAATTGTTTTTATATAATATATCTTCAGAGGGACAGCACTTTAGCAATGTGCTCATGCAATTCATCACTAAGGTGACAATACTCTAATGATGTATTAGTAATACATCACTGGAACGCTTTCACACTATTGATGTATTGGAGATCATAAACTATAGAGAGGGGCAGGAGACTTGCAGACTGAAGTGCCTGCTAAGCCCTTTCCAAGCCTTTTCAAGTTATTGTATTGAGAGAATTTGTCAGTAAGAATGTTGAGATTTTTTACATTACTGTGTGCAGTTGCATGTGGGCACACACATGGAGAACTAACTAGTGAGAAGGGACAGTCTTGCTATGAAGATTCCTGATTTTGATGGCAGCTACTGCAGGCTCTCTCTCTGTTTTCAAATGGTGCAGGGACTCCATAAAATGGTTTGTTGATGGACAGAATGGGCCTTAGGGCAGCTGTAAATGCTTAAGAGATTACTTACTTTTTTCTTAATGCCTCTGGTAGATACCATGAAATGTCTTTGAGTCTTGACATCTCAGTGTGCAAAGACTGGGCCATATGACAACCCTGTAGATGTGGCATGAAAAAAATATCTCTGTCTCCATGGCAGTAGATACTTGCTGCTTTTCTGGTTTCAGAAAAGCACATTATAATATCATAAACTTACTCTTCTTCTGTGGAGATCATGGCAAAGATCATCCAATAAAATTAATTTTTATTTTTTTTCCCACCATCCTGTTGTCCACTACTTTGTGTATCTTGTCCATAGTGTTAGTAGTACACTTGCAAAGAAGACAAATTTGGTTCTCTTTAGGTTCACACTACCTACCCCATTCTTCAACTACTCCCTCAAAAAACTCTAAACTCAACCTGGATAATCTTTAAGATAACGTTATGGAAATGAGTGCCCTGTGGTCTGAGATCAACCAAAGTAACAAGGTTGCTTGTAGGAATTCCTATGCTGATCTTATATTCATACTAGGCTCTCTATTACCTGATGTTCTCCCAGTTGTTTGTTTGCAGTTTTCTACAGTTACATTGTTACTTCCCCGGGGAGGTGCCAGCTTTTTTGTTGTGTGTGTGAATTGTACTCAGCAGCTGTCCCTGCTTGCAAGCACTGCAACAATACAAATTATGACAGGTCTCTACCCTTGGCTTGAATTCCAAATGGCTTTGACTTAAATATTTTTGCAAAACTGAGTTGAAGCTAATGTTGAAAAGAAAGGGAAAGCGGTGTCAATAATATAAAAATACATTTTTAAATATCTTGTGAATCACCTTTGCTAGAACAAAATGCATTGTGAACCTGGAACTCAAAGCCACAAGCCAATCAATGAAGCTTTTACTCTTTTAAAAGCTTCCTGGCCACTTCTTGATGAACTCTCTTACGAATGAAGTATCAAGGCATTTAATTGCAACAAACACTCTGCCTGAAGGCAGTAGTAAATCATAACCCACTTTATGATCAAGGACAGAAGGTAGAGAATTCAGCAATGGTTGAAATGTTAGGTTTTATGCATGCTTCATCAGCACTGTAAATGACTGCTGGGGTCCAGGGATACTCAGCTTGAAGCATTTTATAAATCTAGGACCAAATTCTTGGCGATATGACTGCAAATACAGTACCTGCATTGCCTTCATTGGATCTTACCTAGTGATGAAGTTAAAGCAACGTTAAATTTTGATCAGTATTACCAGAGAGAAATTTGGTTGTTTACAGCTAAGACAAAAAAAGCACAACCCTTTGGTATGTATGGAAGTTAGACTGAAACTAAATTCCTGGTTTATGCCCCAGCAGCCCCTGCATGGGACTTCATAATGATAGATGTGACATACAGTCCACTGTACTCTTAATTTATTGGAACTTCTATATGCAATTTAATGTCAATTGAAAGGCTGTGTGTCTGTGGAGACTGACTGGGCTTTGTTGGGGAGTTGTTTGGAGTTTTTTTTTTGTTTTACTTTGGTTGATTTTTATTTTGCAAATCCATTTGTATGGAGAACATCTGGCCCTTCACCTCGTAAGCAGTCTGCCCTTGTCTCTGTGGCACTGTGGGTTCTGTAGACATGTTTTGCTCTACGCCTTTCTGAGCACAGATTAATTACACTGTAATTCAAAGCTGATGGACTTTTAAAGCACCAGCTTCATTAGGATGTATCTGCTTGAAGCATAGCAAAGTGAAATACGCTTATCTGTATGTTAATAAGTTAACCAGAGCCCTTCAGAGCATGTAAAATAAGTTGGGGTTTTTTTAACCTGATGCTATGAAAATGTGTATTACTTAAAATCATTCATGTCAAATCCTTCTATTTAAATAGCTTCTTCAGCTCTTGGTGCAAAGGAAGCAGCTTTTGCATCTGTTTGGATTTGAGCCACCTTTTTTTTGCATTTTAGTAGAACAATTAAATTGCCTGAGCTGGGCTACACTGTGAGTGGCTTTAGTGTTCCCTACTAGCCTCACTGAGAGGCACTGATAGCATTGAAGTTAGTAGGCAGAGCAAAGTATTCCCTGCAGGTATTACCCAAACTTCATTTGTCATTTGTCTGATCTACCTTGATTTGGTACGTGTTGATTCTCACCTGTAGCTGCAAAGATGAACAGAAGTTGGACTGGGGAAATAAATGAATGGGAGTGTTTAATCTTGATTCACAGAAAAATAATTACAATATAAAATATGAATCCTATACAATCTTAATATACTGTGTTGCATTACAGCTATATTCAGAAGCTCTAACCAGACAGCCTTTTTGTCCTAGGTCATGTAAGGCACTTTGCGCCAGGCAAGAGAGCCCTGAGCCAAAGAAGCTATGTAGTAAATCAGGAGTAGTGGACTGGAAGAAAGATTTCTATTCTCATTTTACAAGTGAAACTGGAGAACAGAAAAATGAAATGATCAGCCTAAGGTTATGTAAGGAGGTAGAGCTGGGAACTGATATCAGATCTCTGTCACTACAGTAATTTTTCCTAGTTCAAGAGTAATTCCTATCACAGGTCTCCTTTCCTGCAGCTCACCAGTTTAGATGTTAACAAGAACAAATCTCTCAGTCACTATTCCAGGAGTTTCTCCTGAGAATTCCAGAAGTTCTGTTATAGAGAAAATGCTGAGTTCATCATTAAGTTTCACAGAGAAGAATATAAATATGCATTTCAGTTTCAGTAACTTCCCACTTTGAATTTGTCTTTTGACTTTGCCTTGGTGGAGAAAATATAAAATGTCAATAGACCTTTTTCTATGCTTTAAATGACTTTTAGGTCCAAGTAAATTTGCATCCACAGCATCCTGAAGCAATGAGTTCCACAGTGCAACTGAGTGAAGCATGAAGCAATATTTGTTTTAAACATTCATGCTGACAACTTTATTACTTCCTCTCTACATTTTTTCTGTCAATAGACAGAGTGAGCAACCATTTCGTTTTGACCTTGTCTGTGCTGGTCCTAGCTTGTATTCCTCTTTGGTTTGCTCCTTTCCAGGGTTAAGCGCATTCAATTTAAATATTCTTGAGATAACTTTAATCATTGTTGTTGTTCTCCCCTCTACTTCAATTATAGTAGATCCTTTTGAGGTAGATGAGAAGAAAAGCTGCACAAAATATTGAAATTGTGGACTCACCATGGATTTATTCAGTGCCGTAATGATGCTTCCCGTTCTATTCTTCATTCTTTCCTAATAATTCCTAACGTGATTTTCTTTCACTGCAATTGAGCATAGAGACGACATTTTAATTGACCTATTGTAGCTCCAAGATATTGGGGGTTTTTTCTAAATGATAATAGGTTGCCAGATTTCATCAGTCCAGGATTGAGTTTCCTCTAACGTGCATCACTTCACGTGAACCAACATTGAAATTCATTGTTTTGTTTATTCACGTACTCTATATTATCAAGTCCATTGGCTTGGCCTGTCCTTTGCAGGCAGATTTTACCAGCCCAAATGTATTGCTGTGACCAGCTAACTTTGTTATCTTGCTTTGCCAGCAATGGAGGAGACTAAGCTGTATGACTTCAAGTTTCATTTATAAAAAAGAAATTAACTATCCAGAAAACTTGTTAATTCAGAATTAAGGTTGCTCATCTGAGTTTTCTTCCATCACTAGCTCACTATAACTATTTAAATCCTTCCTTGTTTTGCCCAGAAGACATGAGTGGATGAAACTTATCCGGGTTAGCAAACAGTAGCCAAATATTTACTGTGTTACTTATTCAACTTGATTAAATGAACAGAATATTAAAAAGGCAAGTAATGGGGAATATGTGCAACAAAATCATTAAACCAAAACAATCCTATCAGCCTTTCAAAGAACAGGATTTTGGCATTAGAGATGTTTGTTTACTAATTGGATTTACTATAGCAGTGATTACTTAGTCTCTCACAATTTTCTGTACTTCAGCAATCACCTCCTGTCTGAAGGAAATCTGTTGGTGCTTATGGCGAGACTCCTATTTGCTTCAAAGAGAGCTGGGTCAGGCCTCTCTCTTGTAAGAGGCTTTTAAAAGTTCTGAATAGTATAATCTTCCAGCTAACTAATATTAGAGTAGCTCTGATATTTCTTTGTCTGTGCTTTAAGGAGATGACAGATCATGTAAAAACTAGTTTGATACTTTTCTGCTCTATATAGAGTACTTACAAAACTTTTGTGAAATGATAAAACCTGTCACAGTAACCTGAGTTTTCAGATTTCAGGTTGGAGGGGAAAAGTTTCAAACAATTCAGGAATGAATGAAGAGCTAGGATTTGTGGTAGAAGCAACAAGGTACTGTATAAAACAATATTTATTTCTCCAGCATGCTTACATAATTTCTTCCATTGAGCTTCTGCAAGCTTAAAACCAAAAACAAGTTCTTTCACCCTGAAAATGTAACGTATAAATTGATTTGATTGATGATGCCAGACTCCAGGCATAACTCTTCATAGACTTTATTTTTATGATTAGTATGTTTTTAAACTAGCACAGCAAATACACTGTAATGGTGAAAGGCACTCTCCAGCTCCCTTTCCCAGACGAATTACCATGAGCACTTCTGGCCCTTGTGTGTCTGGGTCTGTGCACTCCTTCCCTGTTCCACACACGGGCACATAGTGGAGATGTTCCCCTAGTGCTCCGTAGCCTGGCAGCTGGGGAGGCTGGCTGACTCTCTGCTGGAGCTCCTCTGCAGAGCAGAAGCTTTAGCAACACTTCACAGTCCATGACGAAGATGTAGGAAAAAGGCAGTTGTGCAGGATGGATGGGATGGGTAGTGTTACCTCATTTCTGAAGTGAGGTTCAAGGGCTGCTTGTTTCTATAAGCTGATGTGGGGTCCAGGTGGAGAAACAAAAAGCTTGATTAACAGACTGGTTAAGAAGCAACCCATGTTTTGTGATCTCCTCTGATCTCTGACTCCCTAATGAAATACTCTTTCCCACAAGTAAAACACTCTCAGTTCTAGCTCTTCTCAAGTGTTTTCATGATGCCCTTGTCTACTCTGTAAGTTTCTCTGCATTTTACCTTTTTCCACTCAGTATTCAGTCTGAAGTTTACTGCTTTTGAGAGTTCTCACTTCATAAATCTCAAGCCTAAAATTGAGACTTGTGAATTTTGAGTGGTACTTTGATGTTTTATAATTATTCATACTTTATATATTGTACTTCTCATTCAGAACATCTTCTGTCGCTTTTATTCGTGTTCCTGTTCTCCTTTGATCTGTATCATTAGTGAGTTCTTATTCTCTGTGTAGTGGTGATACTTCCCCCCCACCTCCCCCTTACAGATCTTACCACTTCACTATTGATTTTCTCTTTTTGTTTGAGATGCCTTCTTTATCCTGTTGGTTTGATCTGTTTGGTGGTTTGGGTTTTTTTCCTCCTTTTTTCAACTTGAGTGCAATTGTTTATTTTTCCACCTAATTTGTCAAGTATCTTCCCCTTAACCGTTTTACCTAGAAGCAGCCAGTCTGACAGAAGCAGACAAAAATGGGATCAGTTCCAGGAGAGTTTTAGTTTAAAATGAAATCACAGGCAAATGCCTTTTTATTTTCTCTCCCCAGCCCAGAAATTATCAGAACAGAGGCAAAATATTTATCATAGTTCAAAAAGACTCTGATGTGAAGGACTTTTCAATTCATCAGTTTAAATTATATTTTTTAGGGGGAGGAAAAAAGAAGTATTTTTAAAGGTGTTCAGGAAAGACAAATCCCTTATAAATAGGCAAGAATCCTTCAACTCTTCATTCACAATTTCATTCATTTATTTTTTTTCCCTTGTGTTCCTGGTGATATTTTACTATCCCACCAGTCTACCAAGAGAAATCTTTTCTGATTTAATCCTTGAGTACTTTCTGCTGCTTGTTTGTGCATAATTTAGTTACATTGTAAAGAATGTTGTGCAAGCTGTATTGGTTAAGGAAGATTCTTGTCAGCCTGTCAGGATTGTAGATGAGTTTGTCTGCCACTTTTTGAGACCAAGGTAGAACATTAATCCATTCTGCTCTGAAAAGCTTTTCATCAAGGTAGACAAAAATGATGAAGGAAAAGAAAAAGCAGTTTGATCTTTTATGTCAGAAGAGGATGAAGTGAAAAACCCAACATAAAGTGAATTAAAAATTTAGTCAGAATCTCTTTTATTCCAGAGACTAACAAAGAAAACTTTTTTTTTCGTTTTGTATTTAATACCCATGTATTTAAACTCAATCTTAGAAAAAGTACCACTTTTATGTTAATTAACTACTGATGACAATGAGACTAGTATTTGCTTTTGTTTAAATATGCATTTTCATTGTTGTGGCTGGTGTTGCTTATGGAGAGCTGTGCTGCTCAGTATCTAAGCAGTCTTCTAGAAGCAACATATCTAGAAGCTAACATTGTTCCTTGGGAAGTAGGTTGCACTGTGTCAAATATTTGTGGTACTTGGATAGATTTAACCTTTTCATGTCAGAGGCATTCTTGCTGGAGCAGTAGCACTGAGCTGAGCCAGAGATCAGGCTCTACATGTCTGTCACTGTGTCTATCTGGCCCCTCTCTGCCAGATGCCTTCATCTCTTCATCAGTCTTTCTGCCTCTCCCTTCTCTCTCTTCCTCTCAGTCTCTCTTCCTCTGTTTCAGCATTTCTCCATCTTTCATTTCTTCAGGACAACAGTCTTGCACTAGCTTTGTCTACTATTGCTATTACTGAGGTTTTGGAACTTGGTGTATCTGATTTTCTGGGCAAGTTATGTCATCGTGATGTGCTGCTGTCTCCAAATGTCATGTTGTTCTGGTAGACTTTGACTATTTCTCATAGACAGAGATACCTGGCAGAGAGAATTAAGCAGATTACAAAAATGTGTTTCGTAGTCCTGTATCCTGCAGGCATGGGATCACAGTTCTTCTATCTTCCACAGACTTGATAGATGACTTTGAGCAAATCAAATGAATTACCCTGTGCTTTGGTTCTCATCTTTGAAAGCAACAAGGCTAAGGGCCCTTCTGTATTTCATTAGAGCAAGGTGAGCTAAAAACTGTCCTGAGAAGCTGCAGTGCTGGAGGCCGTGCAAATACATAACCCAGACTGTAAATTTTAACTGACAATTGTAAAGTATTTTTTGCTTAATGTCTAAGACTATTTTATTTTGTTATGGCTCTCACCCTTGTCAAGAGTGAAGTGCTGGGGCCTGTGCTGTGGGCCCCGAGTTTTAATTGACTTGTGGATGAGTCACAATCCAGCAACACGTTTTACTCCCCAAGGCCCCAGAGGCAGAACCTGGCCCACCTGTGTGAGGCCCTGCCTTCCCCCAGGTGATCATGGTTGGGGTGGTGGGCGAAGCTAGAGTTATATTAACCAGGAACTGACCAGTTTGAGGGGAGTAACGAGGGGTTGATCAGTTGGAAGAGAGTTCCTGTGGAAGAGAATTCCTGTTGGGGTCAGCTTGCTGAACTCTCTCTCAGTGTTGTGTCCCCCTTGGCTGCTTTGAGATGGAGAAGGGCAAACAGACAAAGAATAGAAGATGAGGATGTGCTGGAGGGATGTTGCTAAGTTTGATGTTGGCCTGAGGAAGAAGAGAGATAGCAGCACAAAATTGGTGTAGTTGGTAGCTAGGTCTGAAGGAAGATCCTGTGAAACTGGATTTAATGAGACTGGGAACTCCCTCAAGGAGATCCTGTGTGCTGCCACCAAGGTTACGAGAAAATGAAGCTGAGCAGAAAGAGACAAGATGGGACCAGCTTGAGCAGTAAGCATTTGAGAGTAAGAAAGCATCAGTGAACAGGGTTAAAGAGATAAAGAAATGAAAGTGATTAAAGTAGCAAAGAATGTTTGTGAGTAGAACGTGAGCAGAAACCTTGGACTTTGAGAAAGTAATTTTGTGAGTAGAAAGAGACAAAAATGAGCAGAAAGAAATGTGCAGAAAAGGCTGGAAAGTGTTTGCATTTAGATGAATGTGAAGAACCCCAATTTTCATGTAATAAAAGATTGTGAATTGAATGTGCTTGTGTGAAGAAGATAGTTATGGAAATTTGATGGCCGAAAAAGCCTGTGTGAAGAATTGCCTGAANTTGATGGCCGAAAAAGCCTGTGTGAAGAATTGCCTGAAAGGTTCTCCAGACTCTGGCCTGAATGGTGGGGCAATGCCTGTAACTTGGGTCTGGATGTTATGGGTCTCTGGTCTGGATAATGGTAGATCTCTGGACTCTGACACTAGGAGCTTGTTGTGGTTTAATGTTTGGGG
>VYZX01026922.1:1944-31510 GCA_013401335.1 Brachypteracias leptosomus
AACAGTAGTTCATTTTTAGTGTTGAAATAATTTGCTACTATTCCTACTCTTGTATTTTGAGATTCACACAGAATTTTTACAGCTTTACTGTAAGAATAAATCTTAAGCAAACACTAAAAAAACCACCCCAAAATAAACCACAGCAAAACCAGAAACACACCATCCTGGCAACCCTGTCTTTTCATACATAAATACACATAATATGAAACTTAAATACCACACTCAGATTTGTTTCTGTAACTTGATGCAAAATTTTATAGGAAGAACATATCCAATAAAATCTCTGCTTCTGGTGTAGCATTACATGAGTGGAAGAGTGGTATTAAGGGCTTTATGTCAGCGTACCATCAGGCTATATGAGGTATATTGCTTGTAACATTGAGGTTCCATACCTTAGAAAATTGAGGCAAACAGGCAAAAGAAAAATCTGGACACATACAAATTACATTTACCTTAATGTACAGCTCACTTAGTTGCATTTCCTGTTAACAACCTCTCTTGCTCATGTTCTAATCAGGCCATGTTCTTAAAAAACATTGTTTAGCATTAAACTGAAATCAGTTTTCAATTTTTAAAATTGGGTATATATAATTCACTTTGAGTGAGACATCTTTATTTTTTATGTTCAGCATTTGTCAGTGAAGTGCTTTATTTATTCAATGGCAGAAAATAAAGGCTTTTTTTTCTTCATTAAGATCTGAAACTAATAACAATAGATCATCCTTCATTTGAATATGGTATATAGTTTCAGTTCCTGGTCAAGGAATGGGCCAGGTGATATATGTTCAGAATCTAAAGGCCTCAACTGTGCAAGTATTGGTTGTAAGTTGTTTTGTCTGAAAAGTTTGTCTAAAAGGATCATTATGTAGACAAAAAACAATGCAATGGAAAGATTTAAAGTTGAATAATTTTTCTTAAAAGCAGTCAACTGTTGTGGTCCAGTACATATTTTTGGTTCAATGTGTTTCATCACCATATTAAATTGTCTTTTTATGTGTTAATTTAGGTGCAGTTACAGTAGTTTAATTTTATTTGCATTTGATATTAGCTACATAGTAGTTGTTTTAAGTGTTGTAATTTTTAATGTTGAAATCATGTGTTTGCCTTCTGTACTTGAATTAACATTTATATTAAATTTATGCTGTTACTATTTTGTGTGTGTAAACAAAAAACAAACTACTTAACACATGGTACCTTCATAAACTTACTTTTCAGGATTCACTTTGCTTTCTCTAGTAGCAAGCTTTGACCAGAGAGAGGCTTCAGTGCAGGTGCTTTGCTGAACCAGAGGAAGGGTAAAGCGGCTTAGTGAAACTTTGAAATAAGAAGAGTAATTTTTAAAAAGCAAGTTTGCTTAATATTTTCTATCACTTTTGAAAGTTGCCAAAATGTTGTTATTTCCTAAGAAACTTGGTTGGGAGGACAGAAGAGGGGACGGGGTCTTGCTTTACTTCATGTTTAAACTAAGTGGTCCTCAAGGCCAAGACCTCAAATTGGTGTTACAATGCTGATAAGATATGGGGTAGCTAATTCAAAAGTATGTGTGCCTGGCAGCCTGAGAATTCTAGGCTACAGACTGCTGAAATGAGCTATAGTTTTATTTTTCAGATGTCTTATGACTCACTTTTTTTTTATTGCAAGTTTTTTATAAGACATCTTTAATGACATCTTGAAAATATGGTAGACTTTTTGCATGTGCAAGAAGGACCTCATAGAACAATATTCTGTAATACTACTCATGCGTATCTGGGCCAACCAAACCTAGATGACACAGGTGTTGTTAGCTACTCAAGGGAAGTACACAAAGATTGCATCACATTAAAATGAATTCCTGTAGGAGAGCCAACTTACACAGTGAACAAAAGGAGGTACTGACAAGTGCTGTAGAAAGCCACGGGACTGTATTTTTTCAGGTGTGTAACATCCTTCTTGTTCAGATTTCTAACCCCTCCCATCTTTGAAGCAGTCTTGTGTAAAAAGCAGTTTTGCTACAAGCTAGGAGCTCCCCTTGTTATTAACAATTAGTTATTCTCAGTGTTCCCAGCAAGTGTGACCGTACAAAACCATGGTCGAATGTTTGAGTGGAATGAGTACTGGGTGGATGTAAGCCAAATACAACCTTCGGACAGAATTTGGTCTTTGTTTTGCGGATAAGAATAAAGATGTAAGGAATTAGCAGCTGAAGCAGCAGTAGCACTCAGTTGCTGTAATTCAGGGGTTTTGAAGTTTATTTAGATCTTGTTATTAAAAATCTCTATGTGCAAAATGACATTTTTTGTATTTATGGAAGTCTCACTGGAACTTACTAACCTTCAGGAAAAAAACCCATGTATTTCTTCTAAAAATATTATGACAAAAGGAGAACAGGGTGTTGCATAATTTTTTACAGTGCTGTTGTATAACTGGTAAACATGAATCCATATACCGTTGTGGTCTACAATTGGTGTAGAAACTAGAAGTCTCTCTGAAATTAGAGGTCACTGACTTTAGTGAAACCAGGTTTTGTTCCTTTGCACTAAACCCACTGCATTAAAAAATTGTCCTAAATAAGAAAAGGTGGTCCTTAGTTACCCTTCTCATCTGTGTGCTTGCTATTAATTTTAATTTTTAACATTATTACTACTTCCCTGTGGTTAGTGACAGATGATGAAGGCCAGTGTTGTGGAACAAACTTCTTGTGTGCAGCAGCCTCTCTATTCCAACCCCTGTTTTTTTCATGGGGAGGAAAAAAACAGTAGATGGGGGGAGCAAAGGCTGTTTGCCACCAAGAGCTAGCATCCTGTATCACCACACAAGAGTTACTAAATTAACCAGAATTTCATTTAAATAGGAGCAGTATTAGCAAGTCAGCAGGGAGTTATTAGGTTAATACAAACTCTTGAGGTAAAAACAATCCCCAAGAAGTCAGCTGCTACCAGTCTTCTTTCAGTGACTCTCTTAGCACAGTTGCCGTGTATAATGAAGAACAACCAGTTTAGCATCTCTTCAAGCCATTTAGTATTCAACTTAATGGACAACCAGAGGAAGGAAAACAGGTAATGATTCAAGAATCTTAAATTTAACTTTCCTGCAGGTAGAAAGAGCTCTACTAGGCCTCCAAAGCAGCCAAGATAAGGAGGGGTTTAAAGCAGTCATTTAGAGCTTCCTCAAACCTTCATAGTTTTTCACTGTGCCAGCAAGGCTTTTCAGAGCCGCCATGACTTAAAATTGTTCCAGGTTGTGGCTGAACCATTTGTTGAGGTTTAAGGTTTGGTGTCCTGGTGTCCTTTTGAACTTAGAACAAGGTGAATAACCCAGGGTAATAACCACTGAGCGCAATGCTGGCTTGTAGATCAAACTGGTAATCATACTCTGCACTTTAAAAGCCGTGATGCCTCAGAAAGAGGGCATCATATTGTGATACTTAGATGGGGAGGGAAAAGCATTGAGGTACAGAGTTTTGACTGTCACAAAATATTTGATACAATTAGAAATTGAAATTAAGTAGTGCAGGAACCAGAAGCATCTATGAAGGCAGAATCTAGCTGATGGAGGCTGGTCTGTTTACTGCAGTTCAGTGTAGGTAGGAAATCCAGTTCCTTTGGAAGGCCAGGGCAGAGTGTGACTGACATGAAAGACAACTGTCTCTCCTATGACAATTCAAGGAGGGTTATGTTTGTAAGCACCAGTACTAGAATATTCTGCATGGATAATGGCAGATTATTTGTGTTGTCAAAATCCACTTAAAAAAAATAATAAAAAAACCCCATGAAAGTCAATGGAAATATCGATGGAAAATTTAATGTAAGACATGACCACACCACTGGGGCAGCTTGCTAAGAAACACCCATTTCAGTAAATTTATGAGTTATCACTTCAGGCCTCAAATGTTTTGTCTGCACTGCCAGAGGCTCTGGCTGCTATTGACTTACAGCTTCCTGCAGAGGGAAGTATTCACTAGTGTATGAAAATCAAATATTGAGTCAAATGGTCTTTGTCAAAGTTGGAATTGTCTCTGTGTTAGCAAAGAGCAAGAGACTAGGATGCCAAGAATGTTATTCTCCGAGTTACACAGTTTTTTAGGAGAAGTCAGAACATCTCAAGTGATAAAATAGCTCCCTGAGCAAAATCAGCTTATCAAATCAATGGGAAAAACAAAAGAGGCATCTCAATTCTTACCCCTTTGATTTGGCAGCCAGGCTGTGATGCTGATGTTACTCTAATGAAATTTTTTTTTAAAAAAGAATGGCCCTGAAGGTACCTCATTTTTCCCTGGATGTGTTTCCATCTCTATGCTATTCCTCTCTGGCAAAACTGATTTCTGTCTCTTGTGTTTGGGGGGAGGACATAACTCCCAGATTCTGGGCTGTCCTGAGGTGGGCAAGCATTCCTGAAGCAGCCTACCTGTGCTGAGGGCCTTGGCTGGTCCTTGCAGCAACAGGGCCCTTCTGTCCCAAATCCTGATGCCTCCCTTGCTCTGCTCTACAAATTAAACAGCATGGGAGGGGAAGAACAAGTTTTCCCATTTTCCAGTACTGTTTCACAGGCAGAATTTAGTATTTGCAACACTGAGAGAAGATGGAGTAGTAGGTTAGATTCAGAGTGATGAGGGAAAAGACCTTTGATCGTTCTCCCTCCATTTTTTTGTGTTGAAGTGACAATGATCATTTTGTTGTTTGTAGATACATAAATTAACATGCCTTTAGCATAATCAGACAGGTTCAGGAAGATTGGGCAGAATAGCATCTGTTGGGAAGGTCTGTCTGGGCTCAGGGCAGGAAGCTGTCAGTCTTTGAGCAATTAAGTGGTTCTAGCAGAGAAGGAGAAGCCTCAGAAGCTTGGAACAGCACAGGATGCCTTGGGTGCCATCAACTTGAAGCCTACAGGATGATAGATTTTGAGTACCACACAACAAGGTCTAAACACCCAATTTCACATCTCTTATGGATAGATCTCAAATTTTTGACAGAATTCAAGGACATGTTTGGGTTTTAATACGTTATACAGCAAATAGAGGCACGTCAGAAAATGAATGACAGCTTGTTAGCAGTGGCTTTCTAAGGAGGGGTGGTGAGCAGCTTTCACAAAAGGAATCTTAATGGTGAAAACTATTATAGGAACACTGATTAAAGGTTTTGGTTTTTTTTAAAAAGAACTAGACAAAAATGTAAAACAGAAAACCCACAAGACTCACCTCCACTATCTAGAGCAACATTCACGAGCGAAAACTACCTGAACTTTCCAACACTAAAGCATATGTTTTGATGAAACTTCCACTACATATTTTCCTTAAAAAAAAGGCTTATGTTTTTCAGCTACCATGAAATCATATTTATTTTATCCATTCATCCTCATCAAGGATTTAAGCTATGAAAGTGGTAGGTAAAGACTAGAGGAAGGAGTCATACCACCCAGTTTGTCCAGCGGTCCAGATGCATCGCTTAATTTCATTACGTGCCCCTGGAGCAAGCCCAATAACGGCTGACAAAAGCACATCTTCCAGAAAGGCATCAGAGTCCACAAGGTGCCGAATCTTGCAACATAAATTGGATCAGGGTTTCCTAACTTTAAACAGATGCAGGACTTGACTTGATTCCTCCCATATACAGAGGATTTTTCCTAAGCTCTTGATATCTCCTCTTGCTTTGAACTAAAGAAATTTTCAAATCTACCTACCAGCTCTACATACTGGTAACAGCTTGCCTCTATGAAGAGATATCAGTTGTATTTTCCTGCTTCTCTTTCGCAGCCTCATGGGGAGCTTGTCTAATACTTCAGTAACTATTGAATAACTGTGAATCACACTAACAGAGCTGGGAAACACGTGGAGTTCAACTCTGGCTCTGGTGACCCTGCACAACCAAGCTGGTCCTGTTCTATAGCTGAACTGCTAAGAGTTGTGCATTAGCATAGCTCACCCCTGATTTTGGTTAATTGACCTGAGGAGTGGCATGACTGCTTGATAGATGAGGGCAGAGCAGTGAATGTTCCCTGCCTCGACTTCGGTGAGGCTTTTGACATGTTCTCGTAGGTAAGCTTAGGAAGGGTGGATTAGATGAGTGGACAGTGAGGTGGACTGAGAACTGTCTGAATGACAGAGATCAGAGGGTTGTTATCAGTGGTGCGTAGTTGGAAACCTGTAGCTAACAGAGTTCCACAAGGGTCAGTACTGGTTCTAGTCTTGTTTGACATATCCATGATTGACCTGGATGAAGGGATGGAGTGTATATTCAGCAAGTTTGTTGATGATACAAAACTCGGAGTGGCAGATGCGCCAGAAGGCTGTGCCATCATTCAGCAAGACCTGGACAAGCTGGGGAGTTGAGCAGAGGGAAGCCTAATGAAGTTCAACAAGGGCAAGTATAAGGTCCTGCACCTGGAGAGGAATAACCCCATGAAATAGTACAGGTTAGGGGTCAACCTGCTGGAAAGCAGATCTGCAGAGAAGGACCTGGGAGTCCTGATGGATAACAAGTTCACCATGAGCCTGTTCTGGGCTCCCCAGTTCAAGAGAGACAGGAAACTACCGGAGAGAGTCCAGCACAGGGCTACAAAGATGAATAGGGGACTGAAACATCTCTCTTATGAGGAAAGACTGAGAGACCTGGGTCTTTTTAGCCTGGAGAAGATAAGACAGAGGAGATCTTAACAATGCTTATAAATATTGAAAGGGTGGGTACATAAATACCTAAAGGATGGGGGCAGTCTCTCTTCAGTGATGCCCAGTGATAGGACAAGGGGCAACAGGCATGAACTAGGACACAGGAAATTTCACCTAAACATAAGAAAAAAATTCTTTACTGTGAGGGTGACAGAGCACTGGAACAAGCTGCCCAGAGAGAGGTTTTGGAGTCTCCTTCTCTGGAGGCTTTCAAAACTCTCCTGGATGCATTCTTGTGCAAGCTACTCTAGGCAGACCTGCTTTGGCGGGGGGGTTGGACTACATGATTTCCAGAGGTCCCTTCCAACCCCTACCATTCTGTGAAACATTTTCATCCTAAACTAGAACAGGAATTCTTTAAGCGCATCAGATCTTGTCATTTTGGTAAACAGTTCTACTACTGCTTTTTTAGGCGCTTCTAATGCTGGGGGTAAGGGATATGTGGTTTATGCAGTACCAGTTAGGGCTGGCATTTAGTGAACTCTCAAATGCTTCTGCAGAAAGCTAGCTAATGGATTAACTCTGTGCTCTTTTGAAAGCTCTGCTTCCTGTTTTCCTCCCCCATATTTCAAATCCTGATAAAAGCAAGCAGGCATAGCTTCTTTTAGGGCTGGTGAAAGGCTAGCACAAGAATCCTGCTGTAGTAGAGTGCCTGCGGAATATTTGCAGACCTATCCTTGAATTATTTGCCAGAAGAGCCAGTTTTTCCATTTCATACTGGATTTATGCTTGTTAAATCTATTTCAATTGCATGATGTACCAGTATTTCATAACGGAAAGAAGCTGCTGTCCTGTATAGGTATGACTTGACTTTTTCTAAGCTATTCTTCACTAAATTTTCAGCAATCCACTAGGATAGAGAGAATACTATATTATGAGAAGAAAACTGAAAAAAATAAAATATTGCCTATTTTAAGGGTTCTTATTTTGGTGCTAAGCCTTCCACATCCCTTTTTTGCTCTATATTAGTTCTGCAGTTTTTCTGCTTCAGGAAGAAGTGAATATATATTGAACTTTCAAGATGTTAGAAAATTCTGGATAGTAATAGCCTGCAGTGCAGAGGACAACCTGATCAGACACTCCCCCAGGGTTTTAACAAGCTAGCCAGCAGTAACTTAAAGTAGTAATTAAAAACATCTTCCTTTTTTTTTTTCTCTTTTGTTGCCAGCCAGAGTAGAGAGATTCGTATTTTATATGCTCACATCCTACTGCAATGTTTGTACAAACAGGAGCCAACAGAAATAGGAGAAGCATCTAACCGAGGAAGAATGTACTAGCAGCCTGAAGACAAGAATCAAAATAACTCAGAGAAGCTTCATGTCAGTATTTTGTTTGAAAGTTTATGAAAGATTTTATGAAGAATTTTTGGGTCATGTTTTAAAAATTCCACTTTAAATGAAATTTAAATTTTAAGAGATAGTGAAAAAAAGGGCAATTTAATTACTGCTGCATGGGAGGGAGTTGCAGACAAGATAAGAAAAGTAGAGATAAAGGTGAGTACCAGTAGACATTTTTAATTGCATTACATGGGTAACTGTTGCATAACTTTTTACAAATTTGCTGGATTATTAGGATTCATAATGCTAGGATAAACAGTTGTTTGACTATAAATAAGAATATCCCACTCAAACAATCTTAATCAATGTCAATAAGGCTCAGATGTATTATAGCTCCTGAAAGTAAACTGTGATCAATATTTTCACTGTACGTTTGCTCTTTTTGGCCTAATTTTCAAGACAGTTCAGCAAGCTGTATCTCAAACTGTGCTGCCTTTCTCATCAACTCTTTAGATTCTCCTCACTTCATTGCTACTTCATCATCATTTTGTGGACCTTGCTTGGCATACATCCCCCTCCCATTTTTCTATGTCATAGGGTAGTTTGGGTTGGAAGGGATGTTTAAGGGTCATCTAGTCAAATTCTGCAATGAGCAGAGACATACTCAACTAGATGAGATTGCTCAGAGCCCAGTCCAGCCCCGTCTTAAGTCACCGATTATTCTTGCACAGTAGGCTTCAGTGTACTACTGTATTTAAAGGAAAAAGCAGCAAATAGTTACCACTGTCAGCTCGCATTGTTTTTCTTTGAAAAGAAATCCAAAACTCAGCACACCCCTCAAGCATATCTATTCTGATTCTTTTACTTAACACAGTGCTGTCTGCTCTCAGTTACAGTTTGGTATCAAAATATCACAGAATCACAGAANGTCTTGTGTGTTTCCTGACTGTTTCCAAATAGACTTATGTCCATCTTTAAGGTGCTTTTGAGATAAGGTACCAGAATATCACTTTGCGTATAAATTCAGCATCAGTAGCACATGGGCTCCTGCCAGCTCAGCTGTGTCTTGTCACTGGTTATATTTTCTCATATCCTTAACAGAGCCTGCAACAGAGTGCTGTTGGAAGCTTACATTACAGACTTCTGCTAAGTATTGAATACTGTAAGTTCTTTTCATGATAAGCAATCTTTTACAGATGTTGTTTTACATAGGGAGAGTTCAGTGCATCTACCACATCTCTAATTCTTTGGCAAGAAAATACTTAGTAGAAAAATGGTCCCACATGATCATTGCATATATTTTATGTTAATATCTCTAATGAATGGGTACTGTGGTAGTACAGTGTCTTTGTAGAATCATTTCAAGTGTGCAAACACTTCACTAAGCACCTGACAAACTTTCATTATTCATTAACTTGTCAGTTCTAGGAGGTACTATGGAAGAATGTATAAAACAAACTCAGGCCATGGCAGCCAAAATCTCTACTGAAAATGAACTAGGGGATTGCAAGTAGTCGTCAAAAGCAAAGTACAGAGGAAGTATATGAAAATTCATAGTTAAGTTGGTCTCCAGTTGGCAGAGGTATATGGGGTAAAAATCCCCAAGACAAAGAACAGCTTTCTGAAACAGCATTTTGAGCTAGGGATGCAGAAAGAGGCAGACTGCAAAAGCCCAGTTCACTGATAACCCACTGATGTACCCAGATTTCCACAACATCCACACTAGCTGCTCTTATCCAGAAACTCTTGCAGCACACTGGAAATCCCTTCTCCACAGAACTATTTTTGTGAAGAACCATCCATCCTAACAGAATTTGTAACAGAAAGAAATAGCTATTTAGTTTTGGTATTGTAAACTTTGTTTCTATATAATTAGTGTCTAAGTGGTATTCAGAGTTTTTTTAGAAGTAGACAGAGGGTTATGACAGCAGGACAAGATCGTTTTTGTTTTATGGAAGAAGGAAAGCTTAATGGTGATTTCCCTTCCTCCCCTGCAGATTTCCCTTCTATCCTGCAGTTTTACCTGCCTGAGCTATTCCCACCACACTGTAAATGTCTCCACCAGCCTCTTGCTTAGCCTGGGTGTCCTGGTTTGAGTTAGAACCAAACCAATTCTGTTCAGTGATTTTACTTTTCACCTGAGCCTCCCCACGCAGGTAGTGATAGCACTTGATGTTTAGAGTTACTACCAAGGATTGGTGTGCAGACCAAGGTCACACTGAATCTTGTGTACCACATTCGGGGGTGCAGAAAGTGAAAGGCCACACCTTCAGGGAGGAGCGGCCAGGACAGGTGACCCTAAACTGACCATCTAAGTATTCCACCCCGTATACGTCATATTCAGTACAAAGCTGAGGGATCATGAAGGTTTCAGCTCTTGTACATGCCATAGCCCCTGTGCCAGTCCGAACAGGACAGGACATTAAAAATATACTCTATACCGCAGCAGAGAATAATGGTCCTACCTGGAGCCCCTGTGAACCTAAACCTTGACACTGGGAAAAAGCAGCAGCACTCTCTATCTCCATGCTATTTCAGGTATGTTCCTGCATGATGTCCAATTAGTCAGAGTTGAATTTTTATTTTTAATGTACAAATTAACAAGTCAATACACATTAGGGCATGCATTTGTTTGTCACTATGTTTTCACTCATTTTTAGCTTCCAGTCTTTTTGGACTTGTCTGATGCTCCCTGACACCCAGAGGTTTTAGGTTAGGCTACCCAGATCTGGTTCAACACAGTTCTTGATGCACTGAGTTAAAAGTGAAGAGGGAGGTTTCAAACATCTGACTGCAGGAAAGGCAGGGTGCTGAGGAGCTGGGATAATCCCAGATCCCCTGCTGAAGAAGATTAACAGAGGGCCTGTAAAGTGCTTACCAGCCCTCAAGGTAGATCAGCCTCTGTAATTGTTCTGCTAAGTAAGTTAGGAGTGGAGAACCAGAAGGGCTGTAAACAAGTAACATTTAAAGCAAACACAAGGCCAAACCAGAAAGAAATATTTGGTGCATGTATTTGCCAATGCGCATCTTAAGTCCTGACCTATATGAGAAAATAAATTCATTATTGGAGTTACAAAGCTTCCTCAACCTGGAAACATTCCAGTCATTGATGAGAAAAATGAACAGTTCCAGAACAGAGAGTAACATGATTTTTTGGCTTGAAAATATAAAAACTATTACCTCTGGGGAAAAATAATCCAAAACAAAGTCATTCACATGAAGCTCAGAGAACAGCATCAAAGGGACTGTGATTCTGGAGGGATAAATGTATGAGGAAAGATCATGAAAGCTAAATATGAATATTTGGTTAAACAGTAATTTAATAATGGATCAAGAGATAAATCTACAACTATTTAATTCACAGAATATTAATGCTATTGGTGAAGCAGACTTTTTTTTAAAAAAAAAAAAAGCACTGAGAAGTTTATTTTCCATCAAAATTTTGGAGAGCAAAATGAATACACTGATTTCTTAAACAGCCCATCAAAATGTTTAAGCTAGTTCTTAATCAAATCCTATCTGAACCAGTCAATCACAGTCCTAAGCAATTGAACTACAACATGGGGGAGGGAAAGCAGAGGTTTGCTTGTGATTTCTGTATTAAGTTCTAGAAATTTCTACCGCCGGGTTTTTTTGATACTAGAAGTTTCACAACACATGCTGACTTGCACTGGAAAGGCACGTTATACCTCATCTGGTATGAACCTGAGCACAATCCTGACAAGAATAAAACCCCATCATCTACTTTTCAACCAACAACACTTTCAAAACATTATCATTAACCTGAATTTCTGATGTGGCTGTGCTATCCTTATCAGACTTATTCCCCTGATTTCCATCAGGATTTAAGTCAGTAGCTCAAGTTAGGCTTTGAAGGCAGCTGAGCTCAGTAGCAATGCTAATAGCAGCAGCTGTGTGAAAGATGAAACATGGTATCACGATGTACATACAGGGTACCAGACTGAGAGCAATATGTAACAGTCATTATTCATATTGGCCTGTGATAACAAGAAAACTAATCGTAATTTAAATTACTGAGACAATGAAGCCTCTGATTATTAACTTACAGCTTTATGAAATGAAAGATATTCTAATGTTTGTAATGTTGGCTACTTTTATCTCCAACTGTGCAATACCTGGTAACAAATGAAGAACTTCAGATGCTTTCAAGAAACAGATTCTTGTGTGAATATGAGCTTCTTATTTAATATTACTTTTTTTCTTTTCCAGAGCACTTATTCTTGCTATCATAATCAAAGACACTCACTGTGATAACTTTTCAGAATAGATTTTCACTGAACAAAGCCTCTGTACTGCAACTAATTAATTGGTTTTTTACAGGTTAATGCATATCACAGAAGGACAAGAAGATCAATCTCAAGTCTGCCTTGACTTTATTCAGCTGTGATGGACCAGGGCCTGCATTCAGTAGAACACCTCCACAGCCAAAACTCATTATCAAGTGTTTAAAATAACAGCTGATGATGAAAGGTGTACACACCTAATAAACCTCAGACATATGCTTCTATTTCCATATCCTGAAATACCCAGGCAGGCTGGAGAAGAGGCAAAGGGGAAAGAACAAGGCTTAGCTTGAATAATTTTTTCCTGCTGAAGACAAGTTTAACAGAGAAACCCAAGGGACAGGACAGTGCCAGCAATATCCTAAGCCATGCAGGTGGAACCTGGGGCACAGAGAAGAGCGTTGCCCTCTTGAGCAGGGGCTGGAGGTGCTGCCATCACCAGCTCCCAGGGACAGCTCCTAGGGAACATCTGCCTTAGTGGGAGCCTCAGAGGCAACAAAGGGCTGTAAATATGCAAAATCTTCCCTTCCAGCCATACGATGAATTTCAGCACACTCAAAAGGTAGGGATTTGACTAACATCCAGTTTTAAAAGAATTTAAGGCTGCCTTTCAAGTCACTAAGGCAGACAGATCCTATCAGTTCTCACTACATTTTGAGTAACTCCCCTGGCTTCTCTCTGTCAGGAACAACTTGGATATATATTTTTTTTGTTACATTGCTGTTATTTTGAATTGGAATCTCAACACACAGACACAGAAAATGAATTTTTAAAAGGTTAATTAAAAAAGTCATAATTCTAACACTATGGCTAAGAGATTAATCTGACAGGGGATAAAAAAAAAGCCATTTTAATTATCTGACTTAATTGGCCCAGACAGATAAACTATAATCCTGCAGTAACCTGTGATGTGAAAATCCAAGGCACATGTGGGTGCTGTGGAGAACCTTTGGGCTCAGAGTGCTGGCTTGTGCTGGGCAGGGAGAAGGAAAAGCTTTTAGGAGCTGCTATAGCATTGGCACCATCTCCCGCTTCTCTTGCCCCTCAAATTTCAGCCTCAATGCTTACATAAGGCCAGAAGTGTTAATCAATAAATTTTAGCATAGGTACTAGAAATTCAGCCTTTTGATGCGATTAATCTTGGTGAGTCCTATCTCTGTGCCCGTAATAACTAGCCTCTCTTCCTACATGTTTAGTCTACCATAAATGGATTACTGGAGACCTACCCAAGCTGTTGTACCCTGAGGTGTAAAGCCCATCCCTATTACTTTTCTTTTCCTTACTTCTCAAGCTACCCTCCCCAGGCTTAAAGTACCTCCAGCAGTGGAAGAGAACAACCATCACTGTAACGTGGAGGATTTTACTTACAAGGTGCAAGCAGCAGGGAAGGGGAGTAACATTGCTTTCTGTAGCAGGGTCCATCCTGTCATATTTTTCTTTCTCCTGCCTCCCACTAACTTGTTAAGGAAATTGGAAAAGATCCCCTCAGCCTGATGGCTGCATCCCAGTGGTGACAGCCATGTTCACTGGTAGGAGCATTTTGCAGTCTAAGTAATATTGCCACTATGGAGGCATTCATCTGGTATCACACCTGCACAACTTCAGTCTATTTATGCAGTTAAAATAGACTAAAAATAGGGTTCAAAACAGGAGGTAAGACAGATGGAAACTTATTCTGACTCAGGGAAGAATTTAACTGAATTATAACAAACTGAAGTCCATAGAGGCAATGTGCTTGCATTTCTGACTTATTCAACCTTCTTACCTCAGCAAAAAAAGGGTGTAAAGGAAGCTCAGCAACAAAATTACTTGCTAAAATCCCATTGACTTCGGCCAATATCAGAGGTGATATTTCAGTGTTGAAATTTTATTTTGCAATATTTTTTTAAAGAAGTGTTGGATTAGAAGTATATTTTTTAATATTTTTTGCATCCAAAAGGGAAAGAAAAAACTATTTTAAATTTTTCCTCCCCCTTATTTCATGAAAAAAAATAATCAAAACAAAGCATTAGGAGAGGCCTACCACAGAGTATTTAAAAATACTGGTTAAAAAATTATGGTTGTACAGTATAATTTTTTGTTATCATTTGTCAACATGAATTCAAACCTAAATAGTAAACCAACCTATAAATAGTACTTGGCTTCAGCAATAACTTCTCAAATGTTCACTACATTAGGAAACAGATTAAGTAGCAGATTTTTGTTCTACTGAGGGAACATTATCAAACCAGTGTATACAAGAATACTATGTCAAATGCTGGCATGCTATGCCTAAATAATATGCAAGAGGATGGAGGAGCTTAGTCATCCCCTTTACTGTCAAGTGTGGTCCTTAGCAAGAGGTAGACACTAATCTTATCTACACAGTGATGTCGTATGTGACTGATGAAAATGTGGTTCATGCAAAATGAAATTCAGCATGTGGGGAAAAGGATTACATGGTAAACTGTAAGGCAAACTGCTGGGTAGCTGCAGCATGCTGCCTGTGCTTCTAGCACAGGATCTGCTGGGGAGCAGCTCTGCAAAAGAGGACAGTCAGGCAAACAGGTCAGTGATACATCCTTGTGGTGATGAAGGCTAGCTATGTATGTGCTTAGGCAAGAATTAGGCAACAGGTCAAGGGAAGTGCTTTTCCCCTGCTACCCATTGCTCAAAGCAGCACCTGGAGCAGTGTCTGCCTGTGTTTGCCCCAGCACAGGACAGGGGGAGCTCAGTGGAGAAATACTGTGGTGGTCAAGGACTGCAGCACACAATGCACAATGAGCTGCAGAAGGAGCTGAGCGTGCTCACCTTGCAGAAGTGCAGGCTGAGGGAGGATCTGACGGCTGGCAGTCACTCGCTCTAGGATGGTGTGGTGGGTTTACCCTGGCTGGGTGCCCGGTGCCCACCCCTANGCTGGACAGAAGACAGACAGATCCTTCTGAGAGGTGCACAGTGAAAGCACAAGGTGCAATGGTCATGGGTAGGAACAAAGGAAATTCCAACTAACTTGTTTCTTACCTCTCTCCCCTGCCAAATGAAGGTGGTTAAGCACTGCAAAAGGATGCCTGGAGAGAACGTAAAATCTCTGTCCTTGCAGATACTCAGTACTCCCCAATGTTGTGCTTATATATATCCACTTATCTCCAGTGCCTGATCTGACTTAGATATTGGTCTTGCTGGAGCAAGGTTTGGCCTAGAGACCTCCAAAGGCCCCATTTGACTTGAATAAGGCCATGAAACTAGAAAGCACATGGGTAAGCCAAACAAAATCTATTAGTTGCCTGGGTGGGAGATGGTAAAGTCTGGCCTCACCCAGTATCACCAGCATTTCAAGAGGGTAAGTAAGTTAGTAAGTAAAACATTTGTGAGAGCAGGAAGGCCTGAGATTGAAGGACAACATTGCATCCCTCTCTCTGCTCAAGCCACAAACCAGAGGGATGGGAAACTATCAGGCCTCCCCCTGCTCCCCATCTGGGCATACATCCTTCAGTTGCTGCTCAAGGTCAAAGGATGTTCAGCATAGCAGGAGTCCTGGCAGTGCATGTCCAGTAAGTCTGCTTCTCTCTGGGCTGTGGGAAAAGAAGCCTTTAAAGATTTCATTATGTAATATCTTGACTACATGCAGTTTCCTTTCCTTTCTGTCCTGCATCTTCAAAAATCTCCATAAGCTCTATTTGAATTCCATAAACAAAAAGTACTTTATTTGTTTTAACTCTAACCTGGCTTGACTTAAAATGAGTCTCTCAATCTGTAAAATCACAACAGCATGTAAAATTGTATCTGTGTACTCCTCCTAACATATCAAAAAAGTTACGAATTGCATCCCTTCCTAACTGCTTTGGGAGGTGAGGAGTTGGTAATGTGGTAGTGTAGGTGTTCACTTCAACTCTGAAGGTCTGAGGACCTGCACCATTTTTCATAATGACTTATGATAGTTCATTGAGAACTGGGGGTGGGGGAAGAGATCAGCTCATATTTTTCATTTTAGTATGCCCAGCACACACATCAGCTTTTCAGAGCAGTGCATTTGTGAGAGCAAGCCTGCTGTTGGAGACTGGGAAAGGTCACTTTTGAGTCATATCAAAATATTAATTGCATTTTACTACACTATAATTTGTAGGAAATGATTATACAAGTCTTCATTTAGAGGGTATCTTTCAAATACTGTTTCTTCCCTCAGAAGTTATATCAAATAAAATTTGAGATGACCAGAAAAGAGAAGAAAAAAAACACTCTGAAGTGTTTAATGTTTTAAACACAGAACAACAACAAAACCACAAGCTAGAATTAAACAAGCTCAAATCACTTTTCTTTGGTCCTTTTAACATCTCCTGAAATCACTCCCGGCTGGTATCCCAGCATGATCTGGGAGACACTGGCAAAAGACTCAATCTAACATAGATAATTAGGTCTTTCATTGGATACACAGTTAAGTATTGTATGGATCATTGTTGGTTTATATCTCAAAGAAAATTTCAGTCTCTTACCATGGAGTTAAAATGAGATAGTTAAAACATTTTGGACTTGCTTTAGAACTGCTTTGCTCTTTTCAAATAAGCACCACTGGGAAGCTGCCACAGTAGAGGTTTCTTTTTTTAGGAAGATCAGGAACTCTCCCAAGGCACTCACAGAGGAAGCAGAGGCCCTCATCTCCATTCCCTCCATGGACCAAGTTCTCTTAGAAGAGGATGACCACTGCTCCCATTACTATGACAAGGGCTTGTCCCAGAGCTTTGCTCTTCTGAGTTAGGACTTTCTCACATTCTGCAACGAAGCTCTACTCACAACTAATTTTATTCCTGTGCTTTTTCCTGACAACACTCTCTGAGTTACACAGCTTTTTATTCACTGAAGCTCACAGGCAGTAATCTTGCCCTCCCTACTTTACTAAAAGAAAGAACTAACCTTTGTATTATCTAATGCATTCATCACTTATTCAAATCCCTACACCACCAGCTTTCATCAATTTGTTGAAGCTTTTTGTCATGAGGTTTACTTTGAGCTCCAGCTGCTGGAGGAAAAAACCCTAACCAATTAAGTGATGTTTTTCTGCTGACGCTAGTTACAAAGAAAAACTTGTAAGTATGGCTCAGGGGAACTCTGGAATCTCAAAAATCAGAAGACAAATAATAAATTTTTAACAAGGCCTACAAAGCATACTGTATATTATTTTAGTGCTATTTGAGGGGGTCTGTCTCAGGAGTTTGGCAGTATTGCAGTAAGCACATGATTTTGAGGGTTACTGCAAGTTTCAATGTTTTCTTTCAGGTGGTTGTTAAAAGTTAAAAATTGCATGGTTTGATGAACACAAGACTCACTGTATGTTTTTCACCTGTTTATGTTTCCTCCCACCTTCCCAAGACCATCTCTATTTGTCCTAGGAGTAATCTGAGCAAAGCCATCTGCCAAACATAGCAGCAGAGACACATGAACACAGAGAAGATCCCTGTCCTATCTCAGACTTACCAAGTCTATGAATAGCTCCATTATGTTCCCAAGAAAGAACAGTTGGCCATCACCAGAAATTCTTATGCAATGCTGTTGATCTCACCTCAAGCAATGGCTCCCACTTTCTCAGGGACAACTCAAGACCATGCTGGAAATAATGGTGTATTGGGTGAACTGTTCTTCAGACAGCTTCTAGCCATCCTCTTCCTCCACGCCTTCCTCAAAATTCTCCGCTCTATGACTTCATGTGCCCTTATCCTTGTAGTCAGAAACCCCCAGGGTGTGGAGTATACTGCAGCTACCAGAGGAGTCATATCTGGCTCATAACCTGCTCCTGGTGGGCCCCAGGAAAGCTGGCAAGCTGTCCTGGATAATTGCTGAAGCACCTTTGTTTCAGGAGACCTGTTATCAATCTCATTTATTGGCATAGTGTTGCATTGTAGGACTGCAAAAGGCAGTAGAAGGAGAAAATCTTGGATGGATTTACCTGAAATAGACTGTTCAGCTTGTTTCTGTACTGTTGACTGCAGGAACCTATCGCAGAGGCAGAAGTAGCAATTTTATGCCTTCACCACCCCATTTGCACTAAGTGCCCCCAGTTTATTGTCCCTTTCCTCTATTTCCCCGCCTGTATCCAATTCAAGTCCCTCTCACTTCATAGCAGCAAACCACTGACTATGTCAAACGTAAAAGCAGAATTCTTACCAATTTCACCAACATCATATATTATCAACTGGCAGGGCATGGTAACACCTTAAGCCAACAAATTTTACTTGTAGTTACATTGCATATCTCACTCAATACTGGTGTTAAAATCCCGCATTCTTCTTTTGTGCATTCCCTCCTTCCCACCCATGAGCACCAGCATAAACCACAGCAAGACATGAACACCTGCAATTTTTAATCTTACTTTGTGTAATATAATGCCTCCTGAGCCACGTAACTATTTGCATGCATGTAAGGCCCAGTTAAATAACACAACATAGAAATTTAAGTGCGGGCATGACTCTGCAGGCCTGGCGTCTGCAGCTACACCATCCTTTTCAAGCATAAACATCTAAAGAACTGCAATATGCTGGTAGCCAGCTTGGAAGAAATGCTGATTGCATATAACAAAAGCCAGGACAAGAAAGGACAAAACAGCTATACCTAAAGCAGGAGTGATGCTGGAGTAGGATGTCAGTGGTGGTCCACATGGGCCCAGGTACGCAGCATCTCTTGGAATCAGGCCCATGGTGAGCATGACATGGTTAGAGTAAGTATTTATAGTTTATTAGTAAAAAAGATGAAATGGAACAAGGATTAGAAAGTCTTGTCTAATCCTCTTCGCAAATAAGTTAAGACATAAAACTTGTCTATGATTTATAACATTCAGAATTAAAGACAGTAATTTCTGATTAGATTTTACTACTACACTAAAAATGAACTTAGTCATGATGAATTTTTTTGGTACTAAAAAGATATAAAAATGCAAATCCAGAGGAATTCTTCATCTGCTTAATACTAATATCCATCTATGAAATCAAACAAGTTAAAAGTGAATGAAGGGTCACTCTTTTAGGAAAAAGAATCCCCATTTTGGGAAGCTGTGTCTTTTTTTCTGAAGTGCAAAAACTGTTATAACTCTCCTGGCTACTGCAGCTGTCATTTCAGATGAAAAAGTAATATTATCTCGACAGCCATCTTCAAAGAAAGAAAGGCTGCACATGAAAACAACTACAATAAAGATCTTTACATTAAAAATATATCTTTATTGAAGTTTGTCAATTCAGTTAAATTAATCACAATAATAGTATCTCTGACACAAAGATAAGGCTTAAATGGCAAGGTTAACATTAACACCTGTTTTTGCACTAGCCAGCATCTGCTACAAAAAAAAAATATATTTTCCAGTGGGAGTCCAGCCTGCAGCACTATCTTTTATTTAGGGTTTGTGTGTTCTCACAGACTGCTCAGCAGCAGTGAGGCTAAGGCAAGACCAGGGAGAGAGACAAAATACTTCAGCTCGCTCATCTGAAGTTCATCTTGTGATGTTATCAGAAATACCAGTGAGTGGTATTGATTTTCAAGTTTGTCTTCAAGTAAACAAAATCAGCACCACCCCCTGGTGTCTGATTAGTCTTTTAAGGGTCTGGGGGTTTTTGTGTTTACTGAGTAACGAGTTAAAAACTAAACTTAGCTAATTTTAGCAGAGGTGAATCACAGAGATTCCTAGGAACCAGCCAAATTCAACATTCAACTGAGTTCTTTGCTTCTCATGGGCTCTGAGAAGAAAGCAATAGTGATCCACATGGCTACAAAAAAAAATAAATTATCTTTAAGGACTCCACCTTTGCTCCTTTTCTCTACCTATTCCATGCCATCAATTTGAGCAGTCACATAAATAAATGCTCCTTGCACAAGCTTTATCATTGAGGAGCAGAAATCTTATGTGAAATGCTAAATACTGAGGTTTGAGGGAAGGGGTATGATGTTGCTAGAAACTTCCATTGTCAGACTAGCGTTGTGCCATAGCTCTTGGAGCTTTTAGGTATTAAAAATTTCATGAAAATCCTGAATACAAAGCATTGACCATCACCCTTTGATATGAGCTTCATTAAGCTGTTCAAAACCACTGACTTTGTTCCTTACTCAGGAGGAAAATTCACATTACATCAACAAATTAAGTTCCCATTTTGGAAGACTTGTATTTAGTTGTAGCCAGATAAATTTCATTTATAACGGAAGGGAATGCCCAGACAGTGCCACTTTTAATCATCAAAAACTGCCATGAAGCAGCTAATGAAGAAAGCCAGACATTTGCCTGCTATAAACAGGTCCCCTTGGCCCAGAGCACAACTCCAAACGTTACAAAGCTACATTTTGATGGACCATTTCCAAATAAAGCAGAAGAGGCACGTGAACTTATCTTTCCATAAACATTTCCCAGAAACTGTAATTCAAACAAGGACCAGATCTAGCAGAGCAGATTCAGGCAAAAACCAAATTTGCATTTAAATCACTGAGAACTACTGGTGACTAGCATGCAGCATTAAAACATGTGTACTTATTAGCATCCTAACAGAAACATGTATTTTAAAACAGATGGTAGAAGTTGAAAGAAAACTGAATCACAAAATAAGATCATTTGCATAAATGCTTCCTTTTCTAATCAGCTACCACTGTGTTAGTATCAACTAGGGTGTTGGGAAATATAATTCATTTCCTCATCTCTGAATCTGAATATATGGATTTTTTCACTCCCTACTTCACCCCCCTCTACAAGTGAAAGCACAGTGTTTCCCCCAGTTAGACAAAAAAAATTAGAGAGGACCTTTTTATCTTCTGTCTTTCCCAGCAGTAGAGGTCTCTGCACCTGTTGAGAGAACCCCTAGATGTTGACAGAGGGGGGATATTCTGGGACTATATTTCAGACTTATTTCACCATATAGTTGCCTTCCACACCAGAGCACCACCTTTCAGGTGCAAGCATAATAACTTGGGAAAACTGCTTAATAAGTACAACCAGGGAATCAAAAAGCATAGTATGGGCATTCCAACTTTCTCAGCTACATTCCTGTTTTTTGGTTTACATAGCAAGTAAACTACCAGCACCTTGTGCTCAAGTCACTCAGCTACAAACAAGCTGTTTTTCTCCCCTTCCCCATCACTTTCATTGTCAAGATTTCTACAACCAGAATTTAACCACCAGTTTGACCATATCATGAACCAGAACATCATTTAAAGTGCTCTTCACTGGCAATGGTAGTGAGAACTGATTTGCTGGTAAGCAATACAGAGGAATCAGAGTACCAGTAAAACCCAGTCATCACAACAAACAGGGAAATTTAAAGTATACCAGCATACAACAAGGACTGTTAAAGCTAACTCAAAAAAAAAAAGTTGCATAAAAATGGTATTCCCTTACCTGACAGAGCTTTCAGTAGTACATATCGTACATCCCCCAAGTCCTATAAGAAAATAAGCTTCTGTAACTTTTTTTCCCCAAGGAACAAAAAAGCTCAGTGCAGGGACCTGCTCACCCACTTGTTCATCTGTAAGCTGTTGAACCTGCCACACCCTGCTCAGATGCTGATGCTGATCTACCCCAATCCTCAGCTGACAGAAATAAGTAATTTGTCCTGCAGGACCCTCAGGGGTAAAACTTCTTTGGTGCTCTGGATCACAGAATCTTTATGGCTGGAAAGGACCCCTAGGATCATCGAGTCCAACCCTCATCCCAACATCTCCCTAACCGCTAGACCATAGCCTCAAGTGCTACATCTACTCAATTTTTAAACGCCTCCAGGGATGGTAACTCCACCACCTCCCTGGGCAGCCTGTTCCAGTGCCTGACCACTCTCTCAGTAAAGAATTTCTTCCTAATATCCAATCTAAACCTCCCCTGATGCAACTTGAGGCCGTTTCCTCTCATCCTATCATTAGTGATTTGGGAGAAGAGACCAACACCAGCCTCACTACAACCTCCTTTAAGGTAGTTGTAGAGAGCAATAAGGTCTCCCCTCAGTCTCCTCTCCTCTAGACTAAACAACTCCAGTTCCCTCAGTCGCTCTTCATAAGCCATGTTTTCTAGACCTCTCACCAGCCTCGTTGCCCTTCTCTGCACCCGCTCCAGCACCTCATGTAGCACAGTGTTCTCCTCTTTCTGTTCGAGAAGGAGTGCACCCTTGAGGTTACCATGAGGTTCTCAGAACAGCTCTGTACAAGAGAACTGCTGGGCTAGAGATGCAGAATAATGAGGTGTGTAATTATTGTTTTAATCATGTTGAGCCTAAGTCAAAAAGCTGTGAAACCATTACAGGCATTACTTTAAATTTCTGGGAGAGACAGTAGCTTTTTTTTCTCATTTCTAGTGTAATTCACGGTGGTTACATAGGGCTTTTGATCTGCAGTAATTTAAAAATAGTGAAACAGGCCATGGAATTTAACCCCAGGCCTTTGTTTTTCTTTCTAATGTTATGGTGCTGCAAATATCCAGCAACCTAGAAATGAGATTTCAAATTAAAGTGCTCACTGTAGTAACTTCTCTGCTTTTCTAGTCTGTGTTCTCAGCAAGCAGAAGAGGTTCAAGGTTGAAGGACTAAGGCTAAATACATGAAGAAGGCCAAAAGATTAGGCACACAGTGTTGTAGGCACAGGTCTGAGTTGCAAAATCATTATCTCCTTCCCCATATCAAGTTAACAGCAATTATTTTATAGAATGATTTGAGTTGGAAGGTACGTCAAATATACTTATACACAGAAAAGAAATTGCTACCATTTTGTGAGGAAATATCCATGTATTTGTTCTCTCATACATAAAGGAACAAAACTTCCACCTATTACTCCCGCAGCTGGAAGCTAATCCACACTATATTTTGCTGCAGCGCTAAAGATTTCTGAAAAGCTTCACGGATAATTGACTTGCAGCTTCAATATGTACAATCCCTTAATAAGCAAAAGAGTATCATCCCCTGTCATAAATCTTTCTAAAGCAGGGAGAAGAGTGAGAAAAGAAGAGCAGATGTTCAAAGGTTCTGACAGCATTATTTCTCCCAGCAGTTGTCCCAACAACCCTACAATTTTGCATGGTTCTTTCAAGGCCTTCAGAGTTAGGGGGCTGACTGACTTCCACCCAGTGGTGCCACCCAATGCAAGACAAAAATGAGTACTCCCATCCCCCATTAATATTGCAAGCCTGTTTCTGTCACCTGTTGGCTATTTCCAATGACAGGTCATTTTCACGGTGGGCTAACAGGCTTTCACTGTTGCAGGACCTCTGAGGCAGCTACCTGCTCAATGAGGTCCTACACTAATTGCTCAAGCAAACTCTCATCAGGTTCAGTATGGGTATAACCTAAGCCTGGAACAGGCTTGGGGTTCTTTTAGGGCTTTTTAGCACAGTTTTGAGCCTTTTTTTTCCACTGAAGTACTGGTTCAACAGAGTATAATGACACATTAGCAGCATAATTGTATGATACATTTTTCACTCATCTACTCTTTAATTTTCAAGTTCACTTGAACTTCTGAACTGGTACATTTCAGTTTTTTTTTTCTTCCAGCTAGCTTAAGTAACTACTTGATGGCACAGTGATTTGAAAAATGCTCATTTATACAGGCTAACATTTCACTCATCTTTTAGCTCCCAGAGATATTTATAATACTGAATCTTGCAAAGCTAAGGCAGCTCACATGCAGATAGCAAAAACTGTTGGTGTAACAGGAAGGGTCTGGCAAAAATTTAATCCTACCAGCTGCTCTGAATCCTGTGCATATGTGGGACAAGAACACACATTAAAACCTCCTCCTTGTATGAGAACTAGCTGTGAGCTCCTGGTTGTAGAAATTTAATCAAATAAATACCCTTCAAACTGCCTTGCCGAGGGATCTAAGACTAACCAGTCCAGTCTCTCCTGTAATATCTCTCAACGCCTTCTGGTGAGGGATCCCCCTCTTTTAGAGCTGCAGTTCAAAGCTTTCCCTAAGACTGGAAATCTGAGGAAACAATGGTAGAGTGATCTTCTTCTCCATTAAGAGAGCAACCACTTCCCAGGACAGACATTGCAGTTCACTGCCTGGGAGTTTCACTGTGCTCACCTTTGTCAGCATACGTGGACCTTTAAGACAGCTGTCTCTGGAAGTCAATAGCTCTAGAAACCAAACATTCAATCAACAAAAATCACTTAAAAAAATCTACCTCCTGCTTTTATCAAAGTAATGCAAAGGATGGAACAGAATTAAACATTTGCTTACTGATCAAAACTGATTTGAGCCATGATGAATTGGTTGTAAAATCTCAAATGGCAGGTTCATTCCTGGCTAAACAAAGAAAGCAGAGCAGTTGGCTCTCTCCTCACAAACGTTTATGATAGTAAGTTTGACACAATATCCCATCTCTAAATATTTTGCTTTCCCAAAGTCCTGAGCTGACACAACAGGAATATCTTATACTGCACAGGAAGTATTGCTGGACATGGACCCTGAAGCCTGCACAGCTCAAGTCAGAAGTTTTCACCTTCCCTGAGTGCCTTGCTCCTACTGGACTACCTGAAGTAACACTGCAGTTCAGTTCTTGGGGTAAGGCACTGAGGAGGAGTGAGGCATTTAATCATGGAGAGAAGGTTTGTTGCATTATGCATTTTCCTAGTGAATTGCTTTATTTTGATATGTGACTTGCTAATTCCAATTTTCTGAGTTTATGAAGTGTGACTGCCATTTAGCAGCATCTTATTGTACAAAGAGACACACTGAAATAGAGGAATTTGTTGCAGTAAGACAGCAGTCTTTGTGAAAGTAGATACGGACCCTTACTCATCTTCACAGGACATTTTCAGACAGGAACCACTCAGGGACATTTTTTAGTGTCACATGGAGACGCTTAGAGTCAAGGCTGGTCTGAAGAACTTCCTTCATTGTAAAATGTCACTGCACACATCGTCGTGTGCAGTTACTACTGTTGTTACTCCTGTTATTAAATTTATTCTTCCCAGGAAATACACAGCTCTGAGCTATGAATGTGTCCTCAGTACATCCATGGCTACTGCTTCTTGCCTTTCTGCTCCAAAGCGAGCTGTGTGTACCAAAGGCCACCTCCTCCTTCATGATCAAAATGTCATCGAGACACAGCAAGTAAATAGACCCCTTTCTTCTGGTAAGGCAGAGCCAACAGGGCTGTCAAGAGCATGGTGGAAAATTGTAGTAATGGGATAGTGGAAAAATTACAGTTCGTGGGGAATGAAGTCTCTTGCTTTTAGATTTAACAGCCCTGTGGAGAATAGAAACAGCTTTTCTGCAGAGAGATTTGATGTCAGTGCCAAAAATTTGAATTGACACCTTAAAATAACCTGCCAAAGGAAGGGGAAAAAAGAGCTTTCTTCTTGAAATACTGTATCAGAGTTAGCTCAAATTAGTACATTCTAGTACTGCTGCCCAGAACTACGAGTTGGGGAAATGGTGACTATTAACTGTGGATTTTGGTCCAAGTTCATGGAAAAGCTGGAGAGTTATTCATCAGGGATACCTCCTCTGGGTAATTTGTTTGGAAATTCTAGTACTGACTGAACACCCCTCTAAGGTTCTGCTCACATGGGTGGAATTTTACTTTCTTAAAATAGATAAAGGCAATAGGATTATTCTATATAAGAGCTTTCTGAAAAATTCTGGTGGAACACTCATTATTTTGCATTTATTATGTTTTTTTTAAGCTGTATTTCTGAAAAAAAATATGAGACAATGCAGCAGTGTCTGAATGCCTAAACAAGTCTTACATATTTTGATGTTTAGCCCTGTGATACTTAAAACACCATTAATATATTTGTATCTGATTTCTTCCCAACAGACACAATCATATGTATGTTTTTAATGTTGACAACAACACTGACAGTGTATGTTTCTTCATAGTACAACCAAAATTAGTAATTATATTAGTTACACAGGTTGCCTTTGCATTCAGTACATTTATTTTAGTTTGAAGTTTGTAAAAAAATCAGCTGCAAATATGGGAAGAAAAATGAAGCTAGTAAGATGTATCAATATCTATGCTACCAAATAAATAGAAGTCTGTAAAACAGCACCATCCAGGTCTGATGAAGACTCAGCAGGTAAGTGGAACTGTAGTCTTTGGATATGGAAAAAATAAGGATGTTTTGCTGTGCAGGGCATGCCTACCAGTACTCATACAGTGAGTTTATCTTCCCAGCATCTGCTCCAGAAGAAAACATTTGCTTAAGACTAGATCTTAATCTACTAGGATAAATTAAAATTGAGAGATCTATCAGCGCAAAATTTGGAAAGAAATGATTTCTGATAAACTTCTGTTTAAGTTTTTTGCCCTCTCTGTCATGAACTCTCCCAGTGCTTCCCAACGATGCTCAGAGAAGCAGACTAACATTTTTAAGATATATCCACAACTGTCACACCTGAAAACTATATATCTGCAAATGACCTGCAAGGTTTACTTCTCCAGTGGCTCGTTACACTGGGTTGGAATGCAGTTTTTGGAGAAGCAGTGAGTGGCGTTGAGTATAAGCAGAGGCCAGCTCTAGGGTGTTGTGCATCCTCACTGAAAGCCAGTTCTCAGAAATATTCTTTTATTCTTTCAGGACAGGGCTTTTCTTTTCTTGCCATGCATTAATCATACATCAGCATCAGATATCACAAATTAGTCAGGCTACTGCTGGAGGAGAGAGTGGCTAAAGAATAGATCCTGGATTTTCAAAACATGCTTCACCTCCTGGGACCTGACTTGAGACCCATCACAGAGTCTCCTCAGTACATCAGAAAATGCAGTGCCTGGTATAAAACATCATGCAACAGCCAAACGTCTTTACTGCTACCTTTTGGGTACAGTTAACAAGTCTTTGCCAGTTGCTATCACCTAGTAAAGCTTTTAATAAATGTATAGATATAAAATCTAATCTTTTTGCCAGAAACTAATATGGCTAATTACATTCTGCTATCTGCATTTCCCCTGAAGTTTCAGTATTTTCTGTTTTTTTCTCAAACTGTATCATAATATGATTTCTACTAGTTATGTAATTTGTTATTAATTTAAATAATACACAAACTATATTTTAGTTTCTCTAGGGGAGAAAACATCACCATCTTCTTTGACATAGTGAAAAAATACCCCAGTTTTAAAAATTTAAGTTTAAAATTATGATTATAGAAAATCAGCATTAGTGCACAAGTTAAGTTAGTTTTCATGAGGTTTGTGAAGATATTTTAGATGTAAAGTTTATTTATCTGTACTGAGTTTATGTTGGATTTGATTGGTAATAAAATAAATTAATTTTCCCCAAGTTGAGTCTGAATTCCCTGTGACAGTAATTGGTAAGTGATCTCTCCCTGTCCTTACCTTGATGCATAAGCCTTTGTTTTGGCTTTTCACTGCTAGAACTGCCTAGCTGAGCTAATAAGAAAATTCCTAAAGTCAGATGAGAGGTATTCTTTTATTTTATTTCATTTTGTTCTTCTTTTCTAATCTGTAGCGTTCTTTTCTTCTCATCCACTCAGCGTACATCTCTCATTGGTGCAGTTCTCAACAACTGCTTGCACAGAGATTGTGTTCGGTGGAAATCTCCAGTCACAACTTACAAAATCTGAAAGACTGATATGACATATAGTTTTGGCTGTTGTTTGTCCTCTTAACGTGTGAGATCTCTTTGTTAAGGTACATTGTTGGGAGACACCCAAGAAGGCTCTGGTGTTGAGTCCCCCACTGTAAAGAAAGGTGTGATTTCTTTCAAAGTCCTGCGCTCTTGGAATGAACTACTGATAAATGTAGGAGATCATTAATCCCTATAACACTGTTATATTAAAATACCTGAAAGTTACTTATTTGGAGCATATATTAATAAATTAATGATCTGTTTTTGAAGATTTGCTGCTTTGACCATGTGTATAGCTGTGTTTGTGATCACACAGTGTGTATAGCCGTGATCACGTCATGTGTTCATTGCCATACTGTACCATGCAATTACCATATAATTGCCATGGTAAGTGCAGTGTTTGAAGCATTTGGAAGATTATTTACAATTTATCCATTCAAGAACTGGGAGAAGGAAATACAGAGGAAACATACATTTGTGCCTTGTAGCCTCCCAGATTTTCATGGAATGAAAAAACAGAGTACCTTACAGCCTGGAGAAAGGCTGGCTTCACTCAGGTGTAAGTCCCCATTGAACAGTTTGGTACACATTGTGTTTCCACAGGTACTGCAAGTTCTTAGAATTCTGTTGAGGAAAATCTTAAAGTGTTATTATTTCTAAAAGGTACTATATAAACACTTTATATGAGAATAAATGCAGTGTTATCATTCATCACTCTGCAACCATTTAGTTCATACTGCCAAGTGAGATGACTTTTGCGTGTGTTACCTTCCTGCTAAGCTCCATCAGAAGTTCTATGAAAATGCATTTTGCTCTGCCAAGCCAAATAATCTGTTGCCAAGAAACTTATAGAGCTTTTTCAATATTTCTTTTTCTATCTTTATGCAGTTTAGACAAGAATGGCTTAAATATTTGATTGAAACAGGTCATTAATCAGCACTTCTGTTTACAAGTAGTCTTCATCTTTGGTGAGAGGATTTGATTTCAAGAATTTTTTAGGTCCACAGGAGTTAACTCTTCTGAATTAGTTGTGTTACAGGAAGCCCTCTGATACCGTGTTCTGTAAGAAAGCAAAGGGCTTTAGAGTCCTGGTCCAAGGTATAAGCAAATCCCAGGCCCGTTTATTTGCCTACCACTAGTTACAAATAATTTTCATTTATTAAATGCCAGGTCTATTTATCTTATGGCTTGCCTATGTGAGCAGTAACCATAAACCAAACTAAAATGTGTATCTACAGTACTCTAATGGTTCCCTGGTAACTGCTCAAGCATGCTTCCGTACCCAACAGTGTGTACAAGGTGTGCGATCTGCTCCTTACTGTCTTTTTTTTTCCTTCTTCCTCTTATGAATCTCAAATCTACCATGGGTTAAGAATGAATGAATGAATATAGTCATTAAAGTCTATAAATCATGGAAGGAGGGGATGGCTACTTGGGATGATTATAAGACTCTAGTCAGAGGATGTAGGGCTGCAACTAGGAAAGCCAAGGCCTCCTTGGAATTCAACCTTGTAAGAGAGGTAAAGGACAAGAGAAAGGGCTTCTTCAAATACATTGCAGATAAAACTAACACTAGAGGCAATGTAGGCCCACTGTTGAATGAGGCGGGTGCCCTGGTGACAGAGGATATAGAGATGGCGGAGTTACTGAATGCCTTCTTTGCCTCTGTCTATACTCCTGGAGGCTGCCCTGAGGAGCACCAGACCCTTGAGGCCTCAGAGGAAGTTAGGGCAAAGAAGGAGTTTGCCTTGGTTGACGAGGACTGGGTGAGGGACCAATTAAGTGATCTGGATGTACATAAATCCATGGGTCCTGATGGGATGCACC
>VYZX01026924.1:5308-24360 GCA_013401335.1 Brachypteracias leptosomus
TTTTGATATCAATAGCATATGGATGCCAGGGGGCCTTCACATTGGAGAAGGGAAACTGAAAGTAAATTAAAAACAGAAGTGGAATAAACTTCAGAAGAATTAAAAAACTGCCAACGCAGCCTGATGTCTAAAGTTGATAATGGATTTGTATTTCCTCTAGTCCTCTGAATTCTTTATCACTACATTTCCCTGTAAATTATTAGGGTTACATTTGGCATGAGAGAACTTCTATATCATGTATCCTGGTGAATTACAAAAGGATCTGCAAGCAGAAAAATATATTGCCTCTTTTTAGGATTTAATATGTTGACTGCCCTCTAAAAATACAGTCTCTATCAGCACAAATTTCATACATAACATCATCTGTTTGACACATAATTGACTTAATTTAATAATGCATGACAATATTTGATTTGGGATTGTAGTTCATCCAAAGACATTGAAAAAGTGAAGACACNGGAGAAGGCCCAGTCCCATAACGTATACAAGGGGATGTTCTGTATGTATGTAGTGCAGTAATTGCAACCTGTGAAAGGTTAGTTTATCCTTCAGAAATAGTATTGTCATTACACTGTTAGGTAAGAATTTACCATATGGTTGCAAGTTTGACCTTTTGCTTTTCTTNGTGTTTAAAGAAACCACTCCCCTTTAAAATAAAGCCACTCTTTTATTTGTTTTTATTCCCCTTCTCCCCACTCCGCTCACCCATCCCCCCCCCCCGGCCCCAGAGCCCATGGTTACTAGCAACAAAAGAATTAAATAAAAAAGTTTAAAAACCCCTTTTTTTTCCTAATTGTGTCTTGTATGTCTTCTCTGTTTTGTTGTATTTTGAGCACAAGATCATCTCACATTTTCTCCTGAAAATCTTGATTGTTTTGGAAAATTACCTAGGAGCTTGGCATTTCTATGGTGAGATACAAGACCCTTAATAAATTGTATTCTATGGCCTGGGTGACAAATGTATATTTTTGAATCCTACTGTACTAGGCAATGTAGCCTCTATGTCCTCTATTTCTACATGTCTTCCTGCAAAGTCGTACTCTGAGGTAGACAAGCAGACTGAATCCACATCTTAATGAACCCATATTTCACCCCTTCAATTAACTCTATGGGTCCCAGTTATAACTGATAATCACACTATGTTAGTTTTAAAGGGATATGTTTGACTCTCATAGTGATTGATCTGGTCACTGAGCAAAGGTTTTTCTTTGAATGTTTTATGGCACAGAAAATCATGCCAGGAAATATTGCCAAAGACTGGAAATGAACTAACTAGAAAAAAAAAAAAAAGTATAAAAGTTAAACCAAAGAATTTTCAATGTAAAAGGTAACAATTTTTGCAAAAATACAATCAAAATATTCTCAAATAAAACAAACGACAAAGTTTTTTGAAATAAAAAAACTCAGAAAAATATTTTAAGTGAAATTTTTCAAACAGGAAGAAAAAGCAATTTCTGTAACATTCCGGTTGATCCATGCAAATCTTTGTTATTTCCTACATTTGACAAAACAGGTATGAAAGGAAAGGACAGAAGAACAAACTTAAAGAAAACATGAGAAAACGTAACTTTTTGTAAATAGCTGCAGAATAAGTTATCACGTATAGATGTATGTTATGGACTGGCAAACATTTAACAATGGCTGCTCTGAATTCTGAGTTGCTTTCCCTGTCAAAAAAGGTCATTTACTGATTTGACTAAAAGTTCTTCAGCTTTGTTTTTGAATTCTTTCTCACCTGAATAGACCTTCAGATGCCACACACTACAATTTCTCCTAAGGCAGTATGACAAAAGGCAGACAGGAAAACATGGACAGGGAGAGTATGTAGGCAGAAAGGAAATCAAAAGATTAGGGAAAGCAAAGCAAGATCCCATTTTTCTAAGTCATTCAATATTCATGAATAGGGTAGTCTCCCTGGTACATGCTGGTTTGGATGTTGTAATGAATGAATGAATTTCATTAACAAGCTCAGAAACTCAGGTGAAGGACTAATTGCAACCTGTTGAGTTACCTTTCTGCTAAGAAGTTGTCTTTTTGATACACTAGCTCTATTGTCTCTAAGCAGTGAGCCAATTTAAAAATCTCCTGGTAGTGAGATAAGCTGAACATGCAAAAATTGTAAGTGGCTAGAGATTGCCTAGTATTAATGCAAATGTGACCAGATACCTCACTATTTTCAGAGACCACATCGGAGGAAGAAGGGAAGATAATAGAACGTCACCCCTTTCTTTTGATCATTGAATAGCCTGTGGTTCAAATATCAGGTTTGGTCCATTTATTTCTAATTGTATCCCTCCCCCCCCTTGTTTACAACTCATCATTTACTATCATGAAATTTTCTTGATGTTATTTTCTTTTTAGACTAATTTAGTTCATTTTTCACCTTTTTTATAGCAAATTTTGTTGCTACTGGTTATTGTTATACCTCATGAATTGCGAAACACTTTCCAGTAGCTGGAAAAGACCTGTCAAAATCTGTTTCCAAAAACTGTAATATGTTGCTTGGAGGTGACCTTCAAACCCAGTGTTTTTTTTCTCCAGTGGAGACAAAGGAATAACTTCTGCAATCATTTTCCATTCATATTGATTTAGCTGAAAAAATTAGGCCCAGAAAATCCAACTGCTGAAAAGGAAACGGAGTTAGAGCTGGAATTCACCTTTGTGAATAAAATTCTGTTCTGTTCAAGCTGGCATAGGTTCTGCATTGATAAGCTCCAGAGAACAGGTCCTTTAGACTGTTACTTCAAGAGTTTAGTGTGTCTCTGAGTCTTTTTATTAATTTGGTTTTCTTTTTTTTTTTTCTTTTCTTTTTCATCTTACTTCAATGAAACTATTGTTTTGCTAGGGTACCTTTTCAATTAACTCCCTCAGCTTGACAATATATGGTTTTGCAATGCATAACTAGATGCCCACTCTGCCTTTATGGCTGAGAGGAGAGGATAAAAATTCTGTTGATCTTTGAGAACTCAGGTCAGCAAGGTAGTAGTCTTCACCTACTGCAGCAATATTTCCTTCTCTAGGATGCAATGAGGTTGAAAATTGTAACATTTTGTGAACTTCTACAGACAAACGAATCTCCTTCACAAGAAATTTGTTGAGGTTGCTATTCACTGAGTCCTTCACAGTATAATTTAATAACAGCAGCATTGCTGTAAAAAAAGAAGTGAGTATCTCAGTGGCATGACTTCAGGATGATGACAGGGAACTCTTGTATATATATGAAATCTTCTGCACAGTCTATTTTCCACTACTATTTTCCTTTATTCTTACAGCTATGGAATCTGGAATTAAACAGACTATCTAAGGTATAGTATCATTCAGCTCCATAATAAGCAGGTAGTTATGCAGAAATAGATATTTCACAGAACATAGAACTAAACAAATGTGATAGACTTTTGACAGCTACTGACAGCATTAGATGAGGTCAGCTGAGGTTTTGCTTCCAAGGACAGAGATGCCACCACCTCACTGAGTAATCTTTTCAGGGCTACACTGCACTCAGGGGTTTTTGTCTTTCTTAATTAACTTCTATCTTCAAAAGCTGTAATGTTTGACCACTGCTCCTTGCTGTAGTATCTAACACTACTGAAAAGAGTTTGCCTCTGCTTTCTTTGTCATTGCCCTTCAAGCACCTGTTGACCATTACTAGATCTTCCCATATTCTAGTCTTTACTAAACTAACCTAGCCCAGATCTTCCAGCCTGTCTTCATTCTCAGCAAGTTTGCTGATGATACAACACTGGGAGGAGTGGCTGACATGACAGAAGGATGTGCTGCCATCCAGTATGACCTGGACAGGCTGAAAAGCTGGGGGGGGAGAAATTTAATGAAATTCAACAAGGACAAGTGTGAAGTACTGCATCTGGGAAAGAACAACCCCATGTATCAGTACAGGTTGGGGGCTGATCTGTTGGAGAGCAGCTCTGGGGAAAAAGATCTAGGAGTCATGGTGGACAAGATGATGACCATGTGCCAACAATGAGCCCTCGAGGCCAAGGAGGCCAATGGCATCCTNCATGAGGCCTTTGATCATCTTGGTAGCTCTCTCTGGTCTTCTTTAAGTCTGTGGCCCAAACTGGACGCAGTAATCTTTCTAAACGCAGCCATTACTTCCTGTGATCCAAAGAGGTAAAACTTTCTCTTCTTGTGTTTCTCCACTATCAGTTCAGCAACAACAGTGGTATTTAACAGAGTCTCTTGACTAATTGCTATAATCTAGAATTTGACCATTACTCCTAGAGTGGTGCCTATTGTATACAAAGCTTTTAGGATCATCAGTTAAAGAAAAGCTACAAACAATACTTGGGGACTACTAAGGGAACAGGAGAACAGGTAAAACTCACTGCATATGATTTGAGGCTAATACACACTAGCAAAGGTAAATTTGTGATTTTTTTCATCAGTTCAAATCTTGCTGGATAACTTACTGAAATACCTGGATGTTAACTTTTAAAATATTGGTTTGTGAAGAAAACCCAGATACATTAGAATTGTCATTAGTCTTCTGATTCTGTATTTTTGCCCTGACTAGTTTCAATGCACTTGCAACAGACTAGCAGGAGAATAAAAATTTCATAGTGGAGCTTACCGAACATCCTTCTAGTATCACTCATGACAAAAATTAATTCAGAGCATGTTGCACTGCATTTTGAATAATATAATCATTGGATGGTCAAATTCTTTTTAATTGCTTGTTTAGTTTAATTTATTACAATTCTTCACTTATGGAACTTTGAAATGGAAGATGAGAAAAATGCTGTTAATGGAAACAATAAATAGATGAGAGGTGAGATTGAAAATTAAGTTAAACATTTTAGGAACATAAAAATACAAGTTCATGAAATGGATCAAGTATGTGCTGAGCCTTAGACAGACTCTTGAGATACATGTACAAGAATCACCAAAATTTCAATGTTACATCTGGATTCAGGCTTAAACTTCAGAAAATTGAAAACTTGCCATTTTATAAGATGATAGAATGTTTCAGAAAAATAAACCCTTAGTGTTAATAAATGATGTATCTGCCTATACCTATGCTATTTGCATCTCTATTTACATAAATCATGCTGGAGTGTTTAAACACAACCTCCAAATGAAGCATCTAAGCAACACCTTTAAAGACTGATCTTCCATCTGAGAATTTTGTGGCATTCTAAGTGATTTGTCTGAAGTAAAACACCATCAGAAAATGTGACCATCCCATTCATTCCTTCATATTTTTTTAAGTCCATCACTAGGAAAACATATAATGTCTTTACTGAGAAATGCCATTTTAGGTTGTGCTTGCAGGAAAAGTTTATTTTTTAGTATCTAAAAGAAATCTTTATATGTGTGTGTCTATGTAGTAGTTTCAAACCTAAATTTGGTAAAATGGTATATGATAGGTGTCCTAGATTAGACCAAAAACCTATTTAGTCTAGTCAACTTTGTCTCTGACACTGATCAACGGTAAGTTTTAAGGAAAAAATTGTTGGAAACAGAGCAAAAAATACTTCCCATCTATACCTTCCTGATTTCTGGGAGTCAATGTTACAAGAATATCCTGAACTTAAGGCTGCAATAGGACTTTCTTCCAGGACTCATTTTGCTGCCCTATTCTTAGCTTATGTCTTCATAATCCCATGAAAAAATGAAAAACAGCTTCTTCATTCCTTTGGTAATTTTATAGATCTCAATCATATCCTCTTTACTTAGCCTGTCTCACTATTCTGACCAGCCTCACAGCCCTCTTTGGGTCTCACTCTAACCTTGTACCAGCAGAAGAGTGTGCACACTGCAAACATTCTAGAGATTTGTACAATGGCAGAGTCATGTCTTTCATCTTGTTCTTTATTGTCTTTCTGTTAATTTCAGCATTCTATTTGTTCTTTAAATTGCTATTGAGCACTAAGCTGACATTTATAAAACTATCCACAATGAGTCCAAAATTTCCTTGTGGAATACTGATAGCTAATTTAGGGCCAATCACTTTGTGTGTATAATTAGGATGCATTTGGTATTTTTCCCCCTTGAAAATTATTTTGTATTTATCAACAATGAATTTCATTTATCATTTTATCGTCATGAGAGTATTCTGTAGTATTTTACAGTCAATTTTAGTTTTAACTATGTGAAAAATTTTTTATAATAACAGAGCTTGACATCTCATTATTCATTCTGTTTCCCAATAATTTACAAATATGTTTAACAGCAGAAAGCCCTGGTAACAAAATACTGATTCTGTTCTCCATTATAATTTTCATTGATGAGTAGTAATAGCAACTCAGACCTGTACTTTTTATGTAAAATTAAGATTCTTTTTTTCCAGACTCTGCACCATATTACATTTATCAGCACTGAATTTCCCTTGCCTTTAGAGTGTCCAGTCACATAGTATTGTACTGCTCTCTGCAATTCTTCAGTCAACTTTAATTTTTGCTGCTTTTAATAACTCAGCATTCATTAGTGAGCTGTATTGTTTGATACTGACCCCCTCTCCAGGTCAACTACAAATACGTCAAAAAGTACAGGCTGTGGCATGAATCACTGTGGCACTCCAGAGTCTGACTTCAGTGAAAAAAACACCCTTTACCCCCAGCCTGTGTTTCCGGTGTTTACCCAGTTATTTATCCAAGCAAAGATCTTCCTTCTTATCTCTTGGCAGAATATTTTCTGTCTCATCCCTCTAGTGAGGGATATTGTTGAAAGCCTTCGAAAACCATATAACATAGATCTCCTGGTTCCACACAGTTGTTGCCTCCAGGACACTGAACTTTTAGCTGCTGCTTTTAATAACTATTCCAGCTTTGATGCAGTTTTCTTTTTCAAAATTAAATATTGCTATGGAAGATTCTGAAGGTATCTTTTAATCTTTCAAGAATATTAAAATTTATTTAATTTACTACTACAAACAGGCTCTTCTGAATCCGGCTGCATGTACAGTTCAGGCCTAAATTAAGAGCTGTTTCTTTTCTTTTTAATTAGGAATGCCAATAAGCAGCCATATATGTTATCTAATAACTTATTTCCTACATCATTCCTTATCAGGATGTTAGCCAGTTCACATGGAGGTGACTGGAGTCTCTCTTTATCATTGTACTTCTGTTTTTAGCTATTACATTTTACATTAGCATTTCATGTGTATTGCATCCTTCCTGGCTAATTGATAGCATAGTACTCCTAACACTCTGTCTAGTCAAGCCTTCATTTTAATTATGTGAATTCTCTGTTGCTTGAACTTGAAGTATTTACCTTATTTCACCTCTTTAATGTGTGATGTCACTCCTCCATATAATACCTTGTCTCTCATTTTGGCATCATTTGTGTCCTGTTATTACAGTATTTCACTGATTCCTGCCCTATTTCTGAAATGCCTGTTATGTCATATTTCTTATATAAACATAAATTCTTCTGCTTCATTATTTTTTATCTGACTTTGCATAGAAGTCTGCAAACAGTTGAGCTCCATTTCTATGCTTTCCTTGCAATTCTCTGCTGAAATGGGACTTAAAGTGTTGTGACTGGTTTTTTTAATATTTCCTACCTGAATTTAACAAGATTTGTTCTATCTTTTCTACTTAAAGAAATTTTCAGACTTTACTGGGAAAAGTAACTAGTACATCCCAAACTTTTGTGATTTCTGCAGAGTCTAATGGTGTTCCACCATCTGAAGCTACTAAAACTTTCATTGCCAAGTGACAGTAACCTTTCCTCTGGTACAGTGTCTATCTGTTGTAAACACTAAAATTGTATTGGATTTACATGGCAAGGTTTTGATAACAGGGGGGCTACAGGAGTGGTTTCTGTGAGAAGCTGCTAGAAGCTTCCCCCATGTCCAATAAACCCAATACCAGCTGGTCACTTGCCAAAGCTGAGCCAATCAGCCATGATGGTAATGTCTCTGTGATAACACATTTCAAAAGGGGAAAAAACCTGCTGTGGAACAGCAGCCAGAGGAAAGGAATAAGAATATGTGAGAGAAACAACCCTGCAGACACAAAGGTCACTGATGAAGGAGAGGCAATAGGTGCTACAAGAACCAGAGCAGAGATATCACTGCGGCCCATGGTGAAGACCATGGTGAGGCAGGCTTTCCCCCTGCAGCACATAGAGGTTAATGGCAGAGCAGATATTCACTTGCAGCCCATGGAGGACCACATGCTGGAGCAGGTGGATGTGCCTGCAGGAGGCTGTGACCCCATGGGAAGCCCATTCTGGAGCAGACTTCTGGCATAACCTGTGACCCCACAAAGAGAGGAGCTCATGCTGGAGGAGGTTTACTGGCAGGACTTGTGATCCTGTAGGGGGACCCACACTGGAACAGTGTATTCCTGAAGGACTACACCCTATGGAAAGGACCCATGATGGAGAAGTTTGTGAAGAACTGTAGCGCATGGGAAGGGCCTGTCTTGAAGCGGCGGAAGAGTGTGAGGATGAAGGAGCAGCAGAGACAACATGTGATGAACTGTTCACAACTCCCATTATCTGTCCCCATGCACTGCTGGTGGGGAGGAGGTAGAGAATTCAGAGGTGAAGTTAAGCTGAGGAAGAAGGGAAGGGTCAGTGGAAGGTGTTTTAAGATTTGTTTTTATTTCTCAGTATCCTACACTGATTTTGATTGGCAATAAATGAAATTAATTCCCCGGAATTGAGTCTGTTTTGCCTATGACGCTAATCGGCGAGTGATCTCTCCCTGTCCTTATCTTGACCCACGAGCCTTTCTCCCCTGTCAAGCTGAGGAGGAGAGTGATAGAGTAGCTTTGGTGGGCATCTAGCACACAGCCAGGGTCAACTCACCCCCAAAATAAACCTATATTTGATGTAAGGTAAAGAGCATGTATGATAGACAAATACATTAAAATTACACATCTCATTTTATCTTGACAGGAAATTTTCTTCTGTTTCCTCTTTCCCTTTCTACCACATAATACAAAGGTGGCAGAGAATTCTCCCTTCTCAAAATATAAATTTAGAAGATTCATAAAAACCCAAACTCTAAAGGAATAATATTTTTATATGTTTTTCAGAAAGAAATAAGGGTGCTCTAAAAATAATTTTAGTGGTTTTTAAATCTTTTATGTTAAATATTTTCACTTTATCATTCTTTTAAAGTAAATGTTATATTTACTGCGGCAGCCTACATTCGAAACACAGAATACCTTCAGTAGACTTTACAACACTAGATAAAACCTCTTGGGCATGATATGTGAACATTTGTAAACCGGTTGTACTTCCAAACATGAAGAGATTTATTACTGTTAGTGTATAAACATTCCATTTTGAGGAATTAATTAACTATTTTATTTCAAAAACTGTTTAAATCAAATGACTGTAGGAATTTCCCAGTTATACGCTATATGCCGTTCCTGGCTCACAAGCTTAGATAACTGTATATGCTAAAACTAGAATACTTTATATATTTGCTCTACAAAGATTAGTGCAAATTAGTTTTTTATATAATTCCTATTTTAAACTCATTTTTTACTATTACAGTAAAACCAGAAGAAAACACAAATGTATCTCCCAGCGTTAGGAGGGTGGGAAAAAAAAAACTTATTTAATTTTCATTTATTCAAATTTACTCTGCCATTATCTGTTTTGTTTTCTGTCATTTTCCTGACTGCCTTACAGTATAAAGGCACCTCCAGCTCTACAGCTGAAACTAACATGTAGGTCATGTAGGTGAGGCTTCTGACATTGCTGTCAACCATTTGTCATCTGATCTGAGGCTCTTGGCCAACACAAGTGGCCTTAGCCTCGGGCACATAGTTAGTGGGGCAGCTATTGTTGCTAGTAGTGACAATGCATTTTGTGGGATTTCATTAGGCTGAGTTGCAATCAATTGATGCTTTCTGCACAAATTTTCTAAGGCTTTTTTTTTTTTTTTGTAGACTGTTTTAATTCATATAACTTTGTGTGGCAAATGCAAATTTTTCTTTGAAAAGCTATTTAAGAGAAAGAAGACAAAAGGGCTGTCTTTGCCTGTTAACTATTTGGGAGTTTATTTGTGGGGGGTTTTTTAATTCCACAGATTATATCTGTTATCTAACAAGACATTTTGTATACCTTTCTCAGAACTTAGTCTTTCAAAGTGTGCTGTAGTTAGAAGCCTTGGGATGTATGGAAAGCATAGGATATTTTTGTCCTTATGGACCTGATTAAAGATGTAGTCAGGTGATAACTCAAGTATTACAAATACGGTCTGTTAAGTGAAATTAATAAGTATGCTGCCTAATTTCAGAATAACATAGAAGACAAAGGCTTAAGAAACTGTTATCACTTATAAACAAATAAAAGCTATCCAATGAGAAACAGAGTGTTTTTTATATAGGATATGTAGTAATATTAAAGAAAATATGTTTGAACACACTACCCAAAATAGTAGTAGTAATTCTAGCAGTAAATGAAAAGTTGATTATTTTTCGGTAACCCAGTGCTTAGAGCTATTAATTTATGATCTGGACATCTAGGATCAGTTTCTCTCTCTGTCTTACATCCCATCCATCCCATCTCCTAGGTGAAGGATCCTATCAGCCTGCTACAGGATGTTTTGTGGTCATATTCTTTCAGTCTCTAATGTAAGTACTTTATCACTGGGCACTAAGCAACTTAAACAGTGAATCCATTGTCAGATACTTTGGACCTTCTTACTCTGAAGTCCACAGAGAGCACATCTGAACACAGTGCTTGCCCGTCTCATGTGAGAGCTTTAACCACAGGAGTATCATAAAGTTAGCACCATCTCCTTAGCACCTCATGCAAACAGTGACTTTCTTCATGTAATTTTTTTAAAGGGCTTATGAGATCAATGAGAGAATTACTTTACATCTTAATATCTATGATGTTCACTTTCAGAGTGATTTCAATGCCTGCTCTAATATTTAAATAATTCATACAGGAAGAATTCTCAGTAGAAAGTTCTACAAAAAAACCTCTTTTGTTTGTTTGTACTAATATACTAACATACTGCTGCAGAACAAATGTTCCAGGTAGAAAGATTTTCAGATATGAATTCAGGTTTTCTATATCACAGGGAAGTTTTAGGGATTGGGCTGCTAGATAAGAGAGTCACACCCTGGTCGGTTGTCAGCCTTCCACGTGCCTGAAAAGCAAATGTTTCAACAAAGTGATTCAGGTAGTTGAATTATATTCCCTTTTCATTTCAGATTAATCCTCTTGATGAAGCTGTCCCAAACCAGAAAAAGTTCTGTCTTCCTCAACAGTGAATATTCACTGATGAAATATTCATCCAGTTCCAGTAAGGAAGCTCTAAGTATGCATAATTACTTTACTCTGATGACCTCGTTTTATATGGGCCCTGAAGCATAGATTTAAGCACTTTATCAAAAATTCCTTGGGCTGGGCTGGATTGAACTAAGTTGGGTTGTTTTATAAGAGCCTTCAAAGTCCTCAGAGTCACAGAGAAGGGCCTTTGGAGTCCTGGGCTGCACTATCACTTTCTCATCAGCTTGTTGGGTCTGGTGGAAGGATGACCTGCATTTTCTTTGCTCTGCCTTTAGGCATTCCATCTCTGACTTGGCTTCTGGTACACACCTCCATATTTATCAGGAGGTGCCAGCAGTCCTAGAGGGAAAGGAGAAATATGTCATGGAGGTATCTATCTATCTTTTCCAGAGAAAACAGAATGAAATTCATTATTCTTTTCAGGCATCAATCTCCAGGGCATGAGATTGTCCATATTCAATACTTTATGAAGTGAGTCTCTTTTGTTTGAATAAGTTACTGGTATATACATCAGTAGATCATTCAGTAAAAATCTGAACTGAATCACCTAATCAATATCAGCTGAAAGGGAGATGTTTAAAATTTCAACTTAAGCTTTGGCTTTTATTGCAATTAATCTTTAATCCTAAAGTTAGAATTTCCAATAGTCTTTCTGCATGCAGACATGATAAACAGGTAAAACTGAAAATTAAGGTACAGTTAGATAAAAATATTTTCCTAAGATACCCACAGAAAACAGAAAACTAAGACAACATTTTTTAAAGTAAGGACACTTTTTTTCTCTACAGCTTTCTATTTATAGAAAACATTATATTCTCAGCATAATCAAAGCATTTCTGAAGTAACACTGTCATTTTGTGGACTATGAAGAGACACTTCCAAAAAGATCTGGATGGAACAACTTTATATGCTAACAAAAAAAGTACTTGTGAGATTTATGGATTAGAAAGAGGGCATGTAAATGCATAATCATACTTACTGTTTCTTTTTTTATCCAGTTGAATCCACTAAGAATTCAATCTCATTAGGTTTAAATTGACGACACACTACTTTGGCAATATTCATAAAACTCTATGGTTTGATGATTAAGGAAATGGAAGTGGGTTAATAAACTCTATAGTTTCAATTGATTATGATTTTAATTATAAGACAACAGTAATACTTTTAGAAAAAGAAATATTTGAATACTCACACAGAGTAATACACCACTGAGTGTATGACATTGATTTCATGTCTAATAGAACTATACTCGTGTGATTCTGTAATTCATTTGTTCTGTTTAGTGAAACAGATACTGCATAATTCTTGTAACATCCAGGAAGAAATTGGTGATGAACACCATAGTAAGGGCTTAATGGGATAACAGAAAGAAAAAGGAGATTAAACAAAATAAAAGAAATGCTTTATATCTTGCTTACTATTTGGAAGTAATGACAGAACCACAGAAAAATTCCTTAGCAGATGGCAAGTCATCTTAATCAAGCAAATTAACGGATTATGCATTAAAAAAAAAAAAAGTGGTGGGTTATTTGACACACACTGTAATTACATTGGACATATTGCTTTCAATAAACGTTAAAGGACAAATTAACATTACAGTCATGCCAACTATGTTTCTAAATCTGCTTTTTAAGCTTATAATTAAAATCCTAAATTATTACTGCAGCAAATTAACACTTTTAATAGGATTCAAACATTGTGACCATCAGCATTTGTATCTCCTCCCCTGAAAAAAAAAAAGACATTTAAAACGTAAATCTAAACAATACAGCACCTCTGTAAATATTAAGAGAGTAGATGGCATAGAATTGTATCCTGAACACACCTATTCCAGAATTGCAGCCTTTGAAAAGTAGTATGACACTGTGGTAGAGTTGTTATCTATATTAGAGTAAAACAAAAAGTTGCAGGTAGTAAAACAGTAATCTATTTTTTAATCTTTACACTTCAAAAGATTTCCTAGCACAAACAAGTACTGTCTTAAGTTGATCCCATCTATTTTTTTATGAGGATCAGATCTGAAAAAAAAAAAACCACAAAAAGAATCTCTCTGTTGAATTTCAAGAGCAGTGAATCATATTGTGTTTATTTATTATTTCTGAACCACTATGTCTTTCTCCTTCAACCTGGACACCTTCCCATCCCTTTCTGTAATTTTTTCTGTCTTATCCTGATCTCCACCTATAATCTCCACCTATATCTCTGAGACATCGGTTCTTTTTTTTTTTTTCTTTTCTCTAGAATAAAACAAAGAAAATTGAAATTGTAACAGCATTTAAAACTCTCACAGAAGGAATCAAATATTTTCCAGAAGACATAGCTTCCAACATTGTGATGTCTCATGATTTTGTCATCCAACTCAGCACATCTAGCTGTTTAAACCAGGATTTAAGCATATTATAACCCTGATAATTAAACTAAAACAAGTTCTGTTTTTATCTAGTTGAACTCCTTGTGCTTAGTTTTAGCATTAATTTCCTCCTTTGTTCCCATTTTTCCTCAAAAAAGATAAACTGAAAGTTAACTCTCTATTTGTACTTGTTTGATCTACCCCACTAATTTGAAGTTCCAATCTATTTCCTGGAAGAATTCAAACATGAAATCATACCACAATCAGTTTCATTTTCCAGCGACTATCCTGTTAACATCCCTACAGATACCAAACATTTCCTAAAATAAACTATTATTTTGTATGAAGGCTTTAGTGGCTTGAAAGAAATGTCATGAACAAGATTAGTGTGCTTTCATGTTACATGACACTTCTCCTTATTGATACGGTGATACATTAGAGACATTTTTGGAAGCACAAAGATGACTGCTGCAAATCCCACCTAAAATAATAAATAATCTGATAATTATTTTGAATCCAGTGACAATTTCTGAAAGGTTAATTCTCCTCCTTCTCCATCTCTATATACTATAGAAAAAAAAAAACAACCAAACCACCAACCAAAAAAAGAAGTCATGTGAGCCAGGCAATGATATAGGAAGGCCAGTTCTGATTTCTGACCTTACTGGAATGCTTCAATCCTGTACTTTAACCAGATAGTGAGATTCTGAAATATTCAGATGCTTTTGTGTAATGCTTAATTTCAGAAGTCTTCTAAAAACAATCTTCAATTCTTTGAAAAATCTCTCTTAAAATGCTGTGTATCTGATATACTTAAACATATACACCCTTAGTCCCAGAAGTTAGTAGAAAGCAATTTATAGATATACTTTAATAATTGCAGAATTAGAATCTTATTATCTTCTTTCTTAATATGTGATCTAATATTATTACAATTTGAATTATAAAATTGTAATTTAAATATAAAGAATAGTCAAAAATACACCATTTTACTAATGTAATGAAAGCTATCAACTATTTTCCATTGTAAGGACCATCATCCTGTCTTGTTTCCAATGAGTTAAGAGAAATTTTTTGTCTCTCCCCAGCTTCTTCAGAAATAATTTCATTGTCTTCACTTGAATTGTTTGTTCTACCTTCAGCCTTATAGGAGATACTTCTATTTCCATAGTTCAAAATGTAGTAGTCCCATATTTGAAGGGGGACTCTCTTGCAATAATTATATCCTATTAAAGCAGGTAGTGCACAGCTTTAGCTACATATAACTCATTTCATTTTAGTATACTATTATAGGGATTTTTATGGCATTCTTAATGATATATTGTAAGAGATCATGATACTTAATTTATTATAATAAATTTATTATTAATATTAATACAACCCCTTTAAATACTCTATAGTGGACCTTTGTTTTTAATATAGTCATTCAACAATTTCAGTCTTAAAAACAATGACATCACTTTTTCTATTTTTTATTGTCTAAAGCTTGGAATGCTCCACACTGGGTTATGCATGGCTGGTGATGTCTATGTAAATTTGTGTGAAAGTATCTCACAGAAACCAAGGATTTTAAATAAAATGCTTAAATCTCCAGTAAATAAGATCAAAATAACAGATTACTGGGGTGAATTTTGAGCACAAAGCAGAAGTTACTCAAATAGATATTCATTCAAGTTCAATAAACTGGTTTCACTGATTTCTTCCTTCTATATCTGTCTTTACTTCCATTCATTACAGCAAAATAATTAAGAAACTTATATGCGAATTAATATAAAATATATCATTAGTAATTAAATATTTTGTATACATATATACACACACACAGTGTTAATCTTCCAAATAATGCAAGATATAAATATTGCAAGATATAAGTATATGTGGAATGTTTCTATATCTGGAATGTCTTCCATTTTCATATCAGTTCAATAACAGGGACATATTCACACAGCTTTAGGTGCACCATTTTTCATCTCTTACTATTTTCATATTGTCGCTGCAGGAGAATGATGAGGTGTACAACTGTTGTCAAATCATAAAGAACCTATTTATAAAGCAGTGTCACAAACACACATCTTCTTTAATGAAATTTTGGTATAAATATTATAATTGAATCATTCTGGCTTATGTTTAATAAACACATTATGCTTACTTGAAAGTATTAATGTTTTCATCATGTTCCCTGTGTTGGGTTTCTATCTGGCAGGAGTTTTGGCAGTGGGAGGGGTGGCTACTGATGTGGTCCTTGTAAGAAGCTTTGAGAAGCTCCCCGGCTCCAAGCTGGACCCAACTCTGGTCAAGGCCAAACCTATCAGTTCCTCTGCAATAACATATTTAAGAAGAGTAAATCCGTTGGGCAACTCTGTTTTGGGAGATTTTTTGTTTTGGAGATAAGTGGGACATGGTAGAAACAACCATGCAGACACCCAGGTCAGTGAAGAAGAACTGGGGAAGGCAAACTGGAGGAGCCACTCTCCTGAAGGTCTGTGATGAGATGGCAGGCTGAGTACTTAGACTGCAACAGGGGAGCAGAATACTACCTGCAGCCTGTGGAAGACCCCACGCTGGAGCAAGGGACTGATCACATAGAGGGCCATAATTATGAGGGATGCGTACACTGGAGCAACCCATTGCTGGGAGAATTGAATCCTGTTGAAGTGACCTATGATAACTGGAGATGTTCGTGGAGGACTGTGTCCCATGGGAGGGACTCCACATTGCCATAGTGGAGGATTGTCAGGTTTTCCAGCTAAGGAGAAAGGAGAGGCAGCAACAACAGGGCATGGACTAGGACTGACCACAACCCCCATTTCCTGCCCCCCTATGCCACTGCAGGGGAGGAGGTAGTAGAACTGGGCCTGGCAAGAAGGGAGGAGCAGGGGGAAGTGTTGTATTTACGGTCCAGTTGTATTTATTATTGTTCTACTCTAATTCAGTTGGTGAATTGGTGGTGGTTTTGTTTAAATTAAATTGATTGTGTTTCCCCAAGTCAAGGCTGACCAAAATTGGTGAGTGTGCCCTCCTTCGTCTCGACTTTCAAATTTGCTTAGAAGTTAAAGGCAGTATTCATATACATGTTGCCCACAATGGCTAGTTTCTAATATATAGTTTGGTATAAAAAATTTAAAAAAAGTTTTATTAGAACACTGAATATGTCAGACATTTACTTTATTCATACGTAAAACACTATCTAGAGGAGTTTAAGTTTCAGTATGAAAATAAATAGTTTATTAAGAATATTCCTAATCTTAAAAACAAACAAACAAAGCACCCAAAGAAACAGTTGCCTATAATATTTAGAGAAACCTTCAATTCTGCCTAAATTAATCTCTTCTTCAAAACAATTTAGTCAGAAGACAAGTTTTCTGTTATATTCCTTATACACTGAGCTCTCTTCATGGCCCCAGCTGACCAGGAAAAACAGCAGACCTAAGAGAACAGAAAAGTCACAGGCTCAGACTGAAGATTTTCCTTCACCAAGGAACTTAATTTTTACCCTATGGTTCAGACTCCTGATCATCATCTGGTGAATCAAATACATTTATGATAGTCATGCAAGGAAGAATATGCCAAATTATCTTAATAGTAATAGGTCCTTGAATAGAATTGTGACAAATAACAAATTAGATGTTTTTGAGAAACTTTTTACTATTGGTTATTTTTAATATGTTACATATTCTCTTCATTCATGTTTGAAATTTTTTTTTACTTTTTCCTTCCTTCACAGTTTCAACATAAGAGTTTGAAAATAAGGTTTTCTGTTGCCTTTCTAAACAACAAGAAAGGGTGATATGAGACACCCTGAACCCTTTATTTCACTATTACTATGTTGTATACACAATACAAATGTATGCATCTATCTATGATTTTTCCACAACTCAATATTGTTGAAGTCTTCTAAAAAGAAAGGAGTCAATCCTGCATTTGTGGTGCATACAGAGTAGAATATGACAATGCAGTCCAGTGCTTCACACTGACGTGTTGTATCCAAGTGTAATCAGCATAATGAGCCATTGATAAACATTAACTACATTAACTTATTGAAGTTGCATGAAATCTCAATGTATATAATAGTCTGGTATTCTGTCTTTGGGTTTCTTATCCTTAAATGGCTTGCTTTCACAGGGAGAAAGTAAAATCAGTGATGTTAAAACAACTGAATACAAAAGACAAGTAAGAGCTTAGAACTGCTTAGCCAGAATGTTCCCAGACACCTCCAGTCTGCAATTCTGAAATCATTCACAGAACTTCTTATCTGGGTTTTTATTTTCCAGTACTTTGTACACATTTTTTTTTTCTTAAAGTAGACAAAAATATTTTTTCACTACATATAGGCAAGCATATGAAAATAAATTTCAAACTTGATTTCTTCATACATATTTTAGAGGATTTCCCCTATTCCTGAAATGACTATGAGACTTTAAAACACTTTGGATTTCATTCCACTATTGAGACCTACACATGGTCTTATGTCTCCTAGTCATATGTGGATGTATGGTGTAAAATACAGACAAAGATGCAGAGAAATAAAATTTCCTGCTAACTGCACTTTGGAAGATTCAGAAATAAATTTAATTTCTTCAGGCTTGCGAAGAATTGTCCTGCCAGAGTTGAGTATAACAGAACTATATCATGCTTCAGTGCTCCTGAGGTGAAAAAGTTTCTCTTATATGGAAACTTAACCTTAAAACAAATGTGCTCAATAATTTTCTATATAAAAATCATTAAAAGACGATAGACATCCTGTGCTGACAAGCATTAGCAGCAAATATCAAACCTAAAAAAGGAAAGTGATTTCAGAAAAGCAGCTCTCTAGGACACTCTTTGGTTCAATTTTGTTGAACAGGCTTTATATCAACCTAGTATGACTTTATTTTCTGTATATAACAGCAGACAAACTTAGATATATGAAAAATCTAGAATAGAATAAATTTTCTCCAGAAAAAGGCCTGTGAACAAAACTTTTGGAATGTTTCATGTGCTGATTTTCTTTTTATCTGTAGTCATATTTTGTGTCTTTCAATCTCAGAAAGGTGTGCTGCAAGGCTTAAAATTAACTAACAAAAATGACATAATTTTAAAATATAAATCATAATAAAGGTATAATGTAATATTATTTATCATGACTTAGTGAAATTATTCTTCACTCAGATCCACTCTGGTTTAGATAGGAAGTAAAAAAAAAAAAGATGTAATGCAATAATATGAACACAGTCTTCCACCTAGATAACTGCCAAACACTTGAAGTCTACTGTTTAAAATCTATCATGTCTTACACATTTAAAATATGTTGCCTATTTGTCTCACTATCTTCCTTCCAGGTTAGGGGTAGTCAAGTCTCTTTATAGTTTTATTCATATAAGACAAAATATTTATTTCAACTTTCAAATATATTTCCAGAATGGCTACAACTCTTTTCCCCTATGGTATCCTTGAAAATTCATGACCTTTTACATAAAATCAAATAAACTATTTCTACAGC
>VYZX01026925.1:299-15323 GCA_013401335.1 Brachypteracias leptosomus
TTATTCCAGCACTCATAACCATCCATAGCAAATGGTATGAAACGAAAGAGGCCACATGGCTAGAAAACAAATTCATAAATGTATAATACATTATAAATCTCAGCAAAGACATTCCATCCTAATTTCCAACTTCACTTGGGTTTTTATAATCAAGGAAAAATCTCTTATGTTCAAGCCCCACATTGGGACGCCAATTTTCTGTTACCGTTTAGGCCTCAGGGCAACCCCCATGGAACAGAATTAGTTTCACCCCTCTTCCCCCTCCCCTCTTCCCTCCCAGGGCAGGAAGAAAGGCCTCACACAAAGTTGGAAAATTAAGATCACAACTTTTAACAGGGAGTAACAAAAGGGATATCAGAGGAAGGGAAATATACAGAGGTAACAAGGGAAGGTATATATACAAACATATACATCACCGATCCTCGGATGCCACTGGATTCCTCCCGAGCCACGTGGAGTGTTACCAGCCACAGAGCCATCTGGAGCCAGCAGCAATTCCAGTGAGGAGGGGGCGAGCGGAACTTCCTGTGTCCTTTTATAGAGTGTGGCAGGAAGGGGAGTGGAATAGCTGCTCCACCTGTCCCTCCCTTTCTCCAGACCTTAAACCACAAGCTGATATTTTGTCACACCACTTCCTAATAGTTGCTGTGAAATGGTATCCACCAAAGCTCTCATATATAGCAAATGGGCTATGAAAGAAGCAGTTAACAGTTACCAAACTCCATTAGGAAATAGGCACTATAAACACTAATGCAATATGGGTGTTCTGCTCTCTAAGATCATAAGCATTATCCATGCCAGCTTAAACACCTTTGTTGGATCTTCACAAAATCCCTAGTAAAAAGTAGTTTTTGGAAGCCACATAGGGCAAATCAACACCATACAGCAGGGAGCAACTCGGACAACAGTTACACCATTAGCAAAACTGGAAGCTACCAGCTACACAGTACCAAGGGGAACACACTGCTTTTGAGACATGAAGCCTAGTGTGGATCACTCTCTACACTTCAAATAGCACAGGGAATTGTACATTGTGTTATTCTGTATTGTGTAAACACACCTAAAATGTCATTCAGAGTGAAAATTAGGTGAGATGGACCTTACGTTCATCTCTTCTGCATACCAGAAGCTATGGGACAGGCAGCAATGAATTGCCATCACTGTATTAGGAGAACAGTGTATACTAATGTTTTCTTCATCAAGAATCTTCACGTTTTTTGAATAACTGCATATATCTAAGGATCTGTAACAAGTTATAAAAATCTCTCTGATTCTCAGAGAATGCTTTGCTCAGTTATTTGCTGCAAATCCACAGGAACCTCAGACAAGCCCAACAGCTAAATCACTGTTGAAAAAGATGCCAAGCTCCCTAAGCACACACACTTAGAGAGGACAGGGCAAGCCAGGTACTACTTGCAAAACATTTGAAACAGGCACGTGTTTCTGATATTTATGGAAACGTTGTTTGACTTGCAGGAAAGCCAGCTTGTCAGAATACAAAAGAAGGGGTCTGTACTCCCCAGCTTACAAAGAGAGCCCCCACTCCAGGGAGTTTACAAGGGTTTTGCTGTGTTTGTACAGTACCCAGCTACAATGAAGTGCAAGTCAATAACTGGTGCTCCTCAGCAATGTAGTGGTAAAAAAAAGAGAGTAATTTCTCTGCCATGTTACACAGTCTGTCATGACGTACTTTCCTCACTCCTCCACTTATCTTTCCTGAGAGAATGGTAAAACTCAGTGATTAAACAGTATTCACTCCCACTCTCTTGTTAAGGATGCTCGAAGCTCTAGCTTTTAGACAGTCTGCCTCTGTTTCTCCTTTCTCCCTGTGTAGGTGTAAAAAGGCTCTTGTGGACATGCATTCACCCAGCTTACACATCCACTCCCTCACGGGTCGATGGTGCCCCAGGTGCCAGCCTTCTTCAACAGCTTCTGCATTCTGCCTGCTAAATGGGATGGACAAAGGCAAGCCCTTTATCCTCTGAGGGACAGCCATGGTTGAAAGCTTGAACCTGTTGACCAGATTAAATCCTACAGTCACAGAGACACTGGCATCAACCCAGAGGCAGGCATTCACAAGGGAGGAGCAGTTAGTCCTTACCTCAGCAAGGAAACTTGGCTCAGGAACAGCTTACTTCCCGAGACATCCTCAAAGCCCTTACCTGGATTTTTTGGCCAATGGCCCCTTTCTGTTCTCCCTGCTGCATGGTCATCCTCATCACATTCTTCTGGAAAATGGAGTCAAAGCCAAGCTGGCTCTACAAACCACCCTCAAGGGAAGTCACCTACGCTGTCACACTTGAACTGATCAGCCTTTGTGGTTCAGCAACTTCTATAGTGATGAAGTCTCCTTGTTTCCTGGGTTAGGATGAGGGGGAGCCTCATTCTTCCTCAGCAAAGCTCCTGGGTGAAGGCACAGTGCCATGTGCCACATCAACATCCCAGGGCAATCCCACAGCAACCTCTCTTCCTTAGCCAGCTCCAGCCCTTCTCCTATACCTGCTATGCTAATTAAAGTCACTAAAACACCAAAACCAAAAAAAAAGTTACTTTTCTTTCTTCTCTTCAGCTCAAGGGAACCACATCTTCCTTCCCACATTGAGACAAGAGGGATAGAAGGGGAAGAGCAGATCCTGAGAAAGCTGAGGAACAGGACACAAAACGGCGGGGGACAGTCTCACCCAGACTGCACACAAGAAGCACACCTCAGCAGCATTACAGGCTCTCTAAGGACAAAAACAAACAAACAAAGCACCAAAAAACCCAAACAAAAAAACCCACCACACATTTGCAACTCTGGCATGGATTCCTACATGATTTTTTACAAAATATCCTTAATCTCTGCCTTCTATCCTCTTCAATAAAATAATGTACTGCATTGCTGTGCACCTCAAGACAGGTCAGGTTGGTGTCAGCAGTGGGGACTTAGCCAGGAGTGCCCCAAAAACAGAAGTTATACTGGGCTATACTCCCTGTTTTAAGTTCCTCAATCTTCTTTTAAAGCCTGTCATGCTTTATTTGTGAAGTAGTGAGGTGGGTGTAACAGGCCTGTTACAGTAACAGTGATGAAAACCCAACTTCCAGTGCTAGTAAATCAGCCATGATCAGCATAAAAGATTTCTCTTTTTCTTTTCCATCTTGTTGTAATGTTTTCAAATTACCTTAACACACTGTCATGACAATGACAATTTTCTAAAATTACTGTTACTATAAAAATACTAGAAGATATTACTCCTCTTTCTCATCTCTCCCCTCCCCCTCCCCCCAATAAAATGGGAAGATGTAAGCAATAGTGTTATAGAAAAAGGACAACCAACCAACTGGATTTTGAAAAAAAAGTGAATAGCTGTAGTGGGTCTGTCTGAGCTGATTTTCCCCATACAGCCCTCATGCAGCAGTACTAGGACCCAGAGAGTGTTGATAACACACACCCTTGTTATGACTATCAGTGCCCACACGGCACCAAAGGTAGGGGGGTGGACACAAGATCTGGCAGGGGATACAACCCGGACAGCCAACCTGAGCTGACCAATAGGATACTCCATACCATATGACGTCAGCTCAACTATAAAGGGAGGAGGACGGGGGGGATTCGGGAGAAAGACGTTTGTCCTCCGAGCAACCGGTACGCGTCCTGGAGCCCTGCTTCCCGGGACAGGCCCGACACCTCCTGCGGATGGGAAGTAGAGAGTAACGGCTTTGCTGCTTTTGCTTCGCGCGCGCACAACCTTGCTTTCTCTGCTGTTTATTAAAACTGCTTCTTATCATAACCCATGGGTTCTTCTTTTCCATCTTACTCTCTCCCCGCTTGCCTTGCTGACGAAGGTTTGGGTTGTGGGGAGGGGGGAGTGATAGAGGGACTAGGGGTGGGCACCAGGCACCCAGCCAGGGTAAACCCACCACAATACCTTAACAAAATTACTAAATCTCAATTTCATTTCTGTAACATTGTTAAATACCACCAAACAGAAGACATGCTTAAGCAATATAATCTAGGTATTGAGCCTGGGAGAGCCTTATTAGTGACACAGAGAAAAACATTTTGATCTCAGTTCCCCCATACAAAGTCATAACAACCACTGACTTCTGTGATGCTCCCCTACATTTATCCTACCACAACTGAGTCTGTACTTTAGCCCTTGAATTATTTGCCGAGAATCAAATGCAGCCCTTATTACTCTTGAGGATAGCCATGTGTTAGTAAAGTGAGTACTTGAAATCACGCAAAGTGCCTCTTCAATATTGCTGTTTATGAAGCTACATTGTGTTTAGTCCATAATGGAAAGCTTCAGCCCTGGTTCAGCACCAGGGAAGAGTTCTTAGAGAAAGCAACAAAGGAGATCCATAGGATAGCTATGTTACTGAAACAAAAAAATCACTTTGAAGAAGAGAAAACTTCCAGATGGACAAGATGAAATGGCAACAATTACACAGTGACCAGCAGTTTTATGATAGATACTCAAAACAGAAAGAGATCTCTGCAGAACAGAAGAAATTCATGTTGACAATGCTTTTAAGAAAACCTTTCAGAAAATATCCTTTGTTCTAGGACCAAAATATTTTCCAGGACCATGACATCTTTAAGACTCCTCATCCCCTTCATTTTTAATTAGCTTTTTTTCTTAACTGTGCTTGGTTCCATTTCCTCTGTAATAGCTGTCTTTACTGCTGTCTTCATACCAGAAATGTTAGCAGGCAATCAGTGCTCTTGGAACAGGGGCTTGGATTACAATGACCCAGAGAAGCAGATTTAAGGGCCAGGCTTCTCCCGCCTTTGGACAGTTAGCTGGTCTGAATGTGTGGGAGGGGGATTAGTAACAATTGATCAATAGACACACCTGGCTGTACCTAGATATCTACCTAAAGGTAGAAGCAGAGCAAGTTTAGAGAAATAATGAGGGAAGTACTTGAGCATATGTTGTTTTAAGAGTAAATATAACTCCACAAGCAGAACTCAGCCACCAAGTTACATTTTGTTAGTTATATTTCTGTAATGCCATTCATTTTTATAAAGTGATTCCTAGCTTCTATCACCGCATCTTAGACCAGAACCTAAGCTCCAGTTTTCTCTGATATGTAAAAGAGGGTTGATTTTTTTTTATTCCTATCTCCCTTCCATTATGCTCCAAAACTTTTAAAATTCTCAAAGTATTGAACCTGGGAATTTTGTTTTCATTTCCTCAAATTCCCTGAAATATTTCAGAATTCTATTGTTTTATCTCCCCAGCTACAATTATCTATTATTAAAAATCCCAAATGAATTTTTAGCAAGTAGCAAGAAGTCTGTAGTAACTAAGAAGAGTATGCCAATACGCTAGAAGTAAACACCAACTAACATCCAGAAGCCATTTTTGCTGTAGTTATTGGACTTGAGCAGCAACTTGGTAGAAGCCATAGATTTTGTGCTCTCCATTTTCACAGATCACCCAGTTCTGCTGTCACTTCTGGTAAGAAGTGTACAAGAACCACCAGTTTTTATTATTTTTTTTACCACTGACAAAGAGCAAAGTGCACCATTCCCAAAAGCAGACAGGTTCACAAGCAACTGCAGGCATTTCTTTCTCCAGGACCAAATGCTGAGATGCTGTTCTTCCATATGGTTCCCCGCCATAGCTGTTTGTAAACACTATAGCTGACAAAACCATGAAGAAAGCATATTTATTGCATAGAGAAAGCTCTCTGCAAACACAGGGACACATACAACTAAACCAACCAAAGCCCCAAACACACACACACAGCTGAGTATCCAAACTACCCATGCAGAAGCAAAAGAGAGGACAAAAAGCACATAACACAATAAAAAAAAGTCTTAGAGACTCCCAAATCCCTAAGCTTAGATCACTGAACCTTTTCCCTCTCCAGAATTACCTTATTTATGACATTTCCATGCTTTGTAGTCCCTACCGAGCCCAGGAGATACTGAGATATGCAAAACTATCAGTTTCTCAAGCCTTCAGTATTCCTAAATATTAACTATAGGTTCATTTTCATTCTATTTTTATCTGAACTAGTCTACCCATATAAAATGGCTTGGTTATATTAAACAAAAAAAAAAAAAAGAAAAAGAAAAAAAAAAAAAAAAAAAAAAAAAACAAAAAAAAACAAACTCCACAACAACAAACCCTCTCTAATTTTAGAAAAGAAATTGCAACTCACTCTTGTCATTTATGAATGTTTTAAGGTCTCCACACTACAGGTTTTTCCTCCCTTCTGTATCAGTAAGAAAAGGTGGAGTTTCTGTTTTGAACTGCTTAATTAACACACAGTCATTTTGTAAAATATTTGGCAATAGTAACTTCCCTAAAATGATGATCTTGTAATTAAGCACCTTAAGTTGTAATGACAAAAGACCAATTCAGTTGCTGCAAAATTAACCATGTTAGCATCAAAGTTCTGTCTCCCTGAGCCTGCTTACTCTTATCTACTGATCTTCTAGAATTCTTATCATAAGCATGATAAATTATTAAGATATACAACAACGATTCTTCCTTGAATGATACTAGAAAGACATTCTTCTAATGCTAAAATTCTGCTCATTACCAAAGAAATTGAAGGAGGGTCCTGTATAAGATTCACTTTGGGAAGATGTGTGCTTAAGGTCCTCCGAGGAAAGAGGAGAGCCAGTCAAGAGAGAATGCTGAATCTAAGGCATTTCAGCCCCACACTATCCCCACCTTCCATACAGATAGCAACTGCAGAAACTGCTGAAGGAAAGGGTTATGGTCCAATATTCTGTTGGCAAAGTATAGGCACTGTCATTTATTTTATCATCATAATAGCCCTTGGCAGACTATCCTTCCCAGCAATATAACAAACATCTTAAATGCCTTTTTAGCTAAGCAATTTGGAGAGCTGTGCAAAAATAAACCACAAGCAAGCAGTTTCAACCCAAGAGTTAAAGCAAAAGTATTTATTACTTAATTTCTTCTCCTTTGCAACTCCTGTTGTGGCAGCACAAAGGAAGTAGCCAGTGGAGATTCATTGCCCAGGCATAGGCAACACGCAGAAGTTAACAGCTACCTAGCTGTTAGCTAGGATGATCAACAAATTTTCAGTGAAGGGATGCATTTGCTTAGTGGGATAGAGTTGATAAGCCTTTGGGATGAGACAGTGATTGACAATGAATACTGACTAATAAAAAGACCTGCAGACTAGTAAACAAAGGTTTCAGATCACCAGCACTACTGTGTACTGGACTTGAATCAACAGCAAGCTGTCAGCCCACAAGGTTTTATTTATCTTCATTTTCTACTTAAAACATCAATCTTCTGGAATACCATGCATATATGATCATTTTTCTACGTGTTGAAATCATACCTTTTCCAACAACATTCTCAAATCACTTATATTGAGGAGATATACCTTGCTGTTGACTGTAGGAAAAGAGTGTTTTCATGGAGAGGGATCAAGGAGGGAGAATACACTGAAGTGCTCAGTTACAAGAACTAGTAGCTTGGAGTGGAACTGATGTATGATATCTGAGTATGGTACTCAGATTTTGGACCAGTCACAGCTTCAGGCTTTGCTCCTCTGAGTTTCAGTCTCTAGCATTTGATAAGCCTTCAAGACCCTGAAAAAGAATATTTCCCCACCTTAGGAGGTTACTACCATTCATCTGTAGCCTTCCCACTGCTTTCATGGGAATGGGACTCAGCTATAAATGCATGTGACCCCCATAAGCAGCAAAGGAAGTTAAATCTTTAAACAGTTCACCTGCTAGGTACTAAATAAATGTACAAGCACACATTCTCTGTATGATGCACTCTAACACAAGCAGAGGAGCTATACTGATTACAGAAGCACAGACTTCATCCTTCAAATTGTGACTAAATGCACTCATTAGACATAAAATAGTTCTGAGAAATAATGTGTTCTTTAGGATAAAATATGTAAGATTAAAGAATGGGAACCGACTCATTGGACATCCAGTCTAGTCCCAGCCCCACATGTATGATTGTCTCACTAGCTGATTAGTTTCCAGCTTAAAGGTAAATCTACCTTACTTTTTGATATGAAGGTGACATCTGCTGCACCCACTAACAGGAAAGCAGAGGGGCAGGCAAGCCTGGCTGCTTGGCCCTTTCTAGTGGAAGTCAGAGGAAAGATCTTGCCTCCACCTTCAGCACCTCCCTGCTTTCAGCTGTAGCCATATGGCTTGATTTCCCACTTACCAGTCTTTCCGGAATGCTGCTCCAGGCCCTTACTCCAGGTAGATTAGAAATCCATTTCTAAATCAATCTAAACATTCATGGTTTATCTCTTTTTTCCTTTTTTTTTTTCCTTGACATTAAATTAAACATGCATGATGCTTCTGGTCCTCATGTATTTGTGATTCTCCATGGTATTTCCCTTCGTACACTTTTAAAGAACACCGTTCCTAATATTTCCCTGCTAACCAAAATGATAAAATATACTGCATTCCCTATGACAGTCACCTTATCAATGTACAATATCAGTTTAAGGTACCATTGGTGACCTAATTCTGAGTGCATACTGTTTATTTCCTGTGACATATCACCTTTTTCTTCCTTTTAAAATTTGTGAGGGAATTGCAAGCTCTTTCAGAGTCAAAGAAGGCTGTACTAGTTAAGTGGCTAAATATTGTACTTTTCTAAAATGATTGAATTTATTTACCTGACATTAACTGCAGCACAGAACAGGTATTTAAATAACCAGCCTAAATGACAACCTGGTTATCAGAGTTAAAAATCTTTTAAATCTCAAACCTGCAAATCTCTTTTCCAATCTTGCCTTTACAAGAGAAAGAGCTACAGGGATGACTGGGCCGCTTGACAACATGCCCCACAACCCTGATCTTGCAGGGTGATAAGTCATTAATTATGACTGAATTTAATGAGAGTTCCAGTTCTCAGCAGGTTTTGGGTTACAGCCCCTGAGCTCAGAACCAGTTTGGAGAGAGGTTTTGAGTGAACATACACTGTGCAGAGCAGGAAGATTGAAGAGTTTACAGAAGAATAGGTAAAAGAAGAGGAAAACTGGAGAAAAATAATTTGAACATAAATCTTTAAACAGTTAAAAACCCAGACTAGCAGCCAATGCATATGTTGAATAAATGAGCCATTTTTCTTACTCAAATAATCACAGCAGCATGCATTTGGGTGCTTATTTGAAGAGATCGGAGCAGCAATAATAATATTAGAGTCAGTAAACAACTAGTGTATGTATATTAGTATTCAGCATCTTCTATTACTTAACCCTTTGGAACAGCAATTAGTCTTCAGTTTAATTGACCAAATAAAGTTGGTAGAAAATTTAAAATGCCTTTTCCAAATGACAAAACTGAGGCATTATATTGATCATAAAGGTCTTAATGCAAACTGAGGACTGCTGAGGTAGCAGAACTGTCTACAATAGGTTACAGTGTACAGCTGTACTTCCAATCTCCTATCAAGCCTTCAGTGTGCTGTTCACTATGCAGTCTTTATCTTCACATGCTGACACATGTAATCTAACATTCTCACTTTGCCACAGTAGGAGCAATTGCTTGACAATTTGATTATGGTTTCCTGTCAGCTCATACACAGACTATTCTTTGAGCTTTCAAGAATTGCAAAATATTTTGATTTTACAATGATAATAATCTTCTGGGGAAAACATCATTTAAAATATTGATTTCTGATAGCAAAACTACTCCAGATCTGCATGCAGAAATGGCTCTGAACATCTAGAAGCTGATACACTGCACATGAGAAGAGAGGCAGAAATGACAGTAATGTGCAAATAACAGAGGGAGAGGGTTGGTGAATGAAAGCAGTTACTATCAGACAGCTGCTCTGTGCCCTGTGTGGAATAAGTGGATGGTCCCAGTCTGGGCTGTGGGAGACAGGCATCCTCCCCACAAAATTCCAGACAGTCTGAGCAAGACGCCAAATCCTGAAAGGACACAAGGACATCTTTATCTCTAAAAATGACTTTGGCAAATCCTGTATGAGGTTCATGGCATGGGAAATGGCAGAAGGCATGCCTGGTTGCTGCCTTTTTTTGTTTCATCACTGAGACAATTGAGCACTCCACTGCAATTACTGTTAGCCTAGCACATTTGGTTTGTTTTTCAGGACAATATGTCACATAGCTCTTTATATGAGGGCTGTAGCCAAAGAGCTATTGCTTAAGTCAGAGGTTGGAGCCAAAACTGAACTGATGCCACCTTTGCTTTCCCTCTGTCCTGTGCTGGCTTGGTATTAAATTGCTCCCCTCATATTTTGTTCTATTTTATATTAAATGTCAAAACCCCCATTGGGTCAAAGTGATGTATCTAACATGACACAGCAAAGACTCAGTCAAACTCTTTGGTTCTGGACATATCCTAGAAGCTTAGTGTTCACACAGATCTCTGGTATGAGCCATAGATGGCAGGTGGGCTGTCTGTACCAGCAAAACAGCCAGAGCAGCTGCAAAACTTCATAAACTAAGTCCATGCAGCAGTTTTTGTTGCCTTCAAATGAAATTTCAAGAAACATTTTCATACCAAAAGAACACAAGTTACTCTGAATGTCAAGTGATATAGACGTCTACACCCTGAGCAACAAACAGTGTGAACAGTTTAGAGACCAGTTTCTTTCACCATATAGTCTGAACTCCTAGCTCCAACTGAAGCAAGTAGAAGACAGGCATCTAAACAGTTTTACCTCTGTAGCTGTTCAGCATTTGTGAAAACATCCTAAAAGCCAAATTTCCTTGTCACAACAAAGTTAAAGAAGACCTTTTACTTAAAATGTAAAGGGTTTAGGTTTTTTGTTGTTTAAACTGTTATTTTCATCAATATATCAAAACACATTTCCTTTTCATTCTTCTTGTCATTGTCCCTGAGGTATGAGTTACATGAAAGAATAAGGAAATAACTACAAAAGGAGTGATGCAAGAGAGAGTAGTCTTGGATGTCCAGAATCAGAATGAAAAGTGAAGACATTAAAATGGATGACATATCACCGAAAATAATCCTATTACTGAAACTGCATGACTAACAATAATTTATACGCATCCAGGAACATATGTGCACCTCCAGAACACAGTCAATCACTTCACCTGGAATTCAGCCACTCAGCACTATAATATTCATGCATACAAGCTGTTAGCTACCATTAATCAAAAAGCTTTTAACTAATTACTTAAACTTTTAAACAACAATTTGATGGATTTACACTAAATTACCAAATTACCATCATATCTTATTTTATCAATAGGTATTCAGCTAATATCTTGCATTCTGCCAAACATTAGAGACAATCTAGGTGTGCCATGAGAGGCAAATATGTCAAGTTAGGCAGCCAGTATCATGAAAACCTTTGCAAGTCTGAAGAGCTGTGACATGCTGCAAGATGGAGAAGCCTCAACAGAGTCTAAGACCACACAGACCTCAGCAGACAGAGTTTAGCTCCCTTATGTCTAAAGGGATCACAAGAAATCTCCAGATTCAAAACATCCAAAAGAAAGTCATCATATTCACTTGCTTTAAATTATACCACAAATCACTGAAGTCAGTTAATTGTTCAACAACAGGAAGAACATAGGAATCAGCCTTCCTTATATTACACTAGATAGTTTCTGTCTTCCACAAAACACAGAAAAGGACAAAAAGCTTCTCTCAATCTTGTTAGATGACACTGTCTAACCTCTGGCACTAAAGTTTAATGAGGAATGATTTAGTTGTAACCAGATGATTCTGCTCTTGTGCTGTAGCCTGTCTTGCAAAGAGTGTTAAAATACTATTTCAAACACATATTTTGGTAAGAAAAAAAGAAAAAGGACAGCCCACATGAGAAAGGAGTAACAACTACTAAAATAAAGTACTTTGACAAATAGAGTTTCAGATTGGGTTAATTGCACTTACTGTATTTTTTTTTTTANAAGTGTACACTGACGACTCATGTTGAGCTTCTTGGCCCCCAGTACGCCCACGTCCTTTTCTTCATGGCTGCTCTCAAGACAGTCACTGCCCAGCCTATAGCGGTGCTTGAGATTGCGTCGACCCAGATGCAGAACCTTGCACTTGGTCTTGTTGAACTTCAAGAGGTTGGCATGGGCCCACCTCTCCAGCCTGTCAAGGTCCCTCTGGATGGCAACCCTTCCCTCTAGTGTGTCGACCACACCACACAGCTTGGTGTCATCTGCAAACTTGCTGAGGGTGCCTTCAACGCCACTGTTCATGTCGCCAACGAAACACAAAACAAATAGAATGAAAAGTGCAAAGCAATGCTCTGCAAAACGTAACTTGACTTTTTGAATTCATAGGAAAATTTCCATCTTTTAAGTGATCCAAAACTTGAATTGAAGTGCTTTTCTAGATGGCGTCTAAATGGCTAAAGGGGCTTCTTTTCTCTTTGTTCTAGCTTAACATTTTGGCAACCAATAAAGCATTCCTCACCAAACTGCTCTTTTCAGAGGCGATACAATATCTGATGCTGCACTGCTCAGCAGTGTTGATATGAGGCTGTGATAAAACATTTCTGGAGTATATCTCTTCCACAATTCTGTTTTCAATACTATGCAGATATCCTTCCCAGAAACTGCACAGAAACCATGAATTGAGTGGCATCAAAACCACATCTTTGGTCCTTTGCAGTCAGATCTAATAAACAATGAGAATATATAGAGATCACAAAAAAAGAACAGCCTCTCATCCCTCTGGTTGACTACCCAAAGCACATAATTTGTTTTATAAATGAAGAAAATATATTTTTATAATTGCGGCAGGTGTGGAATATATATGCCTCGTTATTTATACTAATAATTAAAAATAAATGTCAGGCCTACCCCATCCCTGATCATTTAAGTCACTTTAATGATACATGAAATATAAAAGATGACTTCACTAAAGATCTCTAAAGAGAAAAGGGCAACTCCACTAAATAAAGAAGGATTATCATGCTGGGGCAAACATGAAAGGAGATGGCATTCGTGTAAAATGCAATTTACTTTGACAGTAATTTTCTGTATTTCCCCTGCTATTATTGAAGATATATGTGTTTGAATAAGAGCTTTTATTCTTTGAGAAGTCAGCTGTTCATTCTCTTTGGTCTGCAGTTAAGTCATACAGTCCTGTGTTAATGGCTTCATCATTTATTACATAAGAAAAAATATTATGATGTCATCAATTTGTCATTTAGAGCCCTACTGCAGGATCAAGTAACTGAAGGAAGTGTCTTAAACTGAACTGCAGTGTTCCTTGACAAAAGTAATTGCTTTCAGAATTTTGGGGGAGGTTTATTTTGTTTAAATGGCAAACAACAAAAAAAAAAGCATAGAAAGGCACAAGCAATTACTCAAAGGTATTTGCTTTTATGTGGATGCTATAAAGACTTATTTCAGATGCCCATTTTTGATCTCTCTGCCTTAACATTTTTGAATACACTGTCTACCCTTAAATCAGGACCGGTTCTCTTTTTCCTACTTCTTTATTCAGAATGGTCAAACATGATTATCAATATCCTTCCGGGGGTTTAATTCAAAAACAGTTTGAGGAAATATCTGACCCTCAACATTCACTATACATTAGGGTTGAGGTTTTTTCCTTCTAAAAAAGCTCTGTCTCTTTGTGGTGGACACTATGTAGCTTATTGTCACATCAACAGCATGTACAAGTACTGTTCCACCTAAAAAACTTCAGTGTGAGCAGGCAGAGGGGAAGATGTGACCTCCTCCTGACTGCTGTACAAGAACAGACCCTGGGTGTATGGCAGAGAATTGATGTTCCTTGTAAGGGTCAGAGCTTGCTCCAGGACAAGATACTTTCAGGCGAGATGCATGAGACCAGGAGACATTGTGCTGCCAGCCCCAGCTGCTGCACAGAGAACAGTGACCCTAACCCCATAGCAGAGGACAAAGCACTTCTTCCCCATTCACCCTAGGAGGTGGTTGACATTAATATCACTCCTTATGTTTCTAATGAACTTTCATTCAGGCAGGTGACCTGCAGCAGGACAGGAACATCCACTTTCATTGAGTCCTACAGATGCCTGCTGGTAAGGCCTCACTCTGAGGTTCTCAGCCTCAGGAAAACCACATTCCTCTCAATGAGCTCTTCTGGCCCCAAAGTTCTTAGAGGCTATTAGAAATAAACTATAATTTGAAAAAGACTGATAAAAAAAAATAACCGACAATATGGAAAAGTCAATAATGAGATGGTAGGCTGACAGAATATGAAACAAATCAGACTGAAGAATCATTCCAATAGATTGACTGCTCCAGAAGAGGTCCTTATGGTTAGGTATTTGAATATATTTAAAATAGAAAAGCTACTTAAGGTAATTGACACACTACACCTATTAGCACAATCCTATAAAAATCATGCATTGACCTTCAAGGTCAGAATATTTGGCTTTGCTTCCCAGTTGTAATATTCAAAATAATATCTAATTGATAAATGTGGAGCAGTATCTCCATGAGAATGGACATATGAGCAATCTCGACTCTGTGGAGCCAGCAAGGCCACACAAGGACGGCCACATGCAGCACGTGCAGTGGCAGTGACGCAGCAAGAAAAAGGAGGCAGAAGGCGGAACTAAGGGTGGCACCTTGACAGCAGTGCCTGGCCAATCAGATGTTGTTTAGCGCGTGGCAGAGTTTGTTGTACCAATCAGAGTTGTGCTTCCGGCGCATGGTCAGTGCTGGGGGGTATATAATGAGCGAGATTCAGGTGAATAAACAGCAATGTTTGGATTACATTAGTCCATGTACGCATTATCCATTGATCTCCCGCGAGTGGCGCACGAACAGGGACCCTCTTGCTGTTGCTTCACAGAAGTGTATGAAGACAGCTGGAAGGAGAGGGTAGCGGGAAAGCCGACCGAAGCAGCCATTGCCCCGAAGGCTGGAAAAAACGTGCGTGCTAAGTGGAATCTCGCTCTGATCAAGCGAGCAGTCGGGGAGGGGATGGTGTCCACACTTGCCAAAGAAGAGCAGGCAGTGATTAAGCTCCTCCAACATATCCTTTCTGAGAAAGGGTTATCTTATGATGGCAGTGACTTGAAGCGGTTATTGCAGTGGGCTTCAAAAAGAGAAAAG
>VYZX01026926.1:0-43730 GCA_013401335.1 Brachypteracias leptosomus
CTGATCATTTTGGTGGCCCTCAAAGCCAGTGTGAAACCACTTCCAGCCCCCTTGTCTGGCAGACTTACACCAAGTAGGCATCCTGCTTCAGGTTGCTCAGGTACCTCTGCACACCATGCTGGTACAGGGACTGGTTTCTCATCTTCTGAGGGTGTTTTTCATGCTTGGTGATGTTGTAGCGACCAACACCTACAGGGTTCTGGAAGGAGAAGGTCTCATGTGCTTCCCCATCCAGACACAGAGTGGGGAATGCAAGTGGGGCAAAACCAGCTGGGGCCTTCCTGTGGCCAGGCCTTTAGCTGAAAAAATCACAGAAACATTGTGGCTGGAAGACACCTTCAAGATCATCAAGTCCAACTGTTAACCCAGCACTGCAAGGTCACCACTAAACCATGTCCCTCAGCACCACAGCTACACAGCTTTTCAATCCCCCCAGGGATGGGGACTCCACCACTGCTCTGGGCAGCCTGTTCCAGGGCTTGACAACCATTTTGGTGAAGAAATTTTTCCTAGTATCCAACCTAAAACTCCCCTGGTGCAGCTTGAGGCCATTTCCACATGAATCTCCATCCCCTACCTCCAATGGCACAGCAGGCTGAAGGACCTCACTAGCACATTGCTCCTCAAACATGGCTTATGTTTAGTGAGCCTGATTTTATCCCTTCCTCCCTTCAAATCCAGTTTAAAGCTTTCAGTGAGCCCAGCTAACTCCTGTGCAAAGATCTTTATCCCCACTGTGGGCTCCTGGTGGGTCCCTCCACTCCCCTGAGGTTCCCCTGCTTTGGGTGAGCCCATGCTGGAGTGCTTGGCTGTGGATCATGCCAGCACCAGAGCTGCTCACCTTGGCAACTGATACAAAAATAGGTGGCATACCTTAACCAAACCGAGCCTGTACTGCAGGGAGGGAGGAGAAGACACACTCATCAGTGTCAGCCCGGCCAGTCCCCTTCACGAGCAGTTCTTCGTGTCACAGAAGTCCACAAAGAAGCTGATGAGCTCTGTGGGCTCAAGCACACTCACCAGCTGCCTACTGCTAGCTGCAAGCAAGGGCTGCCATGTCACTGCCTCCCCACTGAAACGTCATCTGGTGACTTCCCCAGCAATTACGAAGGTGTCTTCATCCTTGACCTCTTTCAAGCTGCCTGTTCCCCACTCAGCAGGATAAAGGAGGGAAGCCACGTGGAAGCCTGCTCCTCATCCCCAGCCAAGGTGGACTATTTCAGACTAAAGCTTTCCCTGTCTGCTTTGAGCCCTTAACACTTTGTTCTGGTTCTCCGTGGGGAAGCTGCCAAGATGAATACAGCTCCAGGAGCGGGTACTGAGGGAAGGGCTCCTACCAGCACTGCCTCTGCAACGTGCTGCTGATGCTGCTAGAGGAAAAACTGGCTTTCAAGCAGCAGAATATAACTTTCTGGGAGGATACAAGAAGTTCCTGGTACCTAAAAGGACTCAAACCCAGCTGCCCTCATCCATAAAGTGCATCTGCTTGCTTGCAGCTGATACAGAGCAAAACTAATGGGAAGGGTTGTCTGAGCATCCCCTAGAAAGGACAAAGGCCTGAAGATGCAGAGACAACGTGGTGGCTGCTGAGCTCCTGCCCCTCTGCTCAGCACTGGTCGAGCTCTCCTGTCTGTGGGCAGAATGAGCTCCATGGTGGATGCTCAGCCTGCTGCTATTTGGGGACACCTTTCCCTTCACCTGGCAGAACATTGGGCTGTGGGATTTTATTCACTGCTTGTTCTCTAGCAACCTCTTCTGGGCAAGAACAACAGCACCCACAGAGGGACTCATCTCTCTAAAGGATGGGTATCTGGCCAAGTCACCCAGGCTTACTTGGTAATCAGTGGGGAGAGAAAAGCACTTCCTGAGGTCAGTCTGTGTTCTATCACAGATGGCCACCTCACAGGGGATTTCTGCTGTGCTGCTGCTCCATCCACAGGACACCCCTAATGTTTAGCTGGCTGAAGCTGGTGAGGAGAGCCCACCCTTATTTTGCCTCAGAAGGGTGTTGTCCTCTCCCAGGGGTGCTGGTAATGGATTGGGGATGGTTGTGGAGGAAGATCAGAGCCTGACTGTTCCTTCATCCCCCTCCCTGCTGTGTCCATTCACTCACCTCGTTCCCAGTAAAGAGGCGGTAGAACTTTCTGTCGAATCTCTTGGCAGATGACCAGAATGGGGGTTGGTTGAAGCACACTGATCTCTCAGTAGGTTTTGGGTTGTAGGATCCCGGCCCCACCTCATACTGCACAGAAACACACACCTCAGTTTGCTTGTAAAAAGAGCTGCACAACATCAGAGGGATATCCACCCATCCATCCATCCATCCATCCATCCATCCATCCTTCCATCCATCCATCCATCCATTCATTCTTCCCCCTCAGGGCCTAACGCATCCCCACCCTGGGCACCCACTGCACCACTGGGGATGCTGGTGACATCAGCCAGCACCGATGTCTCTGCTCCCACTGACCGCCTTCCTCGGGCACTGGCTGAGCGTGGCCCAGAAGATTCTCTCCGTGGGGCAGCCCGGGTTCCTTGCCAGGGTGCTGAAGCAGCCTTTCTTCTTGTTCTCCTTCAACAGCAGCTCATCCACGAAGCCCTTGACAGGGCCAGTGCTCAGCTCGGTGCCTGTCCTCTGCAAGGACAAGGGAGTGGCATGAGGGGCTCAGCCAACAGTGACCTCTGGTGCTGTCCCATGCCATGGGACCTCAGCCCTGCTGCTGCTCAGGGGCACCAGCCCATCCCCCTGCACGGTGATGGACCCCTCTCACTCCCCAAAAGCTGCTGCCTGGGTGTATTTTTCCAGCATCCAAGGGAAGCCAAAGAGCAAACCCCAAGCAGGACAGATGCTGGTGTATGGCAGCTCTCTGTCCTCATACCAATGTGTTGGTGATGCCGTGACTCGTTGAGAAACCCACCTCCAAGGTGTGATGGCCACCACGAGCAGGCTTTGACTTGTTCCCTGAGGAGGGCTTGCAGGGGCCAGGGCCACCCGCCCGCCGCAGCCCCTCCTCAATGCTGCTCCTCAGGGAGTAGGTGCCAGGTCCCAGGCCACTGCCCTGCAGGAACAGGGGAAAAGGCAGCGGGGGCTGCGCTCAGGGGGGACAGTGTCACCCCACCAGCATGTCCCAGGGCAAGGGGCAGGACTTGCCAGGTCTGCCAGCAGGGCACACTTGGGCGTCCTGCTGTCCATCAGCCCCCGCGTGCTGGCCAAGCGCTTGTCCCTCTCCTCAAGGGGGGTGTAGGGGTTCCCCCGTGGGCCGTAGGTGCCGGGGCCAGGGAAGCAGTCCTGTGGGAGAGGTGGGGTGGCCGTGGGCAAGGGGGACAGTCCCCAGCCCAGCAGGAGGAGATGGTGCCCACAGCATCTCTTAACCCCTGCAAAGGGCTTGTTCTCCAGAGGCGTCAGCCCAAAGCCAAGCCCCATAGGCAACAACCACCATTCCCTGGTGGTGGCTCCCAGGGTAGGTACCTTGTGGCCATCTCTGAACCGCTGCTCCCTGGTGGCACAGATGCCCCGGAGGCTGCAGGGCCTCGTCTCCTGCAGAAAGTCCTTGATGTTGTACGTTCCTGGGCCCAGCTTTTTCTGCTGCAGGAGGAGAGTGGGGAGGGTGAGGGTGAGGATGGGGCTGGGCAGCGCTGCCTGCACCACCCACCCCCAGCAAACGTGCACAGAGGGCAGGTCAAACCCAGCTCCTACCTGGCGCTTGCGCATCTCCATTATCTCCTTGAACTGGAAATGGGGCAGCTGCCTAAGCCAGGAGACCTCCTCAGCTCTGGCCCAGCCAGAGGCTGGTGCTTTCCCCTGCAAGGCAGAGCCATCAGCAGATGGGGCTGCAGCACGACGGACCCACAGCCGGGTGAGAAGGAGTGATTAGGGGAGATGGACACGGGGATCTGCTGCTCCATGTCCTACTCTTCCATGCCCTGTGTTTGTTGAGCACCAAGAAGGTGTCAGTGAGCTCTGGCGTGGGTAGCCCATGTCCCATGCTTCCACCCTGAGGTGCTCCCAGCCTGAGCTGGGCGTCCTGGGTTATCATGTGCAAAATTCCATGTGCAAGAAGCTGCTTCCCAAGGGATACAGACAATCTGGGAGGTGAGGAGAGCTCTTCCCATGAATCCAGACAAGCCCAGCTGGTGGCCTTACCTGGATGCTCATGTCCCCGGGGAGCACCTGCAGCTCCATGCTGGCTGCTCTGGTCCCCTAGGGCTGTGGGGAAGACTTCACCATGGCAGCTGTCACCATGGCACCCAGCATATGGTGTCCCAGGGAATGTCCCCTGCACAGCAGGGTCAAGCCAGGGATCTGGTTGTAACAGAGGCTCCCTGCCTAGTTAAAGCAACACATTCAGGGTTTGATCCAACCGTTTACGAGGCTTTCATAGGGACAAATTACCTCTAAGCTGCTAAAAAATACATTCTTAAGGCAACAACCCAATCTCCCAATCCCACTTTGGGCACTAAAATGATGTTCTCGGTTCTCATGTCCTCTGTAGCACCATTATTTGCTGCATCTGTGAGCGCTGGTGGGTCTGGGCAAGGCGATCTGCATCCATGATCTTCACAGAGGAGGGTCATCAGCTCCAAAGCCACCTGGTAAAACCCACCTGTGGTCCCTACACACACATAACTCATGGTGGAATGCATCCAGCACTGATGGGTGTACCTACATCCAAGGCAGCCCTGAGCCTCAGAGGGTGATACACATTCTTCTGATTGATTTAATTACTATCTTCTCATCAATGTTGTCTATTTTCAAGTGTTATCTGCTCAGCAGGAGCTGTCTGAAAGCACGCAAGGGTTATCCAGGAGCACTTGCACCTTGGGCAGCTGTCAGGGTGCAGAGGATGTGCAGCAATTTTACATCCCCCAGAAGTCTAAGACAAACATAAAAAGCTTGTCCTGCAGACGTGCAGCTACAGTAACACCACTGGAGGGAATGAATGTACTTGGGAACGTTAGCCAGCCAGTGCTGTGGATCCCACAAGCTGTGTAAGAGCACATCCAGGGTCAGTCGGGATGTGCCACCTCTCTGTGCCAAGACCCCAAATCCTCTGCTGGATGGAGAGAGGTTTGGCCACTGAATGACTTGGCCTCTCACTTGCCCTCACTGCTCTTCCCTAGCCCTGGCCTGGTGCTACCTGGGGTCGCTGCTGGAAGGGAAGGAAACATTTTCCACTATCCTGATGGTGATCCAAGACTGGTTTCTCCAAGACTGACCCCCTCAATTGCTTTGGCCATGTGCTATACCCAGTGCTGCTGCACCATGGACTGATTCAGATCCTTCATTCACCTTCCCCCTGTCTTCAGTGCTTTTCCTCTTGGAAATCCCCTGGGCTGAAGAGGGGAGGCCCCAGGTAGGTGACAAGACTCTCAGTCCTGCTTCACACTCCTCCCAGGCCACGTGTTTGGCCCCGGTGGCATCAATCAGCCCCTGGCAGAGCAGCAGGCAGCAGCTGAACCTTTATTAGATTCCCTCAGAACAGATGGAAAAAATAAGGAGCACAGACATGCTTCCAGGCACATCACCCCCGAGCTTAGCCCCGCACTCACTCCTGGCTGCTGATCTAATGAGAGCCACCAGCTTCCCCCACAGACCACGTTTCCTGCATAGCCCTCAACCCTCCTGGTGAAAACACTGCCCTGGTGAATCAATCCAAGATGTTTCTGTCCCTTTGATCAGCACAGCAGGCAATAAGTCACTGATGGAAACATGTTTCTCTTCTGCGGCTCCAACAGGCGATAGAAATGGTGAAAGCCAACCCTCTGGTCCTGACCCTCCTGGTGAAACGAGCAGGAGATGGCCTCAGGGATATGGAATATGGCACTGGAGGTCCTGTGGGACCTGCAGCTCATGGGGCAGGCACTCTGCACCTGGGCACAGGGAGGTCCCATGGGGGCCAGCACAGAGTGCTGGGTGTCCAAGGGATGGGCAGGTCTCCATCCCATAGGAACTTGTCCTCCAACCTTCTCATGGAGCTGCAGCGCCTCTCCCAGATGGCATTTGCATTGTTTAATGGTGGTGAGGAACACGTAGGGAGCAGTAACTGCCTGACAAAACCAGTGAGGGCTGCTCTGGGAGTGAAGTTGCTCCCTGGCGGGCAGGAAATCTGGGCCAGATCCTGGCTCAGGCGCTGAGCTGCTGAGAAACCTCCCCAGATCCCTCTGGGAGATGTTTTATGGGATGCTGAGTCACCTCGCAGACCTGGCTCGACCGTTCAGTCACTTTAATGCTCCTAAATCACTCGGGAGTATCAGAAATGTCCTCTTTAATCCCTTGGTTTCGCCCATTTCCTGCCCCCTGTAAACAGGAGTGCACTTTAGAGAGTATTTCCCATTACAGGAGAATCACAAAGATTTCTTCAAATCCCATTTTTAAATAAAATAAAGACTCATTCTTACTTCCGTATATTTAAATGGGATTATTTAACTCCTTATCAAATGAGGCTCAGTGAAATGAAATCTCCTCTAGTGGAGCGCTTTAATACATGCTGACAACTGCTCTTCAGAGATATCTGACTTCCTTGGTAACCCTCCGGAGATGTTCAACCCCCTCTGAAGGGGGCCTACAAGAAAGCTGGGGAGGGACTTTGTATGAGGGCCTGCAGTGATAGGACGAGGGGGGATGGCTTCAAACTGGAAGAGGGGAGATTTAGATTGGAAATTAGGAAGAAATTCTTCACTCTGCGGGTGGTGAGACACTGGCACAGGTTGCCCAGGGGGCTTGTAGATGCCCCATCACTGGAGGTGTTCAAGGCCAGGCTGGATGGGGCTCTGAGCAACCTGGTCTAGTGGGAGGTGTCCCTGCCCATGGCAGGGGGGGTGGAACTGGATCATCTTTAAGGTCCCTTCTAACCCAAATTATTCTATGATTTGTGATCCAGTTGAAGCTGTCCCTACTCAGTGTCTGGGGGCTGGACTAGATGACCTTGAAAGGTCCCTTCCCACCCGATAGCCCATGACTCCTGCTGCTCCTAAGAAGACAGACTGAGGGAGTTGGGGTTGTTCAGTGTGGAGAAGGGAAGGCTCCGATGAGACCTTATTGTGGCCTTCCAGTATCTTAAGGGGGCTACAAGAAAGCTGGGGAGGGACTTTTTAGGATGTCGGGTAGTGGTAGGACTGGGGGGAATGGATCAAAACTAGAGGTGGGTAGATTCAGATTAGACGTTAGGAAGAAGTTCTTGCCCATGAGGGTGGGGAGACACTGGCACAGGTCGCCCAGAGAGGTGGTGGAAGCCCCATCCCCGGAAGTGTTTAAGGCCAGGCTGGATGGGGCTGTGAGCAACGGATCTAGTGGGAGGTGTCCCTGCCCATGGCAGGGGGTTGGAACTGGATGATCTTTGAGGTCCCTTCCACCCCTGACAATCCCATGACTCCAGGTGTCGCTGCCCGCCCGGCAGGGGGCGCCCGCCGCCACCACACCGGCGGAACCACCGAGTCCGCCGCCGGGGGCTCCTCCCCGCCAACTTCCGGGCGGGGCGCTCCCACGTGACCGGGGGGCAGCGGCTCCCATTGGTTGTACCGGCGGGGGCGGCGGGGCGCGGGACGGTCCCGGCGGGCTCTGCTGCGATCACGCGTGTGCGCGCCCGGTCCGCGCGTCCAGGCGCGTGTGTGCGCGCGCCTTCGTGCCGACCCCGCGTGCCGGTGACACCGGGGATCCGCGTCCCGGGCACCCCCTCCCCGTCCCTCCCCGGGCCGCGCACCAGGTGCACCGGGTGCTCACCGCGACCCCCCCCCCCGTCCTCGCCACGGAGGCCTTGCTGAGGAGATGGAGGCTCCCGGCGCTGCGCGGCTGCAGGCCCCGGCACGGAGCCCCGGGGCGGGCGAAGCGGCTGCTGCTCTCGCAGCTTTTCCAGCCCCTCAACCTGCAGGGTGAGGCGGGAGGAGCGAGCAAGCCCGGGGAGCCCACCTGCCGCAGCCAGAGGCTGATGCTGCAGGCGGGGCTCATCCACCCGGGCAGCCCCGGCTGCTACCACTACCTGCCGCCCACCGTCCGCGCCATGGAGAAGCTGGTCAGGCTGATGGATGAGGAGATGCGGGCGGTGGGCGGGCAGAAGCTGAACATGCCCAGCCTGAGCTCGGCCGAGCTGTGGCGTGCCAGCGGCCGCTGGGAGCGGATGGGCCCGGAGCTGTTCCGGCTGCTGGACCGGCACGGCAAGGACTACTGCCTGAGCCCCACTCATGAGGAGGCGGTGACGGAGCTGGTGGCCTCTCAGAGCACCCTGTCCTACAGACACCTCCCGCTGCGCCTCTACCAGGTGAGCAGAAAGTTCCGGGACGAGCCCAAGCCCCGGTTCGGGCTGCTGCGCAGCAGGGAGTTCTACATGAAGGACATGTACACCTTCGATGTCTCCGAAGAGGCGGCTCTGCAGACCTACGACCTGGTGTGTGGTGCCTACTGCAGCCTCTTCAACCGCCTGGGCCTGCCCTTCGTCAAAGTGCGGGCGGCCACGGGCAGCATCGGGGGCACCGTGTCCCACGAGTTCCAGCTCCCAGCAGATATTGGTGAGGACAGGCTGCTGCTGTGCCCCAACGGGCATTTTGCAGCCAACGTGGAAACGTTAAATGAGGAACAAACGTCTTGCCCCACGTGTGGGGAGAAGCTCACCCAGACCAGAGGGATCGAAGTGGGGCACACGTTTTATCTGGGCACCAAGTACTCCTCTGTCTCCAACGCTATCTTCTCCTCCCCTGACAACAAACCTCAGCTGGCAGAAATGGGTTGCTACGGCCTGGGTGTCACCCGCATCCTGGCGGCCTCCATCGAGGTGCTCTCTACAGAGGATGGCATCCGTTGGCCAAGCCTCATTGCTCCCTACCAGCTCTGCTTCGTTCCCCCCAAGAGGGGCAGCAAGGAGGAGGAGGAAGGAGCTGTGCTGCTGGAGCAGGTGTATGATGACCTGGCTGAAGCTCTTCCCCACCTCGCTGTTGACTCTGTGCTGGATGACAGGACACAGTTGACCATTGGCAAAAGGCTGAAGGATGCCAAAAAGCTGGGTTACCCCTACGTGGTCATAGCTGGGAAGAGGGTTTGCGAGGACCCTCCAGTCTTTGAGGTCTGGGATCAGAATGCTGGTGAGGTTTTGTTCCTCACCAAGGAAGGCGTCATTGAGTTGCTAAGTAAAGTGGAAGTTCTTTAAAGTCCCTGTATCTGAATCTCTCATCTTTGCTGCACTAAGTTTAGGATGGAACAGGAAGTCCCATCTGAACATGAGGAAAAGCTTCTTTACTGTCAAGCTGCCCAGAGAGGTTGTGGAGTCTTCTTCTCTGTAGATATTCAAAACCTACCTGGACATGATCCTGGGCAACCTGCTCTGGGTGATCCTGCTTTAACAGGGGGTTTAGATGAGGTAATCTCCAGAGGTCCCTTCCAATGCCTACCATGCTGTGATCTGAACAGCCCCAGTTCCCTTTCAAGGACATGCAGGTTGTCAGCGGTGGCTCTGGGTGAGCAGAGCCAAATCCAGCTCACATCAGAGCTGGCCATAGTGTCTTGAAACTATGCTGGGTGCTGGGATTGAGCTGGGGTCAGCCCTTGTTCCCCTGTGGGGCTAGAGGCATTTTTCCCTCTGGTTACAGGTCCCCTCAAGCTGCTTTTACCAGCACATGTAGCCTCGTGCAGCCATGGGAGCACTGGGGTCAGCCCCAGGCTGCCCAACCATGGCAGACGTGGCTGCTGTTGAGTGTACACAACAGCTGAGGCTGAGGAGCAGGGAGCAGGAGGGCTTCATCTCGCTGTCTTCAGATGCCCAATCCTCATCATGGGGGATTTTAAGGAGGGGAAAGAAGGCACCTTTCCTCTGTGTGCATCTTTGGAGACATCCGGGTTCCCTGAAGGTGGAAGTTGATACTAATTAAAGCAAAGTGGTGAACTCCAGAGCCTTGTTCGCCTTCAAAACACCGTAATGCTGTGAATCTGCAGGAGTGGAGATGAAGAAAGGTGTCAGACATCTGCACCCTGGTCCTGCAGGTCAGTCCAGCTGGTGAGACACCTGGGTCTGCCAGGCTTGGGTGGTGACTGTGGTGTCAGGAACGCAGCCTTGGAGTGGTAGAAAGTCTGCAAAAATATTAACAAGGAATGAAATTTGGGGACCTGCAAAGCCTGGGGGTAAAAATATCCAGGCCATGCTGTAGTAACCCTGTCCTGGAGCTGGTGACATCCCACTCCAGGCCTGAGGAGGTCACCTTGTCCTGCTTGTCGCAGCAGGATCAGCTCCACCTGCTGTCTCCATGGGAGATGCCGCCTGGACCTGGTGCTGAGGGAGCTGGGCCGGGCTTGGGGGCACTGGGGCCGGGCTTGAGGGAATGGGGCAGGGCCTGAGAGCGCTGGGGGCCGGGTCTGGGGTCGCTGCGCTGGGCTTGGGGGCACTGGGGCCGGGCCTGAGGGAGCGGGGCCGGGCCTGAGGGAGCTGGGCCGGGCTTAAGGCGGGGGGGCCGGGTCGGAAGGAGCGGGGCGGTCCCCTTGCGGAGCGGCAGCATGGCGGAGGACGGGCCTGGCGGCGGCGAGGGGCCAAGGTACCGGGGTGCCTTCAACCCTGATACATGGGAGCAGGTAAGGCGGCGGCGGGGCCGGGGGGCCGAGCCGAGCCCAGCCGAGCTGAGGGCCGGTGTGTGTGTGTCCACCCGCAGGAGCTGGAGGCCATCCCCATGTTCATGAAGCGGTGCCCGGCCGAGATCGACGCGTCGCGGCAGCCCGAGCTGGCCTGTCTGCAGTCCCTGCTCTTCGACGAGGAGCAGGGCCCCGCAGGTGAGCGGCTGGGGCTGGAGGGAGGTGTTCCGGGTGTCTGTCTGTCCGTCTGCCACCCAGGCCCCATCAGGGGACGGTGAGGAGCCGTGCTCCCCACCCATGCCCTGTCCCCACCTCCATCCCCCGCAGAGCTGGCCAGGATGTACAAGAACGAAGGGAACGAGTACTTCAAGGAGAAGGACTACAGGAGAGCTGTCGTTGCCTACACCGAGGGGCTGAAGAAGAAGTGTGAGGACCCTGAGCTGAACGCCGTGCTGCACACAAACAGGGGGGCTGCAGAGTTCTACCTGGGTGAGGAGATGTGCAGTGTCCTGCCCTGCATAGGGCTTGGAACTGGTCTTTGCAGTCTAAAGTTGCTTTTCCTCCCCATTTGGGGTTTTTTTTTTCCCTTACTGTTTTTGTGAAATACTAAATATAATAATACTAATTCATGAGAAAAAGGTGTCTTGAACTCTGAAGACCTGGCTGCATGCAGAGCCCGTGCTTTGTTCATTGCAGCTATTACCTGCTGCTCAAGCCTTGGCTCCTGGAGAGGGCAAAGGCAGTGGCTTCTGCTGCTGAACAGATTTGCAGGGTGATTGGAACTACAAGGGGATGCCCTGGCCTCAAAAATCTGTTGAAGCAACACATCCACAAAGATGATTAAGGGAGTGGAATATCTCCCTTATGAGGAAAGGCTGAGGGAGCTGGGTCTCTTTAGCTTGGAAAAAAGGAGACTGAGGGGTGACCTTATTAATGTTTATAAATATGTTAAGGGAGAGTGTCAGGAGAACAGAGCCAGACTCTTTTTGGTGGCATCCAATGATAGGACAAGGGGCAATGAGTGGAAGCTGGAACACAGGAGGTTCCACTTAAATATGAGAAGAAGCTTCTTCACAGTGAGGGTAACAGACATTGGAACAGGCTGCCCAGGGAGGTTGTGAAGTCTCCTTCTCTGGAGACGTTTAAAGCCCACCTGGACGTGTTCCTGTGTGACCTGATCTAGGTGATCCTGCTCCGGTGGGGGGATTGGACTAGATGATCTTTTGAGGTCCCTTCCAATCCCCAACATTCTGTGATTCTGTCACTTTCCTGGCTGTGTTATCCTCAAGGTACCACTCACCCTATCAACAGCATCCACACAGCAGGGAAGTTGTTCTTGGCCTTTTAATGCTGGTGTATTGCAGCTGGGAGATGATTTGCTCACTATCATGTTACTTATCTCACCTGTATGATTGATTCCTGTCCTTCACTTCTTGCTCTTAGTTTGTTCTTTCTTGAGGTCTGTTTGGATTTTAAGTATAAATGAAAAGTTCTGAGCAGTTTTTCTTTCCTTACAGGTAACTACCGTTCTGCTCTCAATGATGCCATCCAAGCAAAAAAGCTGAAGCCCACCCATCTCAAAGCAATCATAAGAGGTAAGAGTTAAAGCAGGTGGAGCACACAAGGAACATCATTTGGAAACAGCTTCACACATGTTAGTTTTACTTATTATGCTGTTATTGTTGCAAGTCCCAGAACAGGCTGGTTTTTGATGTTTTGTTGCACTGCATGTTTGTGTGTCAAGTAACAGTGTTTATAAACCTTAAATTGCTGTGAGTGGGAACCATACTTTGTTTCCAGATGGCATTCATTTCACAAAAGCAAAGTGGTTACTGTAGGAGATTTTTTAATCTTCTATTGTTATTGGTGTTTCTCCCTAAAACAGAGTTCTGGGCTTTGCTTTGGATTTTCTGTCAAAACACTCATCTTTTTGCTCTTTGCTCTTCAGCTTCTATGTCTATCAAAGAAGTATTGGATCAGTTTCTGTAGAGCACAGCATAACTTCTGGTTTCCACTAGTTTGAGGGTTTGGGGTTTTTCCCCAGGATTTCTCACTCCATGGAAATCACCACTTTTCCTCACAAAACAAAGACTGATGTGTTAATTATACCCATAACACTTTGTTTATAGCAGACACTTGTAGCATCATTCTGCTGTTTTCTGTGGCTAGATGAGCAAATGATACAAGAACTACTGAAATATTTCAGATTTTCTTCTCAGCTGACCTACTGGAAGCCTGTAATTGAAGATGCTGCTGCAAGGCAATGGTGTGTGCTGTTGTGTACACCTCTGGAAAGCACTAGAGCTGCTGCTGTCTTTATAGCCACATCTGTGTGTGGTGGTTAGATACTAACTCCAATTCTACAAACTTAAAATCTTAATCCTTCCAGGAGCTCTCTGTCACATGGAGCTGAAGAATTTCTCTGAAGCAATAGCATGGTGTGAGGAGGGCTTGCAAATAGATTCAAAAGAGAAGAAGCTTGTGGAAACAAGAGCTAAAGCTGACAAATTGAAGGTAAATATTAAGGCAGTGTGACATCTGCAATGCTTGTCACCTCCTTTGTGTCCAGGAGCACGTTGGGATCCTTGGCTGAGTGCTCTGTATGAGTTTGTGTGTTATAACAGCCCCAAACAGAATTGAGTGGTGGTTCCATGTGGTGTGTGTCCTTGAGATGTGATGGGGAAAGAGCCAGAGGGGACCCTTCTGGAGGTGGGAGCTGATTTCTCCACTCATTGGTGGTGCAGAGCAGTGATGGGCATTGACTTGCTGTGTGTGACCATGGTGCAACCTGTTCTTACCTGTAGCGAGCTGAGGAGCGGGATGCAAGGAAAGCAAAGGTGATGGAGAAGAAGGAGCAGTGTCAGAAGGAAACTTTACTTGCAGCAATAAAAGTAGGTTGGTGAGGGGGTTGGTTTTGTATGCTTTGGTTTTGTTTTATTGGAATTTTTTAAGAGCTTCCTTGTTTGTCTCTAAGATGGTGTCCTCATGCACAGGCATTTGGGGGACTAGAGCCAAAAAATTGGGTTAAAACCATGATTCTTTTTATCTGTGTGGCTCTAGCCCCAGCTCCCAGTCCCATTTCCATGTTCCAGATAACAACTGATGCAGAACTACAAACCCAGTGTGAGGAGATGGACTGAGCAGCCAAGAGCACACTGGCTGCTGGGCTGTGCATCACAGTGGCCCAGTGAACCTTGTGTTCTTTGCTGCCAGTGAGCTTTACTTCAGTGGAAGGATAGAGGATAACCATCCAGTATGGCAGAGGAGAGATTCAATCCTGGATCCTCTCCTTCCTTGGCAAATGTTTGGGCTACATTAAAATATTTGGGGCTATTATGTAAAGTCAGGTCTCCTGTTCTGCAGTTGTCTTTCTAAAGACAAGAGTGAGCTTTCTTCAATTCTCTGGTAGAGTGGATGTTCTCAGGAGCTGGTGTGTGTAGGTAGTTGCACCCTGAATTTACCCCTGCTAGGTCCCAAAGAACAGGATTTCACATGCATGCATCCCTTCCCCCATGTTGTCTCAGGCTCATCTCTCAGCATGTGGGCTCCTTGGGATTCCCACCTCTCCTCCTCCATTGTGAGCAGTCTGAATGTCTGCCTAAGGTTCTGGATTCTGCTGGGAAGACCAGTCACCTGAGCCTGATACTGTAGAAAGACACATTTAAGAGTTGACTCATTAATAAGACACACAATTTGTCCTTTGACAGACTGACTGACTGCTGATTCTTTGCTCTTTTTCCCCTCACTGACCTATTTGGGTTTTGTTTTTTTTCTCCTTCCTACCCTCCAGGAAAGAAATATCAAGCTGGTTCTTGAGCCCTCAAATGAAGAAGAGGAATTATCAGATGGCCTGGCTGAGATATCCTTAGATGGGTTCCACTCTGACAATGTCACAGGGGCCAAGGTGCATTTAGATGCTGATGGCAACCTGAACTGGCCTGTCCTCTTCCTGTACCCTGAGCACGAGCAGACAGACTTCATTGCAGCTTTCCATGAGAGCTCCAGGTAAAGGCACCATCAGCAACATCCTTGCACAGAGGAGATGTTTGAGTAGATGAGAACAGACAGCAAGTGAAGCTGCCATGCTCATGAAGCAGCTCCAGATCTCTGATCTCCTAGCTGACCCTGCTTTTGAGCAGGAGGTTGCAGTAGATGACCTCCTGAGGTCCTTTCCAACCTGAATTAATTTATGATTTACAAGTGCAGCTATAAAATATGATGGGCAGAATCTATGAGGGTCAAAATATGAGGGTGCAGAGGAACGTGTCCTATCCAGCCAGTGTGACTGAAGGGGCTTGCAGTGCCAGCTGAGACCAGTGGCCAGTAATACCTGTGACCCATCCCATGTGTGGATTTCAGAGGTTCATTAAAGTTCTATTTCAAAGCCCTCCGAATATGGGATCTCAGAAAGAGGATTAAACTTAGAAATCATAAAAAGCTTCCAAAAGGACCTCTCATAACCACAAGTGGCCCCAGAGTTCCCTTAGGGTTCACAGCAGGCCTGAGTGCAGTGCTGCAGAGCTTCAGACTGTGAGCCAAGTGACTGGCAAGGGGGGAATTCCACTTTTCTTGATGTTAACTTCAGTTTCTGGTCTTGCAAGGTTAAGAAAACTTGGAATTTAACTTTTTTTGGCAGGGGGAGAGAAGTGTTCCTCAGATCTACGAATAAGTTTAGGACTTAAATTTACAGAGCAAGCAGAGTAGTGAAGTTGTTCTTATATGGTAGCATTCACTACAGTTTTTCATGACCAAAGGAAGTGAAAATGAGTTCTTAGACTATATTGGCCACCAGCACTCCTGAAATACCAAATAAACAAGCCTCTGACACACAAACAGATTCTCAGCACTCTGATCTGGTGAAGTGTGGTGCTGGTGGGTCCATGTAGAAAGAAAATCAATTTTAGATGAAAGACAGGGTGTTTATTTTGTCATCTTTTTCAGTGTGAAAATGAAAAGTTAAAAATAATTTGCTGTTGCACTGGCCAAGTTTGAAAGCAATAGCATGAGTTGCAACAGGGCCTTGGAGTCATTGGGAAGTGATGAGTTGAAAGGGAAGAAACTATTAGTGATCTAAACTTACTTTAAAGTCTGTTGTCTAATTTGCTAATACTTTTTTTTTTTTTACCATCAAATGCAAAAGTACAAATTATTTGAAGCTGAACACTCTAAGCTAACCATGTATGTTTTGGCTCTTAGGTTTATTGATCATTTAATGGTGATGTTTGCTGAGTTACCTCCTTGGGATCTAGAAAGAAAATACCTTCCTAATAATATTGAGGTGAGAAGTTTAACTTCCCTTCCATTTCAGAGTGGTTGTGTTGTGGGTTTTTTGGTGGAGTGAAAAAACACAGAGGTTTGAGTGTATGAAAGCAATGGCATCATTACCTGTTACCATATGTGGATGTGAAATAAGGGCCTGGAGAGCTGCAGTCAGCTATAAACTCAAATATTTTCCAGATGTGCTGAGATGGACTCAGAATTCACTAATGAAAATTCTTTCATCTTCTACTTATGTTGTATTTGATTGAAGGTATTTGTAGACACTGCTTAGAATTCCCATCTTTGTAACAATAATTAGGATTTAGATCATCAAGCTGGTAGATTGTCTGGTTTAACTGCATTGTGAAGTTGCTAAATACAGATAAGAAAATAGTATTTTTTTGAAAATAGGTTATTTTCAGAACTAACTGGAGGTACTCAAGTGCTTCATCCTGTTAAGATAATATATGTTTATTAAGACTTCAGCAAAGGTGGGATGTGAGTTGGTTGTGGCTGCAGCAGGTTTTGAGAACTCTTCAGAAACTGTGCACAGAAGGATACTTGTATTTATTTTTTCATTTTCCACTTCAGTGTCATGTGTGCCAGGCAACAGCACAGCCCTTAGTGCAGTGAGCAGGTCTGAAAGGGCAGTGGCTCTGTACTTCACTAGCAACTGGGGCTATGGCTCTGAGTCTAAGGCACAGTTGCTGGATTCAAATCTACTCAATTTTGTCCAACTACCTTTAAACCTTCTCAGTTTAGCTCATACCATTGCTGCTTTTCAGCTGGTAAAAAGCAGCCTGCAGATTTGGATTGTTCTTCTGTGAAGCCCAGGAACAGCCAGTGTGTTTTACCTTCCTGCTGCCACCACCTTAAGAAAATAAACTGGTTTATACAGGGAAAACTCAATTTACACAACATGGTCTCTGCGTTGCTGAAACTAGCACCTGACAGGATTGGGCCAAGCTACAGAAGTTTGATAAACCTCTAGTTAGATACATGATGTGCTGTCACTGGACTTAGTAGTGTGCCTTCTTGTATTTCAGGTATTTAATAACGCTCCAAAATTTTTTTTCAGCTCTATTTTGAAGATGAAGAAAGAGCAGAAATGTACAAGCTGAACCCAGAACAGACGTTGCTACAAGTGCTGCAGCACAAAAGGTGAGGTTGTACATGCTCATGTCCAGAGAGCACAAAGGCAAAAAGTGTGAGCTTTGGGCTCTCAGTGCAGTTTGTTCTCTGATTTAATAGTCCTAACTCTAGGACTTTAATAGTCCTCACCCTTCTCTGATTTAATAGCCCTAACTCTTGAAGGTGTAAAGTGTGGGTTTTGTGTCTGGCTTTAGTGACTTAGATGTTTTTTTCCCCAAAAAAAATGAACAGCTCCTTCCAGGACTGGATGGAGATGGGAAGGGGAGTTGGGCTACACACAAGCAGCAGCACAAAAGGGCTGTTTCAGAGCCTGTCTACATGGTACTGCTTTAAAAAAAAAAAAAAAAGCAGCAGCAAATGAAGAGAGCATGCTGGAGGTTAACAATGCTCTCACTGTTAATAATGCTGCATGAGCAGTCCCCAGCACAGCAGGCAGCAGAGTTTCACTCTGAAACGGGCTTTAAAGTGTTGTGCTGTTATTGAGAGAGAAGAATTTGCTGTTTGTGAAGCCAAGAAGTTGCTGTGAAGCCCGTGCTGTTAACTCACACCATCTTGTAGCTGGCTGGAGAAGGCTGTGGGGCAGCACCAGGGGCTTGGTCTGCCGCAGCGGGAGCAGAGCTGCTGGCTGTGCCTGAACTGTCACTCCATAAAGCAGCACTGTGCATAACCCCTCACGCTTCAGGCTGCAAGGGCAGTTGCTAAAGAACCCCCCTTCCAGGGGGTGGATAACAGCCACTTTAATTAGGAGTAACTGTTGGGAGAAGAGTTGATTCATAAAATGCTCCTCCTTGGGTGTGTGTAGCCCTGGCCCTGAGGGGCTCTGCTGAACAGCCCTTGGGAAGGCCAGTCCTGGTGGAGCTGGGAGGAAGTCACCCACTTGGCACGGTGCTTGACCAGCCAAAGGACACCTTTTAATCTTTGCAGGTATTTTGTAAAGGCTGGAACTCCAACAATTCTGGCATTTGTAAGGCACTCTCCTTTCTCCAAGAAGTACTTCTCTGGCAAGAAGGTGCATCGACTATAATGAGTGAGAGGGAAACGAGGAATCCTGTGCTGTTTGTTATCCCTGCAAGCTTCTGCTTGGACAAAGGTACCTTGCACACTTCAGGGAATAACCTTGGCACACAGGGAAACTTCCAGGAAAGCAGCACAGGAGAATTAAGGACTTACAAGAGGGGATTATTTGTTTAAAAAGAAATCCAGCTGGCTTGCAGAAGATCTCCGCTGTGACAGGCTGTATGTGGTTTTGAAATAAACCTGAAGCAGTGCCAAACTCTGGCTGTGGTTGAAGCAACAGCAGCTGGGAACGTGCTTACTTACCTGTGAAAAATCACTGATTGCCTTGGAAGTGGGCTGTAGTTTCTGGGGTTTAACAGTGGTGGGCTGGGGAGAGACCTACCTGGTGCAGCACGATGGAGAAAGTCAAGATCCCTGCCTGGCACTAAGCAGCTGCTGATTTTTCACTGCTTGGCTCTGCTGCTGGCCAGGGTAAAGCAGAGCTCTTTTTTTCAGAGCAGTGTGTTTTATTATCTTTACTTCTGCTATCTTACTGATGGTCCTGTAGAACCTGGAAATAAACAGGTCTATTTTAAGTGGACTGACTCCTGCCTAATGAATGAGACAGTACTTCTTCTCACCTCATGAAATACTACAAGAGAATGACAGTAATTCTAAACCCAACTGTAACCACCTTATCCATTACACTGACTGGTACAGCCACCACACAGGGTCTTCTGCACTTCTCTATTAGCTTTCAGCATTTAATTAGAAGTAATTCTAAATATCTCATTTCCTTTTCTCCTGCAGTCTCCCTGTGCCTGCAGAAATACATGGCAATTTTAGACACATCTAGTGCACGGGGCACTAAAAAGCTGTTCAGCCATAACAACTCCTGCTTGATCACAGAGGACTTTTCTCGTTCCAGGGCTGGCTTCACACAGCTCTGAGGAAAGCATTTCCATTTTGCCATTCCAAAATTTCTCCACCATGCAAAAAAAAAAAAGTAGTTAAAAGTATCTCCATCTGAGGCTGCTGAAGTCTAATCTTCAGGGCTCAGGTTACCTCACAGCAAGGCAGCAGGATGGCTTCTTGTTCCCAGAGCGGTGGTTCTGGCCAGCCCTCTCCTCACCACGTCCTGCTCTCACAGGGCAGGGAGATGTGCAGCCACGTAGTACAAGCTGAAGCCGTTGCAGATGATGCAGCAGAGGTTGCAGAGGGAGGACAGGGCATGGTAGAGGGTGAACTGCTGGGAGAGCTGCCTGTAGCTGGGGTTGGAGGCACGCAGCTGCTGGCAGGACCTGCGGCTGCCCAGCCCCACCTCCTGGCCAAGGCCGTGGCTCTGCTCCAGGAGGTGCATGTCCACCACGATGTCGGAGGTGACTGGCCCAAACCACTGCGTGTTCAGCACAGAAGCAGCGACACAGATGAAGAAGATGATGATCTGCAGAGGAGCAAAGCCCTCCGTGAACATCTCATGCGTGTGGTGGATTAAGTTTCTCCCCCATCCCTCTCACATACAAGGCTGGCTGCGAGCTGGATGCTCACTGCTCTGTTTTAAACACAGCCACGTGTGGACCTCAGCGTTGTTTGCAAACCAGGCTCAGCAGAGCAGTGGGACCCCAGAGAGGAAGAGATGTGGGCTGTGGCCAGCTGGTGTTTTTAAGCAGGAGGTTACCTGGGTCGTTTCTTCCTCGCTGAGCAGCTCGCTGGGGTGGGACATGGCAAAGAGGGTCAGGTTGAGGAAGGCACAAGCGGAGCTGATGTGGAAGTAGTAGGGGAAGAGCTTGCGCTGGATGAGGCCGAAGGTGTGGCGAGGGAGGTGGGTGCCCATCACGAACCCTGCAAGGGGGGAGAGCAGGTGGGTCCTGGAGCAAAACTCCCTCCCCTGGACCCAGAGAGCCTCAGCAATATGCACGGACTGCAACCTACCAGCCACACAGGTCACCCAGATCTGCATTCCCCAGGAGGTGGAGAGGAAAAGCAGGTGCAGCAGTTTGATGGTGGTGGAGGGCTCTGTGTTGGTCAGCATGGTGTCCTGGCTGGGGATGGGTCCCTCCATGTCACCCTCAGATTTGGTGCTGAGCTGCTGTTGCTGCCGTCACCTTGCTGGATGCAGGACAAATGCAGTTTAGCTTCACAAGCCCACTTATTTGGGAAGAGCTGACACAGCCCCAGCCCCTTCCCAGCCCCACCACCGTGCACTCAACTGGGCTACAACCAAATTTTCAACCCCTTTATACCTTAGGGGCAGGATGTTGCATCAGGAACCAGCCGATTCGTGTGGACTTTCAGCAAAGTCCATCCAAAGCACCAGCTGACCCCTGGCAGTGGGGATAAGCAGAAAGTCAATAAAAAGGGGAAGAGCCCTGACAAATACGCCTGCCATCAAAGAGGCCTCTTGGCCAGGGGAAAGTCCTCCTGATTAAAACCAGCAACAGCTTCTGCACGCTTTCTCCAAAGAGCCTGAGGGCTGGAAGAAGCAGGGCCAGCTCCTGGGCTCACCCTGCTGCCCCAGACCCCATGCTGGCACAAGCAGGAGAGCACGGGCAGCAGTGGGTGGAAGGAGGCTCTGAAGGAGCTGCCTGCTCTCCTACAAGGAGTGCTTCGGAAATTAATTGGAACAAAGCTGCTGGGAGCAGCCCATCAATTCTGCCGTCTGCTTTATTCCTCCTCAGGGTGTGAATTACAGCAAGGATAGCCCGAGAGAGACACTGCCATCTAATTACACCCCACTCCCCCTGCAAAACAGATAAATATACACTGTGCTTTTATACATCAATTCCAAAGTTTTTATTTAGGCATCTATAAAACCAGGTTCTTGAAAGCTTCTCGTGACGTACTGGAGAAGGCACTCAGATCCCACCTGGAGTGCTGGCCTGCAAGTCCCCAGCTGCCTTCACAGCCTTTGCTCTGCCAAAAGCTTCTTGGCGTTTCTGAGATACTTCACTCCATCCTCCAGCAGCCCTGTCCACTACAGGGACCTGGGGAAGGCCCCATGGTCCTCTGGGGGGGCTTTGTTCCCCACATAGTGCTGTGCAGGAAGGCAGCGATGGGTGCTGTGGGCAGCTGGCATGGAGCCTTCCTGCTCCTGGGGTCCCAGAGCTGCCTCTCCAAGTCGTTTGTGCAGGAATTAGCAGCTGGGTTCTTTAGTTCAGAGCAGGGGGTAACACCCTGCTGGGATTTCTTTTCTTTAAGGGAAAAAGAACAAACAGTGATTGATGGTGAAACTGGCCCCAGGGTGGTGCATTGGGTGGGGAAGGAAAAGAGCAGAATCTGGGAAAGGCTGGTGAGGGCAGGATGCTCCCAACAGGCTCCAGTGCACCCACCAGCCAATCCCTCTTTCCCTGAGAGCCTCCCCTGAGCTGGGGACAGGTGCTCCAGGGATGCTCCAAGTCTTGCTGTTCACCACTCCCCCACCATTCCCTCCAGCAGAAGATGCTTCAGTACTGCAGGGTTTTTTCCCCCACAAGATACCTCACACCATTGCAGCTCCACATTGTGCTCCCACCCATTTCCCATTGCCCCCAGATCACTCCAGCTCCACCACCCTGCACCCCCAGGGACCCAGCCATGGCCTCGCAGCAGGACAAAGCACAACACTGGAAGAGGAGAGGTCAGGTAAAGTTTAATGCTCAGGTGACTACATCGTTCTCTGCCCTTAAACAGCAGCAATTTCTGATAAGTAGAAAGGATAAAACATCAGGATTGCTCCAAGCTCCAGGAGATAAGAGGGCTCTATAAAAATTGAATGTTTTGTACCATGTTCAGCTTGAGATGACTTTATCTTGTAGTGATAGTGCAGCAAGGGGAAGTCAGGGCAGCACCAAGCCAGGCTTTGCACAGAGATGTTTGTGATCAGAGATCCAGCAGAGATGAGGAGCTTGTGGCCACCCCACGGGTGGGAGCTGCTGATCAGGGAGGGGCAGGCAGCTCCTTCTGCTACAAACCAGGTGAGAAATTTGGGTGGGAAAGTGTCTTTCTAGGGACTGGGTGTTGCAGAGGGGTGGAAACACCCTGAGGTGCCTGGAAAAGACCTTGTGCTCGTTTCTGGTACCTCACAGCCTCCCCTTACCCTGCTCATGGCACCACCACCACCACTTGCTCATGGTTAAGCTCTGCAAAAACCCTTGTTTGGGGTTAAGCACTTGGGGCTCTTCTGGCAAAGGGCCAAGTTAAACCTGCTGTGCCCACAGCTCCAAAGGGCTGCAGGGGCTTGTTCCCTTCCCAGCAGGCTGCAAACCTTTCAGAAACCTCAATGCCACCAGAAAACCTCTTTCTCTGTGGCCCAGGAAAGCCTGGGAGGGGGTCTCTGCAGGCCTGTGGCTGAGGGCAGCCATCCCTGGAGTGTGACTGATGAGCAGCACTTCCACCATCTCCCATCCTGCATTTTGGTGGCTTTCCTGGAGCATCTCAGGGAGAAGCAGAATGGCAGTGAGGTTTTTGCAATGTTCCTAACCCCATCCTCTGCTTCTGTGGACGTCTGTGAAACAGCTCCCTGCTGAAACACCCCTGGAGGCACTTGGGTCATCAGTGCTCAGGGTAATTAGAGACCCTATCGAAGGCTTTGAGGCTTTGGGTTTCAGCATCTGCCTGCACCTACTCCCCATGTCCTCATCAGCCTTGCTCAGACTTAAGGAAACAAGGGTCGGCTTTGCCTTTTTTTTGGCTTTTTCAGTGCCCCTGAGGTAGTTTGGGGTTTTCAGCTCAAGATATTGGTGCATCCAATAGATGGGGACAAGAGGCAGCTCCCCGGGTCTGCACCAGCTCCTGCCATGGTGGCAATGCCTCGGGGAGTCCCCAAAAGCCACTCGCATGGAGCACTGGCTGACACCCCCTTTCCTGTAGCCCATAGTCCTGTCCCAAAGGACCCCCCCATGTCCAACTGAGCCCTGGGCAGCAGCTCTTGGTGTGGGTGACCCTGGGCGGCTCTGTCCCTGTCCTTGCCCAAGGAAGTGTCACCTGCCTGGGGTGTGCTGTAGGTGTGGGACCCCCCACCCTACACTCACCAACCACACAGTGAACCCCAGAGCAAACACTCACCCAAAGCACATCTAGATATTTTTCCTTTTAATGCACTTTTATTGCCACTCCTGCAGCCCTGGGGTGGGGTTTCAGCCCAGTGGGAGCAGGGGCACTGGGCAGCCATGGGGGCAGTGGGAGGCTCCACCAGCCCCCCCACATCACTGCCCCCTCTCTCCCTTTGCTGCCTCGAAGGGAACCAGTTTTCCCCATAAAGAAATAGTTAAAAAAACAACAAACCACCTGTTTTAGGAAGACTTTGGATCATATAAAGATTCAAGTAGCGTTAAGTGAACTAGAAAAACAAGTCCTGTACATCAGCTTATAAAATTTCTAAATAAAAAAAAGGAAGAAGAAAGACATGACATATCAGTGCAAGGGGTGAGGAGGGGGAGTGACACCCCTCTCCACTCCAGCCCCTGGGACCTCGGTCGGGCCGAAGCCCCTGGGGAGACAGGGTCTGGGTGGCACCATCCCATATCTCCTTCCACCATGGAGGTGCCCTCTCATCTGTCTGTCCATCTGTCAGCAGGGGTGCCATGGCTCTAGAGGTCCTACAGCCGCACGATCAGGTCATCCTTGTTCTTCAGCAAGAACTTCTCACAGGCTTCGAAGGTGGCGCAGAAGTTGGAGGAGAGCCCTGCCACGTTGGTGGTGACGTAGTTGAGGTACCCTGGTGTAGCCTGGTTGTAGTAAGCCACCTGAGAGGCACGGGAGATGGTTAGTAGGGGCATGTGGAGCTTCCCCAATGGAGTGCAGCTGGCTGTGGGTGGCACAGCTCCACAGCAAGGCCACAGCATCCCACCTTGCTCGTCTCCTCCGACTCCGGCCAAATGCAGAAGCCGGAGCAAAGTGTCTCCCCCCGTGTGAAGCTGTCGCTGGCAGGGTGGGTGGGCAGCGTCACCGACCGAAAGGCCACCACGTAGGGGTCCCTGGGGAGGAGAGAGCCCGGTGAGCTGGCACTGCCTGGCCAGTGGGGAGCAGGGGGTGGGGGATGGTTACCCCTTGCTGCAGGGTTTCCGTCGGGACGCCAGGATGACAAAGTCCTGTGGCTTGTCCTCGCAGCTGAGTGTCTGGCTCACCACGTGGTAGATCATGTCATCATCATCTACTTGCTGGACCAGCTCAGCACTCCTGTCAGGCAGGAGAAGACCGGTCAGATAAACCCCACTGTGACCCCCAAGTCCAGAGCCTTACACATTTCCAATCCACCACCACACACAAAGTATTCTGGGGAACCCAAAATAGATGTTTTCTGCAGCAAAGTGCAGCCATCAACCCAGAGACGGGATAGAGACACGTAGTGGAAGGTGTCTAAGAGTGATCATGGCTCCGGGACAACACACTTGCTCCCAGGAGAGCCCAAAGGGGCATTCAGTGATGAGGTGTGATTTCTGGAGAAGGCAGCCCCCCAGCACTCACGCGTAGTGTCTGTCCCACTCGTGCCGGCGCCGCAGGTCGGAGAGCAGGGAGAAGGCTCGGTCGGCAGCGATGTGGACGCACATCTCGATGCGGAAGGAGAGGAACTTGTCCTCTTCCAGCGTGTACATCCTCACCTCGGGGAGCACAGAGCAGGGGCTGGGACATGTTCATCACCACCAAGCCCCTGGGTCGTTGAAGCTTTGGGGGCGAGAAGCCACCCGGGGGGATGGGGCAGGGGTTGGTACCTTCTCCTTCTCTCTGGCCAGTGCCCAGTTCGCTTTGGCCACGAGGGTCTTCAGCGCAGAGACGTTGTTGTAGCTCAGGTAAACCTGAGGCAGGGGCAGCAGGTTATGGGCAGGGAGGGGGACAGGGGCAGGGAGTGGGGCAGGGGCAGCAGGTCAGGGGCAGGGAGGGGGGCAGGANCGGGCGCAGGGAGGGGGGCATGACGCAGCAACACGTGCAGGGCAGCACCTCACCTTGTTGCTTTGGTCCCAGGGCACAGAGAGCGGCACCTCAGTCTGTTTGCAGGAGACAACGTATTTTCTGCAGGAAAGGAACAATTTCCCTGATGGCAGGACACAAACCCCCCACGGACTGTCCCTGCACCCCAGTGCTGAGCCACCCTCCCCTCCCTCCTCCATCCCCACATCCCACTTGCTTTTTCCACTCACCGGTCCAGCCGAATTTTTTTCCTAGCACTGGCTTCTCTGTACCTCCTCTCTCCATCCTGATAAATGGGAAAAGCACATTAGATTAATAGGAAAAGGAAGGAAAAAAACCCATCCAGACATCTTTTGGGGAGTGGGTAAAACAATCAGCAGTAAAAATCCCCTGTGCCCGCCGGCTGCCACCCCAGCGACGCTGGCAGAGGTGGTTAGTGATTAACCATGAGCTGTTTCAGCATCACCACCACACGCTGGGAGCAAGTGATAGGCACTTGCACATTAGGAAAAAGCCCTCAGTGCAGCTGCAGAGCTGCAAACAGCCTCTGAAACACTAACACATCCCTTAGCACATGCAAACATCCCCTCCCAGGGATATAAAACCCCCAAAAAAGCAGCTTATTTCGAAGCAAGCACTTCAGCAGGCAGAGAGGAGGTTTCAAGGAGCCCAGCTCCAACCATGAGATGTTCTCCTGCAGGGTGGTACGAGATTCCAAGCTTGAAGGCATCAAAAGAAGGAGGTAGGTGGGCACAGATCAGGCAAGGGGAAGGTGAAGCCATCGTTCACACTACGATGCACCCCGAGACACGCGGGTGTTCACTCCCCTGCTGTGCTCGCCTGACAGATTTTCATAAATATTTGGATCTGTGCAAATTATGGATTAGGAGGCTCTGAAAGGTAAGAGCAACCCAAGAGGTTTCCCCTAAATTACAGGTAAGATGAGCTCCCACTTGCAGGCAATACTCTACATGGCTGCTACGTCTCCATCTCTGCACGGGCAAGTGTTTATTAGTCACACCCAGCAATCAATTTAATTCACTTGCTATCGAGCAAGTCCATCTCCATCATCATAAAACTGTGCTTGTTTCCCCGTGAATCCAAGAGCCTTCCAGGGCCACGTGGGATTCCCTGGGGTCCTGTGTCACTACGGTGGGGAGAAGCCAGCCCTGCCCATCCTTACCCCTGGCTCAGGTGCCACCATGGGCAGGGTGCGGGGCTGTCCCTCCTGGTCCAACACCACGAAGGTCATGAAGGCGCTGTTGATGTGTCTTCTGCTGACGGACATCTCCTGGCCGTATGCCTCGGCACACACCCCCACCTCCATGCTGGGTGGGAGCAGGGAGAGAAGAAGGGGTGAAGGTGAGGAGAGCTGCTGGGAAGGTGGGGTGGGGACCCCCCCCATCACCAGCACCCACCTGTTTTTGAAGGAGTTGTTAACAATGGCTTTGAGCACCAGGCGGTCCCCAACTTGCGATGGTCCCCGAAAGTGGAACATCTCGATGGCCCTCAGTGTGGGGTGGGCATGGCACAGGCGGCTGCAGGGGGCAAGTGTTACCCTCCAGCTGTGACCCCATGTCCTGGCAGCCCCACACAACCTCCCTGACCCACCCAGAGCCAAGGAGACCCCAAAAAATGTCATCCCTGCATTTCAGCTGCCAAAACCAGCCATCAGAGGGGACAATAAGCAAACTGTGGTGAGAAGGAGCCCTTTCCTGGGGTCCTCCAGCACTCATGGAACTCCCTGTATGGCATCACCCAAGGGTGATGTGCTGGGGATCATCCCTCTGGAGGGTTTCTACAACCTGGATGTAGCCTGACCTGGCTGGACACTGCCCTGGCTGTATATCCCCTCCAGGCATGTCATTCCCCGCTCCTGAATCCACAGCAGGTCACCTGGCTGCGATGGTGGCCACATTTTCCATCCAGGCCATGATCTGCCCACCAAAGGTGTTGCCTTGATGGTTGGCATGTGGGGGCAGCACCAGCTCCACGCTCTCCACCCGTGTCTTCTCTGCTGGCACTGCTGCGCTGCCATCCCGTGTCTCCAGCTCTGCCATAGGAGGAGAGTCACAGAATCACAGCATGAAACGGGTTGGAAGGGACCTCCGGAGATCATCTCATCCAACTCCTCTGCTAAAGCAGGTTCACCCAGAGCAGGGTGCCCAGGATTGCACAGACGAGTTTTGAAAGTCTCCAGAGAAGGAGACGCCACAACCTCTCTGGGCAGCCTGTTCCAGGGCTCCATCACCCTCACAGTAAAGAAGTTTCTCCTCATGTTCAGATGGAACATGATATTGATTATCATTTATCAGTTCCCCTCTCATTCTTCTCCTCTCCAGGCTAAACAACCCCAGGTCTCTCAGCCTTCAGTGTGACAACCAGCCAGTGAGATCCCCATTCCTGGTGTCCCACCAGCTCCCAGCTCCTCTCCCCATGGCCCACCTTCCACTGCATCAACCCTCCCACACCTCCTGACTTAGAGGTCAGGATGCTGGGGCTGACTCCCCCTCCATGGCCAGGGCATCCCCAAATGCCTCTTAAGCCACCCCAGCACCCCGCCGAGGAATGAGGATATCACCAGCGGGTGTTGGGGCTGTTCTGGGGCTGAGGGACAGGGTACCAGTTTCACGGTGGCTGCGGGTGAGGAGGTCCTTGAGGGTGTCCTTGTGGACCAGGCGCATGCGGCGGCGCTCGGCAGCGATGCTGTGCTCGATCTTCTCCTCCTCTGTCTGCGGGGTCAGGGGCTTCAGCTTCACCTGTGACGGGGACACAAGCAGGGTGCAGCCCCACTGTGGGAGAAGGCACGGCTCCTCTGGGCACCGTGTGCTCCCATAGCTCTGTAAGTCCCACCATGTGTGTAGGACCAAAACCAGAGGTGGGTAGATTCAGATTAGACGTTAGGAAGAAGTTCTTCACCATGAGGGTGGGGAGACACTGGCACAGGTTGCCCAGAGAGGTGGTGGAAGCCCCATCCCTGGACATTTTGAAGGCCAGGCTGGATGGGGCTCTGAGTAACCTGATCTAGTGGGAGGTGTCCCTGCCCATGGCAGGGGGGTTGGAACTAGATGATCTTTGAGGTCCCTTCCAACCTTGACAATTCTATGATTCTATGATCAGATGTGTTCCTCCTGGGTTATATCATAGCTGCTCACAGAGGAGCCAGAGGGCAAAGGGCTCCTATAGCCAGACAGGGATCCCCAGGGAGGTGTCACATAGCAAGGACGGGCACTGATGCGAAGGAGCCGTCCCACAGTGCCAGTGGGAAGGTATGTCCCAGCCCTCACTGGCCACAGAGAAGGGGACAGCAGCCACGAAGTGATGGCACATGCCATGGTGAAAAGCTGGCCTTCCAGCTTGGCTCCCCCAGAGAGGCCCTTTTCCTTGGTCCTGCCCACCAAGCTCCCCCAGCCACCAGCTGTCACTCACCTTGCTTCCAGAGGGACCCTGTGCCACGAAGGTGGCATAAGCCTTGCAGATGCTGCAGTGCTTCCCACTGCACAGGTCCTCGTAGCTCACCTGGATGCCCACCTGGGAGAGGACACAGCACCCCTGAGAGGTGGCTCTGCTCCCCAGGGACCCACATCCCCCCAGGCACAGCAGGAGGGGACCAACATGTGGGATCAAAGCTGGAAACGGGGTGGATTTGGGGATTTTTGCATTTGGCCAAGGTGAATGGATGCATGTGGTTGGTAAGGATGGGGGCATGGCAAGGGGCAAGGGGCAGGGGTGAAGCTGATTGGGGCCACAAACCAACCTCCATGCTGGAGTTAAAGGCTCGGTTCACTTTGGCTTTGATGTTGACAACTTGCCCGACACTGAAAAACAGAAGGAGGAGAAAGCACGGGGGGGTTATCGAGGGGCCATGGCCCATGATTATCCAGCACACACACACACACACTGGTGCTGAGCAGCTCCCCACCAAGGTGTCACAGCGTCACCACCTGCTAGTGGCTGCCTAGGACAGTGGGGACATGCCAAGATGGCCAGCAGGACCTGGGAATGATCACCCCCAAGACGTGGGAGCCCACAGATGTCCAGCCTGGCAGTGAGAAGTCACCCCTGAGCATGTGTGCAAACGAGTCTCCACGTCTGGGGTGCTGCCAGGACACTTGAGGGGTGCAGAGGTGTCTGAGGCTTGCTTGGCACACTCTGCTATGTGGGCATGCATGCTCCTGCCAGAGCAAACGGCTCCTCCAGACTCGTGTGTTGTCCTGCACAATGGGGACAACCATGGGGACAACCATGGGGCCTCCCCATGGGGCCTCAGCCAGTGCCAGCAACAGCCCTGAAGCTGCAGGCACCTTGGCTGCTCCCATCCCTGCTCCTCCTTTTCAGGGCCTCCCAGTGACGGACACCTTGGGATACTGGGAGACAGCAGGAGGTAGGATCTGGCCAGGGGCATTTTGCACCATCTCTCCCAGGAAACATCTGCTGGCATCAAACTGCTGCTCACAGAAGTCTGGGTCTTCAGTAGGCTTCAGAGTACACACAGACAGCTCCAGCTCTGCAGCCTCACCTACTCCAGACTGGTACCAACCACATGAGCAAACGCAGCTTACCAGCAACATCAACAGCAATAGAGTCTTTATCAAATGCATTATTAAATCAGGATTATTCCTCATCCCCTAAAAGAGACCAACGCTAGAAAACTCAGTGGAAAAATAAACCCTATAACCACCACTGCAGGTTTGCCCCATGGAGGGCTCAAAACCAGAAGCGAGGAAGAGGCAGTGTGTGCTTCAGCACCATGACTGCCCCCTTGCCCTCATGCAGGATTGTGACCTTCAACAACTGTCATCACCTCAGCTGCCCATCACACGTTGGCTCTGGCTGGAGCAGAGGTGGCACGAGGCTGGGCTGGTGCCTCCTGGGCACAGAGCCTGGGCCCACCACGGTACACCAGAAGGTTAGCAGGGTTAGGTGAGCAGCACCCAGGCCGTGCCACGTCAGTGGGGTTAATGCTCCCAACTCACGGCAGGGCTGCATTAGGGATGGCTGCTCTAGGGCTGCAAAGGTCCGTACCCGACACCGCTCCTCCCGTCCCGCTGCCCGGGGGGGTTTATGTACTGCTGGCTGGGGTGAGAAGAAAGAGCAAGATGGGAGAGAGGGTTAGAGATGATGGAAGCAGTTGCGTGGATGCTTGGGTATGCAAGGGCAGGGGTCCAGGCAGATGTGTTGGCAGCCCCCGGTCTGTGTTACAGCCCCAGAAATCATAGACTCACAGACTGGTTGAGCTGGAAGGGAACCTTTAAAGGTTGTCTAGTTCCAGCCCCCCTGCACTGAGCAGGGACATCTGCAACTACAGCAGGTTGCTCAGAGCCTCGTCCAACCTGACCTGCAATGGTTCCAGGGATGGGGCATCAACCACCTCTCTGGGCAACCTGGGCCAGGGTCTCACCACCCTGTGTGTAAAAAATGTCTTCCTTTACCTAGTCTGAATCTACTGTCTTTTAGTTTAAAACCATCACCCCTTGTCCTGTTGCAACAGGACACTAAAATACTTTATCCTCTCCTTATCAAAGGCTACAAGGCAGTGCCATAAAATCCCCACGACCCCTGGCTCAAGGGTACATGAAATCCTCCTGGGAGGCTGCGCTTCCACACAGCAGGGCTGAGGGATGGGGCACATCCAATGCCCAGGTGATGAGCTTTTAAGTCAGTGATGTTTTGGGGCCTCCTCTGTGCCCCCAAGCACCTACAGCTCCTTCCTGCCTCTCTCTCATGGTGTGAGGGCAGCAGAAAGCACCACCAGTTGGGCAAGGAGGAGAGCAGAGGGCAAACATCACGCAGAGCTCCTCTGCCTTCAAACAGCTCTGCAGGAAATCCCTGCCAGGCCCCTCACTGAGCATTCAGCTGGACCACAGCAAGTGGGAGCTGAGCCAGCGCAGCACAAGCTCCCTGACCCTTGGAGTGGTGCCCAGCTCACCCCCGGAGGGAAGAATGCCTTGCAGGGCTTGATTTAATGCTCTGGAGCAGGACCTGGGTCTCTCCTCCCACTCCCAAAACCCACAGGGAAAAGCTTCCCAGGCAAAGCTTCCACTCAGGAGCTGGAGCTGTGTGGAACAGGGCATGGCACCTGATGAGCCTGCTTGGTGCAGAGCATCAACCCCAATGGGGCCACCCAACGGGCACCCCAGCCTCTGCTAGTGGCTTTCTGACCCACCAGCACCACAACATCTGATGGGAGATGGAGAAAGCAGGAATTTAATGTTTCCTGGCTATGATGGTGAAACCCAAGAGTGGGTTGGACTTCCCAGCACCAAACAGCCACCAGCCTGGGACCCCAGCACCAGCCCTGAGTGTCTGCACTGGTGTCTGTCCTCAGTGGGCAGATCTGCACAGTGGGGATCTGCTGGGCAGTATGGATCCTATACGGCACAGCTTGCTTGGCCAGGCCACCCTTTGGCCAGCATGTCCTCAGGGGTGCCAAAACCTCCTTTTCTGGCACATGGGCACCTCTGCCATCGGCACCAAAACACTTGTCTGAGATGAGCAAGCCCCTGTACAGGGGATACAAGGGCTCTGAGAGAGTAATAAAGGTGGGTGGCAACACCTGGGCTCACCAGGGTGATGAGGGAGGAGATAACCCTGACATAGGTCCTGGTGGGAATGCTTATGGTGGCCCCTGCAACGTGGCAGTCCAGGTGCTATGCCTATTGGGGTGGGCACCTCCAGGGGAGCAGCACCCAGGGGTTGCCAGGACAAGCTTGGGAGGGGATTTTGGCCAGGCAAAGCTCAGCCTGGTGCATCTCACAAAGCAATGCTCAGGGAGGTCCCACTCCCCACAGCACCCAGTGGGTGGGTGAGTTCTGCTGCATGACAGGCACCCACAGGGCCACTACAGAGGCATGATTTGCAAGATTTAAGTTTTCCAGAGCACTAAGCCAGCATTGCTTCTTGAACAAAGCCAGGGAGGAGCTGGAGTGGGGGGAAATACCGGGAAGCCAACCCAGCAGGAGCTCCCCAGGCGACCAGACAGCGGATAAATCAGCAGCCAGCAGCCCCGTGGCTGAGCCAGAGCCTCAATCCCTGGCTGCCCCACAAACCTGGCACTGCCACCGCGTCTCCTCCCCTCCCAGACACTCTGCTCCCTGTCCCCACCATCCACATTGCACCCAGCAGATGAGGAGAAGCCCCATCTGCCTCCCCCTCGCAGGTCCTGCCAGAGAGCGGCGTATTTACCTAATGGTGTGCTCAAAATAGATGTCGTCCATGGAAGCCGTGACGCACGGGCAGCCAGCGTGTCTCTCAGCTGGAAAGGAAAAAAACTGCATCAGCAACAGCCAAGGGGCGTGTGTGCTCCTCTGCCCCACGGCTGGTGGCACTGGTGGAACCCCGGCTGGTGTCCCCTTCCCCACTCGTGCCCTCCTGACACCTTTGCAGGGGATGAGAGCAGGGTTTGGGGTTTCTCTGTCCCACAGCAGGGTGGGTTTGCAGTTGTTCTGAGGGTCTGGAGGGTGGGGTGTAACTAGGAGGGATGCTGCCCTGCTCTTTGCCTTCCCTCCATGCTCTGAGCTGCTGTGGGGATGTGCAGGCAGCCAATGTCATCTCCCTGTACACAGCAAATATTTTAAAGCCATCTCGCTGTTCCCTTGGGACTCCAGGAACCTAAAACTGCAAATTGCCCTGTGGACCTCATCAAACTGCAAAATTGCCCCCATTTTCCTGCCATGCTCTTCCTGTGATTGGCGATCCCCTGCATGCTTGGCAGGGTGAGCTTCTCACTGGGAGGAGCTCAGCCCTGCTTGGCAGAGCTCTGTGGCCACTGCTGGGATGCTAGGGACATCACCAGCCTGGTCTTGCCATGCCCTGTGTACCAGGCAAGGGCAAGGGCAGCGTTTGGGAAGACTCAGGCGTCAGTTCTGCTCTGTCCCCCTGCAGCAGCACACGTCTCCTCCCTCCCTCCTCCTGCTCCTGCCACTCTCTAATTACTCAGCAGAGCAGCATGACGTGGGTCCTCAGCTGGCACCAGGCACTGGGCTGCCGGGCATGCCACCAGCGAGCCAGCTCCTGGGGACACCAGCAGGTCCCTTCCCTGGATGATGGCTGCATGGGGAGAGGGTGTCTCACCGGAGAGGCAGGCGGCCGTGTCGATCCACTTGAGCAGCTGGCCGGTGCTGAGCTCGCCGCGGTGGTTGGTGTGGCAGGGCAGCACCAGCTGGCTCATCTGCACCTCCGTGGGGTTGCGGGGGGGCGAGGGGCTCGCCATGGCCCCTGGAGCCTCCTCCTGCTCCCCTGGCTCCTGGGCACGAGGTGGAGAGGTCGAGCCCTGCAGGGAAAAAGGTCTGTTTACCCAAATGGGAGGAAAATCCCCAGAGAAAACTGACCTGGGCAGAGCCAGTGGGACCCCCAGCCCTGCAAAGCCGCAGGCACCACCAAACCACCGCCTGAGAGGAGGTTGTAGTGAAGTGGGTGTTGATCTCTTCTCTGAAGTAACAAGCGATAGGACAAGAGGAAATGACCTCAAGTTGCACCAGGGGAGGAAAAATTCTTCCCTGAAAGGATTGTCAAGCCCTGGCCCAGGTTGCCCAGGGAAGTGGTGGAGTCCCCATTCCTGGAAGTACTTAAAAATCCATGTAGCTGTGGTGCTGAGGGACATGGTTTAGTGGTGACCTGGCAGTGCTGGGTTAATGGTGGACTTGGTGAACTTAAAGGTCTTTTCCAACCTAAATGATTCTATGAAAACCCACCCAGCCCATCCCCAAAGACATCATGCCAACAGTCAAAAGGAAAAAAAATCCCTCCGTGGGTATCACTCCAGGTTCCCAGGCCATTTATTGCCACCAGAGCAGTGCCACCTTCCACTGACGCCTCCCTTTGCCAAAGAAAACACTGAAAGCAGTTTAGAAGCTGGGGAGAGGGGGAAGCACCCTCAGTTTGGGGTTATTTGTGCAGTGAAATGTGGTCCTTGTTGGCTTTGCCGTTTGCTGGGCACGGAACTGCTCCTGCCTGTCACCCCAGCGGGGGCTGGGCTGGGAGACAGCGGCTGCCACTGCAACGGTGCCGGCGAGAAAAGGAGCTGATTAGATGTCAAGTGAGCCGTGTTACACAAGGGGTGAACTCAGTTAGCCTGGTGAGTAATTGAGGAGACACGAGGAGCCATCTGGGCTTCATCACAGCCCTTCCTTCCTCTTTCTGCTCCCGCCGTGCCTCTCGGTTACGGCACTTGTTGCAAGAGCCCCACTGCAGCAGCTTCTCTGCCCTTTGCTTTGCCCGGCTTCTTTTAAAGATGGGCTTATGCTAAAAATGAAGCTTTCCCGGCCAGCCTGAGCTCACTGCCTCTCAGAATAGCATTTTTCTCTAGCGGGTCTAACCTCTGTTTCCATAGCTACTGGTACACGACATCCCAGGAACGGCACAAACCTCTGCAGGTCTCTAGCAGAGACAGTGGCCAAGCCTACGGTGAAGGGCTCCCCATACTACAGCACGACAGACCTCTGGCCACCAAAGCCCCTCCAGCAGGACCCCTTTGTAGACCTCTCGGGCTGTTTTCCCAGCCTACGTGAGTACCAGGGAGCTATTTTGGGAAGCTGGCAGGCTCTGGGGTACGAGCCAACAATACAAAGAGCTCCAAAGCTGCCTGCTGCAAAGTGAGCAGCCAGCCTGGCCAGAGCTGCTGCTGGTCATTTCCCTGGTGTTTGCCACTTCTGAATTATAGGGAAAAAGCTGGCACCCCATGGGAACAGCCCTGACCCCCCAGCAAGAGGCTGGGGATGCTGATGAGGAACACGTGGGGAGCAAACACAACCAAAGCCAATGCAGGGCTGGGAGCAGCTCCTGGCATGGGGTGGCATCTGCCTGGCATAGCCTTGGTTAGTAGCTACTGGCACAATGGGGAGCCCTGGGGTTAGTTGCACGGCACGATGGGGTACCTGGAGACCGTTGCAACAGAACCTCAAGATCTCTTCAGGAGCTACAATATTCTCCTTGACCATTTTTAAGAGACACCTGGAAAGGAGAAGAGTGGCTCCAGTTAGAGCAGGACTGGCAGAGGCAGGGGTGGAGGACACCCGTGGCTGTCCCACAGTGGGGAGGAGGCAGCGTGCATGGCAGTTTGTCACACTCTGTCCCTGTGCCCCACACTGATGTCCCTCCCCATGTCACCAGCCCCTGGCCAGCACCTATCAGGGGGCTGCTGGAGCTGAAATGGAGAAGGGCAGACCCAGGGTTGGTGTTGCCATTCCTTGAGGGTCAAGTCCAGCGTCTGCCAGTGATGATGGAAAGAGTCCCAAGTATTCTGGGGTGCTGGGCTGAGCCCAGACACGGTGACGTGACCCACCCCTCACTCAGTGATGCTGTGTCAATACTTTCCATGCTGCTACGTGTGACAGAGGGACATGTCTTCAACCTCCCCCAGCCAGTGTGACGACACTGCTGTGGTCACAAGACAGCCAGGAGCATATTTTTGGCAGTGGTCAGGACTGACGCTGCATACGGGTGGGACCTGGGGCAGCAAATGGGATCATCCATCAGCAGCTGTGCCCTGCACCGGCCCCTCTGCCTGGGAAGCTCTGGCATCCCCCAAGGGCATCGTGTGCCCTTGGGTGCTCACAGGCTCCCTGCCTACATGCACTGCGACCAGGTCCCTTCTGGAAATGGTGGTGGCAACACAAGGAAAGGCAGCGTGGGAGCTGCAACAAAACCAAGTGGCAAAGATTTTATATTCACAGCTTGCTGGCAGGACCTTGGCGTGTCCACAGCTGTCCCAGCAAACATCCCGCACCCACACACAGGTCCAGCCAGGCTGCTGGAGGTGGCAGCTCCTTCCCCAACCAACCCAGGACACTGGTGGGACTGATGGATTTTGGCACGGGATCAAAAAAGTGGAAGCTGCAGAGTTGCCTCCTGCACCGTCAGCACTTTGCAGGAGCCAGCGTTGGGGCATTGCACGGCATGCACCCATTGTGGCTGGTACAAAATGAGGGTGCTCAGAGCACCCGTGGATGCAGACAGCATTGCTGAGCCTTTCAAAGCCTCCCACCCCTGCCTGAGAGACACCAGGCTTTGCTTTCCCCAGCCCCATGACTTCTCCAGGCTTGCTACTGGGGCTTGGGAGCTTGCTCACAGCTCATTCACCCCCACAAGAGCCAGTGCAAGAGTTTCTCTTCTGTTTATCAAGCTGGGTTGGCTCCCTGGGTTTGCCTCCTTGCAGGCAAAAGGCAGTGGGGGTGGCCCTGTCACACCCCACAGCCACAGCCAATACCAGAGAGCATGTGGCTCAGGACACACCACAGAAACCCAAACCTGCTCCTGATTGCAACTGTGTCACCTTGTCCCCTGGGTTGGGTTAGCAGGAGGGTGGGGGTGGGGAAAGAGCCATCTACTTTGCATCCCCCCAACTATTTTCGAGGAGACCCCAGCCCACGCTCCCACACTGCACCTGGGGAGGGGGAGCACCCTGGCCACACATCACTGAGACCCAGAATCATCCAGCCTGTGGGTATTTATAGAGTATTTGGTTATCGAAACTAAGCGAGCAAGTGTCTGTCCTCATTAAAATCTTCAGCCTCACTCAACTGTCACATTTTTAAAGCTGTTGACTGATGCAGCCCTGGGGTCACCATGGCAACGGGATGCAGTACCCAGGCGATGATGCTCTTACTCTGTCACCCCTCGAGTGACCCAATTCTACCCAAAAAAAAAAAAGTTTGCATTAGGAAAAAAAGCCTTCCAGCAGAATATTTTTCTTGCCTCCTGCCATGCTCGCTTCCTGAGCTGCCAAAGGTGTAAGGAGCCCACAGAGCAAATTAGGGGGTGGCGCAGAGTGGGGAGACACCCCAAGAGTTCTGAAAATACTGGGGGAGAGGGACCCCACAGCACCCCACTGTTCTCCTATGCCCTGGCAAACACCAAAGCACCCACAAGCTCCGAGGATGGTCTCTGCTCCCAAATTGGGTGCAGAGACAGGAACATCACCAGGGGACCACCAGCCTGGGGGAGCCTCCATCACAAAACCCTCTTGAGCCCCACAGCCCTGGGATGATGCTGGGTAGGGATGCAGGAGAGTGGTCATTCCCAACATCCTTGAGCCCACTTTGCTTCAGCCACCCCCAAACAGCAGATGGGATGGAGGGATGAGGATGAAGCTGGGGTGAGGGTCCCATGTGATGGGCAGTAGTGAGCTCTGGGCAGAACGGGGCAGCCCCACATCTCGAGCCACCCCCACCTGCCCTCCAGAGCTCCCCCACTGCCCCTCCACCACCTCCCAAACACCTAACTTCCATCTCCCCTCACCTGGCTCTGCTCTCCTATCCCTGCCCCAGCCCCTTAGCGCATCCTTACACATCCCTGGGAATAGTTCAAGAAAAAAGGGAGGGAGATGGGAGGGAGGAAAGTGGCGACAATGAAGTTCTCATGGGGGATTATTGGTGTATAATTGAGCAATATCCATGGTAACAAGCAAATTTGCACGCGTTAAAAAATTAACCTGACCTACTTTGGGAAATTCTGCCATCTCGACAGGGCAGTGAGGGCTCTCCTTCCTCGGAGACCCAGCCCATCAGTCCCACTGCTGGCAGTGGCAAAGCCCTGGTGCTCCCAGAGATGGGACAGGCAGGTCGTGTGCATGGGGAGATGTCCCTTCTAGTGGGACACCCACTGGTGAGCAGCAGTGGAGAAGCTCAGCTCCATCACCCCATGCCCACCAGGATGGAGCAGGGCTCTCAGGATGAGACCTGTAGTGCTTGTTCGGGTGTGGGGTGCAGCTGCTGGTTTCTTTGTGGGGCCATTGGGATGGCGGCCCTGCTGGGATGAGAGGGACCGAAGAGCCGGGTCACAGCACAGTGAGGGGATGTGGCAGCTCCAAGGTGATTCTTGGCAGTTCCCCAAGAGGGTGGTCAGCACAGAAGAGAGGCCAGGGCACTCTGTGAGTGCTATTTTTGGGACCACACATCCTGCTTTCCCTAGGGTTCCAAGGGGCAAAGCAAGGCTTGGGGCCAGGAAAATGCAAATCAACGGCCAAAGGCATCGGGCAGGTGCAAGGATGACTCCCCTTAAGAGTGGCTCACAGGTCTACATCCACCACCCATGGGAAACCTTCACTCAAGGCGAGCACAGGGGGACCCCTCCAGCCCCCTCGCATCCCCCTCCGCCACTCGGTTCATTGGTGGGTGAAACATCCCCAGCCCTGGCTGTGCCCACAGCCCTCAGTCCCACCCAGCCACTTCTGCAGCTCCTGGTACAGCTGGTGCTGGTTTGTCAGCATGGGGCAAAGTCCCCCCAGGGAGTGTCCTGGGGGACAAAGGTCCCCCGGCACCGCTGCCTTCAGCCCAGGGGGAGAGCAAAGCCACATGTCACCCCGTTACAGCTGCAAACACTGCCAGGACCAAAATTCACGAGTGTGGGGACACTCAACAGCATCACCCAGCCCAGGCACCTCTGCCCCGCCATCCATGGCTTTCCCGTAGAGGAGACTGATGTAGCATCAAGACCACCACTGTCAAGACCACCGAGTTGGAGACCACCATAGTGGAGATGGCTGTGGTCAAGACCACGAGAGTGGACACCATGATGGTGCAGTGGCCTCCACCCTGGTGGTCTTGACTGCAGTGATCTCAATTGTGGTGACCACCAGGGTGGAGAGCATGGTGGTGCAGTAGTCTCCACTCTGGTGGTCTTGACTATGGCAGTCTCAACCACAGTGACCACCACAGTTGAGACCACCAGGGTGGATACCATGGTGGTGTGGTGGTCTCTACCCTGGTGGTCTTGACTGCGATGGTCTTGACTGTGATGGTCTCAATCATGGTCACCACCAGGGTGGAGACCACCACAGTCGAGACCACCGCAGTCAAGACCACCAGGGTGCAGACCACCATGATGACAAGCCACCCACCCCATCCAGCCACCCACACCTCCCCAGCCATCCCCGACACATCCCTCTGCCCTTCCCACGACACCAGCATTCCCAGCAGCACCGTGCCCACACGTCCCAAATATCTGTCCCGGCCCTTAAGTGAAAAAAGTCCGATTCAAGCCAAACCCCCCCCATCCCTCCTGGCACACCCAGAAAGCCCCGAGGGGGCTGACGCTGCCGGCTCTCGTTTGCTGTCCCCATTGCAGCCAGAGGGTGCCACGTCCACAGCACAGCTCTCGGCAAACCCCAAGGGCAAGAGGACATCACCGGGACGACCAGGGGGAACACGAGGTTCTTCCACCCGAGTCCTCCTCCCAGCAGAGCCGCCCAGCCCCGACACAAGCCAGGACAAGCCATCGCTCCACCAGCGAGCGTGGGAGTCTCGGCAGCAGCGCCGGACGCCGGCTCCTGCTCGCTCAGCCCCAGGGTCCCCCCCTTTCGTCCCCATCATCCCCAGCCCTCACCTCAGCCAGAAGAAGCTGAGCATTGGCGGGTGGTGGCGAGGCCGCGTCTGGCTCGGAGGAGAAGCGTCCGGACACCTGCGCAAGCGGCCGGCACCGGGTGCGGGCGTCGAGGCCAAGTCTGGCACAGGGCCCTGGGCCGGGGCCAGCGCACACCCCCGCCCGCTTCCTTATATATAGTCACGCTGAACTTTTCTTAAGGTAGCGCTCGGCCGATCTGCTCCGCTCCGGAACATGGCTCCGCAGGGCTGCTCTCTGCTCCGCTGGGGGAAGAGCGAGCTGGGCGGCACCGGCTGCCAGGGGCTCTGCGGGGCAGCGTGACGCCGGCGTCCTTCCCTCTCTCCCCAGAGATGGGATCTGGGTCCCCTCCTCTGTCCCACACATCATCCCCTCTCCTCACGCCATCGCGCCAGTGAGGGGCATAAGGGCTGCTCTCCCAGCTTGCTTGGCACCGATGGCATCACATCATCACAGGGGTGCCCAAATGCTCCCCCAGCCCATTCGGTACCAATGACATCACACTGTCACAGAGGTGCCCAGATTTATCCCCCAGCCTGCTTGGCACCAACAGCACCACATCATTACAGGGGTGCCCAGATGCTCGCCAAGCCTACTTGGTACCAACAGCACCACATCATTACAGGGGTGCCCAGCTGCTCCCCCAGCCTGCTCAGTACCAACAGCACCACATCATTACAGGGGTGCCCAGATGCTCGCCAAGCCTGCTCGGTACCAACAGCACCACATCATTACAGGGGTGCCCAGCTGCTCCCCCAGCCCGCTCAGTACCAATGGCACCACATCATTACAGGGGTGCCCAGATGCTCCCCCAGCCCGCTTGGTACCAACAGCACCACATCATCACTGGGCTTTTCCCTCCCCTAGTTAAACCTGCCTGAAAATATTTGGGTTTTTTTCTCCCCAGAGCTGCAGGTTTGTTGACCAGGAGAACCTCTGCAAACCTCTGAGCCACTCCACTCCCTGGCTCTGCTGCCTTTGTAGTACCTGTAGCAGAGCTTATAATAAAAAGCTTTTTGGGTTTTTTTATAACACTGAAATAAAATGCAAATCGCTCAGTCACTAACCCGATACAGTCTATTGGGTTTGGGGGAGGTGTTGGTCTATTTGTATTTGATTCGGGTGCTTTTATAAGTGAATTCTAGTTATCAACATACAAGAGTTTGATCAAAGCTCCTCGCAGGCAGCATAAGTGCTGCTGTTGGCGAAATAATTAAACAAATTCAATAGGAAACAAGGCTTCACTTTTTTTGCTAAATAAGAATACCGAAGCGCTGGAACAGAGCAAAGACTCATGGTGGGCACCGAGCATCCGTATCTGTTGTGGTGGGTGCTGCTCCTGCAGCACTGGGACCTCAGCAACCTGAATTTTAGGCTGGACATGGGAAAGGCTCATCCTAACCCTAGAGCTGGGTGCAGGTGAGGTGGGACAGCTCGATACCTCTGTGAAGGCTGGGCTGAGCAGGGATGAAGCTGGTGGCCCAGCCCAGGGTGATGCTTGCCCACTGAGGGGTAGGAGCCTTTGGGGGATGGAGGAGCAACACTACATCAGGTGATTGATCCAAGCGCAGTGATGGAGATGCCCTCTGGAAAAAGATTGTCCTGCTGTGACCCAGGACTTTAACCCCACTGAGCTGCTCGGCTGCTAGTATAAAATCTGCAATTCTTCATGGGCTTTCTGAGAGCAGGGAGGGGGTGTCCACTCTGCTCTACTCCCCAACATCTCCCATGCCTTATGGATAACTTTACACATCCAGATGCAATTAACTCCAATCCTTTCAGAAAAAAAAAAAACCAACCCAACAAAACAACCTTTAAAACATTTTCCTTTTTTGGGACAGCAAATAAGCTTATTTTTCACCAAGATGGTTTTTTGCCCACTTGCAGCAGCCAAGTGCCCTGAGAGGCTCACGGGTGGCCTGATTGCAACAAGCCTCCTCCAGTGGCTCTCCCCACCTTTAGCACGGAGGCTCCTCAGGGATCTCTCCTTCCCTCCTTAGGACTGTTTGTTTCTGCAGCCAGCGATTAGATCAAGAGGTTTGCTCCACACAGTGAGCAGGATTCTTCCCCCTCTCGGAGTCAGGGGGAGCAGCACAATTAGAAACACTTTAGATCCTTGACCCACGCTCAAGCCTCCAAACAAAAGTTGCGAGGAGGGGGTTGATGTTCTCCAGGCTCAATTAGCATAATGCTGTAATTACAGTTCCCCCAGCTCCTGGGCTGCCCACATCCCTCCACCCCAGCGTGCCATCACACCCAGGACACACCAGGACCTGTTCCCCCAGTGAGCACACTCAGGAGCCAGCTTCTTCCTTCTGATCCATCGCCATATGCCCGTCTTTGACAGTTCTTTGGTGCGTGATGCTCAGAGAGTGGATAATTAGCTAAATGAATTAATTGACATTCATACTCGTAATTAGCAACCGGTTACAAGCAGCTATTCTCCTTGGGACAACGAAAATTTCTCAGGGACTGGTGTTAAAACACTGGAAAATCGTTAGGAGTACATAAGGAGGGCTGCATGTGGCACGCTCATGGCGCCCGGGTTGCTTCCCTCAAAGCACCACATCATAAACAAGCCCGTGCAAAAGCAAAGCAGGCTGTGGAACGTGTTGGAAATGCTGCTGCTGCTCGGGAGGAGGAGAAGTTTCCAGCTTCGGAAGAAATCCTGGCCAGATGGGCAGCCTCCAGCTGGCAGCTCCCCCCAGCTAACCCTTTCCACCCCCGGTCACTGGAGAGCTTGCAGCGAGGCCCCAGCAGTGGAGGCTGCTCATGCAAAGCGATGGGAATTGGATGTCGTGAGTGTTAATTGAACCATTAATTACTGCTGAGGAAAAAAAAAAAAAGTGACCTATTGGTTTTGTCACTTCTTGGAAGGATAAATTGCTCAGGGGCTCGGCAGCAGGTGAAAGGGGCTGAGGTGTAAGTCAGGTCTTTGTTGAAATAGAGGTTCAGGGGAGGCAGGAGAGCACCAACGTGGTGCCAGTGCGGGCATGGCTGACCCCAGCAGCCCCACAAGGCCAGGGCTGACACCCACACCAGGGATGCTGGAGATGGAGCCAAGCAGCCAGGAGCAACACCCTCAGCCCTTGACTTGCTGCTGGGAGGGGACTGTGATACCAGGATTTGGAGATGCTTTCATGGTGACTCAGGCTGCTCTGTGTGTGCCCAGCAGGGACCCCACTCCTCACCATGGGATGTACCCATCACCCACAAACCCCTGGCCACACAGACACCCACACTGGACACCCATCTGGAGGCATGGCCCCTGGGGGGATTGCACAGGTGATCCAATACCCCAAGAGATAGCAGGGGTGGGAGGCTGCAGCCAGCAGCACCCACTACAGGACAAGGCAATGGGATGTGATGGAACTAGGTGGTGGGGCAGGGTGATGGGATGGGACAATGGTATGGGGCAAGTGGTTGGGGTGATAGGGTGGCTTGATGGGATGGGGTGATGGGACAGGGTGACGGGATGGGGTGACAGGATGAAGTGAGGTGATGGGATGGGTTGATGGAATGGGGTGATGAGATGAGGTGATAGGATGTGGTGCTGGGGCAGGATGATGGAATGGGTTGATGGGATGAAGTGATGGGATAGGGTCACAGAACCCTGTAAGTCAGGGTCTCCCTCAGAGAGGTGCTCTCCCTGGGCTCCTGGAGCTGGGTTGGTGCTGCCTCACTCTGCCAGGAGTCCTGTTCTTGGCTCCTCCAAGCTGTCAAAACTCTAGATTTCCCTGGAAGTGCTTAGAGTTTAAAGGCAGGGGAAAGGAGAAAAAAAAAGGAGCCGAGATCAGAAGTAAGGTGGTGGAAAAGGCTGGGCCAAGGAGCTGTCACGCCGCCCTTTCAGCTATTACACACCCTGGTAAGTTCTCAAACGCACAGGCTGCACAAGATAGCAGGAAGGCTAATTTTTCTTTAGCTGCAGGCAAAAAAATTCAATTACAAGGTAACCTATTTTTCAACTCCTCCATTGGTATTTACTTAATTTCCTAAGGCCGGCTCGCCCGCTCTACGCCGGAGAGGAGGAGGGAGGCCATGTGCCATTTGGCTAAGCCAGGCTCGGGCTCGCTGTGGGGTTTATTTTGGTTTTAATTTGGTTTGTTTGAACACTGGTCAGCAAATGACATGGCACAGGACATGGGGCACCAATGCAGCATCCGAAATGGGGAGCACCAGGAGATTCCCAGCACATGGGAAAGGCCCTCAGGAAGCAGGACCTTCTGGAGAAGGTTTGGGAGGTGTGAAGAAACAGGCCTGCTGTGGGTGGTGTGTGCAGGCAGGAGGGTCCATAAAGACAGGGACAGCCATGGGGGTCCACAAGGATAGGGAGAGCCCTAGGGGGTCCATGGGTACAGGGGGCACATGAGGAGAGGGATCAGCCTGGAGGACCACGAGGACAGGAACACCAGGGGGGGGCATGAACACCGGGACATCCTTAGGGGGTACCACAGGCACAGGACACCCGTGGGCACAGGACACCGGGGGTGCACGGGCACAGCACATCCTCGGGAGGGGGGCACAGGACACCCCCGGTGCGGTGGTACAGGACACC
>VYZX01026926.1:60845-126396 GCA_013401335.1 Brachypteracias leptosomus
TCCCCCCCCCCCCCACCCCATATCTCGCAGCAGCTTCTCCCTCCTGAGTACTGACCCTGCAGACCCCCCATCCCTGGGGCTGAGGGGCTTAGTGGGGTGGAAGTGGAGCTTTCCTCTGGGCTGGCAGGGAGCAAAACTGGCTCTTTGCAAGTAAATAAATACCTCTGCCTCTGTTTGGGGTTTGTTGGGGTTTTTTTCTTCTTTCAAAACTCCTGCTCATGGCCACAAGTGCCAGGAGCTGAGTTCAAAGCTACAGCTGTGCAGTCAAAGGGGGGGATTTCCAAAATATGGGGTGGCTGCTTGTGGTGGTGTTTCCCACGTGTGGTGGATCCCAGCTGCCCCCACCACCACCTTCTGCCACCTCCCTGCTCCCTTCCTCGCGTCCTACAGTGGGGACACTCATCTCCTGTGCCCAGCTGGGGCAATAATGGCACCTGTGTTCAAAAATACATGTGGATTTGGGACATGGTCATGGGATCAGGGAGATATTGAGGTGAAGGTTGGACTTGATGNGAGTGGCGAGCGCGGCAGCTCGCGCCATCCCATTGTTTGCCCCGGCGGCGGCCACGGCCACGTGGGCGAGTGCAGTGAGGCCGGGCAGGGGACCCAGCCAGGGGACCAAGCAAGGGGACAAGGGGACCCAGTGAGGGGNCTGCTCCCTTCCTCGCGTCCTACAGTGGGGACACTCATCTCCTGTGCCCAGCTGGGGCAATAATGGCACCTGTGTTCAAAAATACATGTGGATTTGGGACATGGTCATGGGATCAGGGAGATATTGAGGTGAAGGTTGGACTTGATGATCCTAGAGGTTTTTTCCAACCTAAATGATTCTGGGAGGGGGGCTTTGGGTAAGGTTTGGGCATGGATGTGGCTCAGCTCCCTATGTGGTAAGACCAGCTTTTCTTTTGTCTCAGGTTTGTGCAGTTAAATTGTATTTTCTTTTGGAGAAGAGGGGAAATGCTCACTGTCCTGCCTGAGTTTAGTGCTGTGTGCGTGGAGGTTAATAGCAGAATTAAGCAATATATATATGTTGGTGTGTATATATGCAATTATATCTATGCAATATGCAGAATTAAGATGGACATATGGATATAGATGGGTTTGGGTGCATGTGCCCATGTGGCACATGATTGGGGTGGCAGGGCAGTGCATCACACCCGGCCATCAAACACTTTCCCACCTGCTTTACTCTTCCCCCTCCATGGCCATTGCCACCACAACCGGTGGCTTTTAGCAAGGTGCTTTCCACCTCCACGTTCTGGGAGGGAGGCTGTGGGGTCTGTCTGTCTGTCCGTGTATGAGGCAGCGCTGCCACAGCCTGCTGCCTCAAGATAAAGTCCAAAGACAGACCTCTGGCTGTGTCTTAAGCTAACATTTTCTTTTTCGTTTTCTTTTTTTTTTTTTTTTGCTTTCTTCATGTTTCTGCATCAACCCTTGAACGTTTGCTCTGGTGCCTCTCCTCCCGGGGTGCGGCAGCTTTCTGTAGTGAAAATGAGCTCTGGCCTCCCCTCCTGCTTGCCTCAGATGGGGTCTGGGCTGGGAGGGATTTCCCTCCCATTTTCCCTTGGTTTGGGCTGGTTTCTTACAACCTCAGGGCTGAGCTTGCACCTATAAATGGGATCTTTTGGCTACAAACCAAATCAGGTCCCACCCAGGTGGCTGCTGTCGCACCCAGGGCATGCAGTCCAGCACCGATGGGTGCCCACCAAGGCAAGCATCTGCCTGGCATCCCCTTCCTCCCCAAACAGGCTTGCTACGAGGGTGCCCCAAGCCTTGGCTTGGCTTATTTATTCATTTCTAGCAGCCAGAAGCGGGGAAGAGCCCCTGTGTCACCCCCCGGACAGCTTATGGTGCCCAGCTCCTCGCTTGCTGCCTGCCCTGAGCTGCGCCTTGCTCAGCTGCTGAGCTGGGGAGGAGCTGGGAGCTTGGTTTGTTGTTTTGGGGTTTTTAAGTGGAAAAAAAAAAAAAAAGGCAGCCCAGGCTGAGGAAGGGGGCAGGGCGCTTCCTCGCAGCGCACCCTGGTTTGGGGTGGACAGATAAGGCTCCGGCATCATAACTTGGCTCTGCTCCCATGCCCAGAGCCCGGCAGTGTGTCCTCTTTGCCCTCCCTGGCCCTTGCTGGTGCTGGTTTTTTTTTGGAGGGCCTATTGGAATAAAGGGCAGCCTGTGGGGTGCAGGGGCTGCTTGAGCCCCCACATCCCCCTGCCTGGGAGTGATGCTTGCAGAGAGGAGGAGGAGGAGAAGGAGGGAGAGGTACTTCCCTCCCCCTCGGCTCCCCAGGCTCCTTTCTGCGGGAGAGCCGTGCAGCTGGTGGGGTGTAAATCACACCCAGCCTCCCCCCGCACCACCGCCCATCTGCCTGTGGGGTGGGGAGGGGGGGTTGTGCCTGGTAGCAGCGTTGGGATGACTCTTCATGGCAGCTTCGGCCTCCCTTGCCCCACCTCCTGCGTCCCCAGCAGCTCTGGGAGGGTGCCTGCTCCTCCCTGAGGAGCAGAACCCAGCTCTGCCTGTTGGGGATGGAGACCCTTTGGTGGTTGGGGTCTTTTTCTGCAAGGCGTGAACCAGGAGCTGGGTCAGGTTTTCCAAGACCCTGTTTGAGGGGTCTGATTTGAGGCAGGGACAGCCACATTTCAGAATACTTGGTCTCATCAGGGGCTTTCAGCAGGCTGTGCTTGGTGGGTATGGCTGGAATGGAGGTGGGAGCTCTCAAGCAAGCAAGCACTGGTGTGCGTTGCACGCAGGCATCTTCAGCCCAGCTCAAGTGCAGTTTTCCATGGAAAACCCAAACCAGCTGGTTTTGTCTTATACTGGCCATTGCGGCACTGATAATACCCAGGTGCTTCACACCTTTGCTAGTCTCCTCTGGAGATAAGGTCTAGGCTGGGGCACCCAGGGCTCGTTTCATCATCAGAAGCATATTTACTTGCTTGTCCTGGAGCCCTTCAGGGTGTCATGGCACGTCCTGACAGCTTGTCTGTCCTTACCTGCAGTCATCAAGGAGTTTTCAACATGACTTATATAAAGCCTTTGTACTTGGATTGCTCCACCGTGCTGCACAATGGCTTCTTTGTCATCCTGCCAGCTAATTAATTTTAACTTTTACCGCTGCTCCAGCGCCGTGCACCCTCCGCCTGGTCCATTTGAAGCTTCCCCTGCTCCTTAAGTGTTTTCCAAGCAGTTGGACTTGTTGCTGCTGAACACAGGAGAAACCAGCTGGCCCTGCTGGTGCTCATCTTCTGGAGAAGGAGCTGCCCTCACGCTGCTGCCAGGACTGGGGCTAGTGAAGAAAAAAGCCATTAGGAGGCTCAGGTTTTCTCCAGTGGCTTGTTTCTCCTGGCTGGCAGCTGAAGGTCCCCCTGGAGAACATCCGCTGATGAAAATAACAGACTCTCTCTCCCTGGCCAGTGATTGGCACCGTGTGCATCTTGCAGCCAGAGGTGAAAGCCTTGACTGTGTCTTCAGGACAAAAGCACCATGCTTGGGAACGTGTGTGCACTGGGACGTGACGATGATTATTTCTGGAGGGTCAGGTTCTATTTAGTTGTGTGCTGGAAACCAGGTGTTCTTCCCTTCCATCCTGTGAGCAAACATCTGCAGCACTGGCTCCAGATAGCACCACAGCATCCTTGGTGCAGGGGGGAGCTTGCAGCTGGCACCCCCCAAAATGCTCCCAAGGGAGCCAAGCACCTCCTGGAGAAGGACCAGGAGGGATGTGACTACAGCGGGGTGTCCCAGGCATGGTGGGGTGGGATAAGCTGGTATTGTCTCTACCTGGTAGAAGGGATGGAGATCACCGTGTGCGTAAACATCCACTGAGCTTGCAGCCAGGGGGCTTGGGGTTTGTGTGGGTGACCCTGCAGTGGTGGGGAGCTCCCCTCTTCTGGGGATGGGGACGATGGCGGGGCAGGGAATATGGAATCACTGCCTTTGTGTTTAATCTGGTTATAAGGACAGCTATTAGAGATAATGAATTTTGCCCGTCCCTGCCGTTGTAATACAAGAACCCAACTGTCTTTCAGCGCCACGAAGGTCACTCCTCTTTATTTCTGGTTGTAAATTTTGCTGGTTACAGATGTTTGGGGTTGATGGACATGGATAATTAAGTTTCCCTTGCCAGGCGGTTGGCAAAGTGGAAGGGTGCTGGTGTGGGGGTGAAGTTGGAGAGCAGGACCAGGGCTGGACAGCAATGCCAGCAGCACCTCAGCATGGTGGCCCAGCCATGAACCCATCTCACTGCAACCCCAGAGCAAAGCGGGGCTGGGTTTGCACAGACCCTCACACCACTCCCCATGATTTTGGAGTAGGCTGGTGAGAAGCAGGCGTCTTCAGGAGCAAGTTTCCATCTTGCTGCCCTCATTTGAGGGGAATTCAGCAGGAATTGTCACCCTTGATGTCCCCACCCTAACCCGAGGGTGAGAAGAGGGGTGGAAAAAGGAGGATCCCATCAATTTTTGTCATCAAGCATCTTCGGCACCGGTGCCAGTAGAGACTTCTTCCCCAAAGACATTTTACCAGGGGAACAACAATGTGCTGGGTGGCAGAGCCAACCCCCCACATACCAAACTAGCACCCCGGGGGGGTGAGACCCTATTTCCCCAGGACACGAGGCCAGTTCACGTCCCGGTGCTCGCCGTGCCAGGCAGGATCCGTCCGTGTGCGCTGCCCGCGCTCTCGGAAGGCAGCACGTGCTGCTGCGCTCCCCCCGCGCACCTGATTTATGCCGCTCCACATTTTCTCCTCGTTTCCATGCCTCTTTCTCCCCTCCCTCCTTTTTTTTTTTCCCTTTCCCCTTGTGCTGCCTGTGCATTGCCTTGCTGCTGGGTTTTTTTCTTCTTTCTTATTACTCACAGGCCTCCCCATTATCCCAGCACATTGCAATATTTGGGGCTCCCTGCTCGCGTGCACCCAAAATTGGTTATTTCCCTCCCAGAGAAGCAGACCATGGTCTCCATCACCCCTGGGTGCTGAGGGGGCTATTTTTATTTTTCCCCTGTTTCACCACAGCCCAAGCCACACATCCCAGGCACGGATGCCACCGGCGGGGTGGCCGCGGGCGCCCATGGCTGCCTTGCGCGGTGCCGGCCATCTGTCCCCTCCTGTGTGGCGCCGCGCTGACGGCTGCTCGCCTGCCCGGTGTCTGCGAGGCCACCAGGGCTTGTATTTAAAACAAAAACAAAAAAAAAAAGAAAATAAAAAAGTTCCATTTTTTGCTTTGTTTGCCCCCATTTCGTATGTGTTAACCTGACTTTTTGTTACTGCTTTTTTTTGGCTTGTTGGTTTTTTTTTCTCTCCCCCCTCAGCGCCGTGCCAGGCACATCGAAAGTTTGCCGGGGCTCGCGTGCGTGTGCGGATGCCGAATAATTTTATTAGCTGCCTGGAAGGGAGCCAGGGCGGCGTGCATCGCGCGGGAGGTGGCTGCTGGGGAGCCTTTTCTTTTATTTCCCTTTCCCAGCCACCCCCCCTTTGCCTCCGCTGCTCTCCCGCCGGTTGCATCGTCAACGCTACCCTTTTATTTTATGTTTTTTGAGATATTTCTTCTTTCTCTCTCTCTTTTTTTTTTTCCCCCCCCCTTTTGCTCCTTAAAGGGTTAAAAACGATGGGGAAGTTCAGCTAGCACTTGCAAGATATGGTTGCCTTAGCAACAGGCCTCCTAATCTGGTAGGTGACCTGAGAGACTGTGGAAGATGCAGGGGTTGGTTTGGCATTTCATTATTTCATGAGGCTGCGGCTCTCCAGCTGGTTCCCTTCCCAGCACCGCCGCCGCCGCGGCTGCTCCCCCCACCGCCGCCCCCGGCATTCCTGGGCAAAGCTCCGGGGGGGAGCTTGGTCCCCTCCCCGGGTGCTGGTGGGTCCTGGGAGCTGGTGGGTCCTGGGAGCTGGTGCCTGGGGAGGGGTGAGGGCTTCTCACAGCCCAGGTGATAATTATTCAACTTTGGGCTTGCAAAGATGGTTTCATGCCTTGCCTTCCCTCCTGAAAGATTTGCCATGGTGGCCTGGTGGAGCAATCCATGAGGCCCCCAGGAGCTGGAGATGACTCTTGTTGGCACTTCCAAAACCTGCCTTTTGAGGTCTGTTCTGCTCTGTTGAAACCCATCAGTGGGGCTATAGTGTGAGAAACTGAGGCTTGAGGAACAAACTGATGGGGCATGAGTAGGGCAGCGTGAGTCTGCAGGGGCTGGAAAAGGTGGTGGAGATGAGACGCAGGGGTCCAGTTAGCCCTTTGGGGAAGGAGGGTGGGTTTGGGAGGAGCATGGCAGCGCTATTCCAGCTGCTCTGAGCACAACCAGCCCATGCCCACATATGGATAGACCAAGATCTGGGTGTTTCGGTGCCACAGCCATGGCCACCTTCTCTTTTTTTTTTTCTCTTGGAAACATCCTCAAGTTGGCATTTCCCAGTGCACTCCCTTTTCCTTTGCTGTCGTGACCAGCCCATGCAAAGCATTGCCGAACACCCGCTGGTCCTTGCCAGTGGTGGAGCTGTCTAAATTAAGAAACCACATCAGAAAACTTCCCTGCCAAATATTTGACCTCGCCGAATCTCCGGGTTGGACGGGCACTCAGGCTCTTCAGCCTGTGCAGCCCCACGTGGGATTTGTGAGGGTGTGTGTCACACCCAGCAGCACCCATCACACCAAACCATGCCTCCTGATCCAAATCATTGTTGAACTCTTTGCTGGGATCTCCAAACCGCTCTCTGTGTCCAAACCCAGGATGTTTTCCCCCTTGCTGGGTGGTTTCAACATAAGGCGCTGCCCTTGGCATCCAGCTGTGGCAGCTGGGCATGGACACCCTAGGGAAGGGAGTTTTCTAAAGGGCCAGAGCCTGGCTCCCTGCGGGTACCAAGGGAATAAAAGAGCTGGGATAGTGCCGGGAGCATCCCATTCCCGTGGATCCTGGTGGTGCAGACCTCTTTTGTTCCCCCCCCCCTCTCCGGCGGTGGCAGCTGCCTGCGGACGCCGGGAGAGCCGCCTTTGTTTACCCGCCTCGCCGGCGGAGCGGGCGCGGGGATGTTCTTGGATGGAGGTGCTGATCTGTCATCTCCTGGGTTTTATGCATCCCCAGACAAGAAATCAGTGGTGCAAAGCGCAGACTTTTTGTTACTTATCGCCCAGCTCTTGTGCGGAGCGCGGCTGCTGAAAGCAATCTGGTGTCTGCGATGCCCAGATTTATGGTTTCCCAGCCTTGTTCTAGGTGTTGGCTTCCACCGGGAAGCAAAAAACCTGGTTTGAGTTGTCGGTGTAGGATGGGAGGATCATGGCATGCTATGGCATTGGACCTGGGCAGGTCTGGTCCCCAGGCTGGTGAATGCCACCAGAGCCCATCATCACCTGGGTGGGACAGCATCTCCCTTGCTCTATCTCAGCTGCTGGAGACAGGACTGGTGTCCCAGGGAGCTGAAACACAGCTTGGGTTTTCCTCCAGGTCTCCTCTGCTCAGGGCATGCTTCTCCAAACCTCACTGGGGTGGTAGAGGCAGGAGCTGCCCCTCGGTAAGCTCTGAAAAAGGAACAAATCCAGGTTAGCCAGCAGAATCCCTAGAAAGCCCTTTTTTTTTGGATCACTTCATCCTTTTTCCCCCCCCATCTCTGCTTTGTGAAGCTTTCCAGGATTCATCCCTCTCAGTGGGGACTTCAGGCGGTCAGCTGGTTCCCCAGGCAGGGATGGACAGACACCACCACCCTTCCGCAGAGCTCTGCCTGCTGGGGGCTGCCGGGTCTTGAGTGCAGAATTATATGTGGGGGGTTTTTTTAAAAAGAAAATCAAAATTCCCAGGGAAAATAAAAAAAAATCCGTCTCCCCCCCGCCTCCGCCCTGCTGAGCAGCAGCTCTGCGATGGCGGCTGGAAAGCGGAGCCGTAAGTGTTGCGCGTGCCATCTGCTGCGCTTGGATCGCAGGAGCGGAGGGAGCCTGGCGGGGAGGGGGTGAAGATGGGGTCCCCCACACCCTATTCCCCCACCTCAGGGGCTTGGTGGCCCTCTAGGTAGGGATGAAGCGGAGGCTGGTGTGCTTGAGTCCCAGCTGGGCCTGGTTGGAGGTGTCCCATGGAGGTGGAATCTCCCCCTCCTCTGCACTTGGGAGGAAGAGGTCCCTGGGATGGAGGTGGTTGTGGGGTGGGATGAGGTGTATGGAAAGGAATGGGCAGGTTTGGGGTTATTTTTAGGTGTTTAGAGCTTCACTGGTTGTCTGAGTTGGAAGCATGTGCTGATGATTGGGTGCTCTGCAGGGTAGGGTGCATCTCATGGAGACCCCAGGTGATCGCTTGCATGGGAGCAGCTCAGCACAACACATCTGGGCCTTCTACAGGAGACACCAAAGGACATTTTAGGTTTTCTCTAAAAAGAAAGAAATGTGTTTATTTATGGGTTTGCTGGGGAGCATCTCTGGGTTTCCACATCGGTTCCTCCACAGCCAGGCTCTGGGGGCCACCATCTCTGCTGGGTTTCCCTCTGCTTTATCTACTTTTTACAAAACTGGTATTTTTTTGAGACCTCCCAACAGGTCAATCCAGCAGGTGCAGGAGTGGGGTGCAGAGGGAGCCTGGGCTTTCTCCTTCTGAAGGCAGCAGTGGTTGCTGCCTGTCCTCAGCCTCTCTGCCTGCATGTGCTTGGTGGAAGGTGGTTGGGTTGTTCTTTATGGGCTTGTCAAGAAATGAGTATCTCCAAAATGGATGATACCCAACCTGGAAGATGAGTTTTGACTGCAAGTGCAGCAACTGTACAGCTCTGAATTGCCCCTTGGCTTGGCTCCACAGACACTGTTTTTGATGTATATATGTAATATATTTTTAAATTGGGGAAGGTGTGCAGAGGTAGGAGACTCAGAGCAGGCACCTGTGGTTGCTTCTTTCCACCTGCCTTCACCACTGATAGAAAAGGCAGGGGCAGCATGAATGAGATGAGCCAAGGGAGAAGGAAAAACACCCTCCAGACAAAACCAGAGGGCTCGTAAGGAGGGATAGGAAGCCAAGGGAGGGCTGAAACAGATGGAGAAGGCATCTGAGCAGGGGCCTGCAGAAGACTTTTGGTCTTGCTTGCCTTCAGGGCAGTGTGGAAGGAACCCAACTCAGTATTTTCCCATGCATTTACCCAACTAGTAGGCACCATCAGATCTTTACAGGGGTTTCTGGGGTTCAGCACAGAGTGCAGTGAAACCTCATTAAAGCCCAGCATTTCAGTGGGGAACCTCTTTGGAGCCCCAGCTCAACCCCATGGAGGTTACATTCCTAAGACACATCCTCCTCACCAAAACCCAGCATCTGGGAAGTGCTGCTGTGTTGACAGCAAGCTGGCTCTCTGGAGATGCCCACCACCATTAGCCATCCCACGTCCCAGGGTGCTAATTGCATGTGGTGGGTTGATGTTGGCTGGATGCCTGGTGCCCACCAAAGCTTCTCTATCAGCTCTCCCCCTCATCAGCTGGACAGGGAAGAGAAAATTCAAGGAAATTTGGGGGTCAAGATAAGGACAATGGTATTGTTCACCAGTTGCTGTCACAGGCGAAACAGACTCAACTTGGGGGGAAAATTAATTTAATATATTAGCAATCCAATCAGGGTAGGGTGATAAGAAATAAACCCAAATCTTGAAAACACCTCTCCCCCCCACCTCCCTTCTTCCCAGGCTCAACTTTACTCCCAAATCTCTATCTCCTCCCACTAGCAGTGCAGGAGGACGGGGAATGGGGGTTGTGGTCGGTTCATCACATGTTGTCTCTGCCACTCCTTCCTTGTCAAGGGGAGGACTTCTCACACTCTTCCCCTGCTCCAGAGTAGGGTCCCTCCCATTGGAGACAGTCCTTCTCCAGCATGAGTTCTTCCCACAGCCTTCAGTTCTTCATGAGCTGCTCCAGCATGGGTCCCTTCCATAGGGTATAGTCCTTCAGGAACAGACTGCTTCTGTGTGTGTCACAAGTTCTGCCAGCAAACCTGCTCCAGTGTGAGCTCCTCTTTCCATGGGTCTGCAGGTTCTGCCAGGAGCTTGCTTCATCACAGGCTTCCTTTGGGTGCATCCATCTGCTCCACCATGGTCCTCTATGGGCTGTAGGGGGACAACCTGCCTTACCATGGTCTTCACCACAGGCTGCAGGAGAATTTCTGCCCCGGCACCTGGAGCACCTTCTCCCCTCCTTCTTCACTGACCTTGATGTCTGCAGAGCTGTTCCTCTCACATATTCTCACTCCCCTCTCAGCTGAACTTGCCCAGTTGTGCCTGTTCCTTTCCCCTCTTCTTAAATGTGTTATCACAGAGGTACTGCCACCACTGCTGATGGGGTTGGCCTTGGCCAGCAACGGGTCCATCTTGGAGCCAGCTGGCATCGGCATGAGGGAAGCTTCTGGCAGCTTCTCACAGAAGTCACCCCTGTATCCACTGGCTACCAAAACCTTGCCAGGCAAAGCCCATCCTTGCAAGTGGCTCGAGGTGCAGCAATTCGGTGGCTACCCCTGAGCCCAGCGTTCCGAAATTCAGTAATTGGGCTGGAACAATTATTTTTGGCTTTTGCAGAGGGAAAGGCTATAAATAATCACCCCGCGAGCTTGTGCGGTGACTTTGCAGCCTCCGTGGGGGGGGTTGTGTTGGGGATTTGGTTGGGGGTTTTTTTTGTTGCCGTCCGGCTGGCTTTTTCTTGGTAGCTCAGAGTGGGAGACTTATCTGCAGAAAATGCAATTTGAGTTGATTAAACAAGCTCCTGCCATTGGCCCGAGCTGCCAAACTTTCTGCAGAAACGATTACACTTTCTGAGAAACCACCCGAGGACCTGCTGGGCTGCAGCCTGGCCTTGGGCGGTGGTGGTGGGGACTGGGAGGAGGAGGAGGAGGAGGAGGAGGAGGGTTGCCCAGGCTCAGGGAAGGCAAACAAAGCAGAAAACAAAGGATGCTGGTCTTGATAGCATGGTGCTAAGGAGGACTTGCTGGGAAGAGGTGTGGAGGAGGCAGCGGTGGTGGGCATGCTTCCGTGCTTGCACCTCTCTCAACGGCAGCAGCTTGCACAGCNAGGAGGGATAGGAAGCCAAGGGAGGGCTGAAACAGATGGAGAAGGCATCTGAGCAGGGGCCTGCAGAAGACTTTTGGTCTTGCTTGCCTTCAGGGCAGTGTGGAAGGAACCCAACTCAGTATTTTCCCATGCATTTACCCAACTAGTAGGCACCATCAGATCTTTACAGGGGTTTCTGGGGTTCAGCACAGAGTGCAGTGAAACCTCATTAAAGCCCAGCATTTCAGTGGGGAACCTCTTTGGAGCCCCAGCTCAACCCCATGGAGGTTACATTCCTAAGACACATCCTCCTCACCAAAACCCAGCATCTGGGAAGTGCTGCTGTGTTGACAGCAAGCTGGCTCTCTGGAGATGCCCACCACCATTAGCCATCCCACGTCCCAGGGTGCTAATTGCATGTGGTGGGTTGATGTTGGCTGGATGCCTGGTGCCCACCAAAGCTTCTCTATCAGCTCTCCCCCTCATCAGCTGGACAGGGAAGAGAAAATTCAAGGAAATTTGGGGGTCAAGATAAGGACAGTGGTATTGTTCACCAGTTGCTGTCACAGGCGAAACAGACTCAACTTGGGGGGAAAATTAATTTAATATATTAGCAATCCAATCAGGGTAGGGTGATAAGAAATAAACCCAAATCTTGAAAACACCTCTCCCCCCCACCTCCCTTCTTCCCAGGCTCAACTTTACTCCCAAATCTCTATCTCCTCCCACTAGCAGTGCAGGAGGACGGGGAATGGGGGTTGTGGTCGGTTCATCACATGTTGTCTCTGCCACTCCTTCCTTGTCAAGGGGAGGACTTCTCACACTCTTCCCCTGCTCCAGAGTAGGGTCCCTCCCATTGGAGACAGTCCTTCTCCAGCATGAGTTCTTCCCACAGCCTTCAGTTCTTCATGAGCTGCTCCAGCATGGGTCCCTTCCATAGGGTATAGTCCTTCAGGAACAGACTGCTTCTGTGTGTGTCACAAGTTCTGCCAGCAAACCTGCTCCAGTGTGAGCTCCTCTTTCCATGGGTCTGCAGGTTCTGCCAGGAGCTTGCTTCATCACAGGCTTCCTTTGGGTGCATCCAGCTGCTCCACCATGGTCCTCTATGGGCTGTAGGGGGACAACCTGCCTTACCATGGTCTTCACCACAGGCTGCAGGAGAATTTCTGCCCCGGCACCTGGAGCACCTTCTCCCCTCCTTCTTCACTGACCTTGATGTCTGCAGAGCTGTTCCTCTCACATATTCTCACTCCCCTCTCAGCTGAACTTGCCCAGTTGTGCCTGTTCCTTTCCCCTCTTCTTAAATGTGTTATCACAGAGATACTGCCACCACTGCTGATGGGGTTGGCCTTGGCCAGCAACGGGTCCATCTTGGAGCCAGCTGGCATCGGCATGAGGGAAGCTTCTGGCAGCTTCTCACAGAAGTCACCCCTGTATCCACCGGCTACCAAAACCTTGCCAGGCAAAGCCCATCCTTGCAAGTGGCTCGAGGTGCAGCAATTCGGTGGCTACCCCTGAGCCCAGCGTTCCGAAATTCAGTAATTGGGCTGGAACAATTATTTTTGGCTTTTGCAGAGGGAAAGGCTATAAATAATCACCCCGCGAGCTTGTGCGGTGACTTTGCAGCCTCCGTGGGGGGGGTTGTGTTGGGGATTTGGTTGGGGGTTTTTTTTGTTGCCGTCCGGCTGGCTTTTTCTTGGTAGCTCAGAGTGGGAGACTTATCTGCAGAAAATGCAATTTGAGTTGATTAAACAAGCTCCTGCCATTGGCCCGAGCTGCCAAACTTTCTGCAGAAACGATTACACTTTCTGAGAAACCACCCGAGGACCTGCTGGGCTGCAGCCTGGCCTTGGGCGGTGGTGGTGGGGACTGGGAGGAGGAGGAGGAGGAGGAGGAGGAGGGTTGCCCAGGCTCAGGGAAGGCAAACAAAGCAGAAAACAAAGGATGCTGGTCTTGATGGCATGGTGCTAAGGAGGACTTGCTGGGAAGAGGTGTGGAGGAGGCAGCGGTGGTGGGCATGCTTCCGTGCTTGCACCTCTCTCAACGGCAGCAGCTTGCACAGCCTTCAGAATAAGGGCTTTTGGTTATTTTGGAGCTGGGTTTCAGCCAGGCATTGATCTGGAGGTGAAAGCCTCTGCATCCCAGCACCCATCCCTCAAGCTCGCCCATCCCGACACTCTTGGGAGCTAAACCACAGCAGCCTTAGCAGAAGCAAACAGCATCTAGTGCACCTTCTTTTGTAAGCCCTCTGTCGCATCTAAAATAAATTTGCATCTAAATTGACAGGCTGGTTTTGATGTCTTCTGGCTATGCAGGGCTTGAAGGCCCAGGCTTCCCTTCTAGGTGGGCATGGGCATCATCCTTGATGGGTGCTGGCATGGTGGCATGGAGCTGTCCCAGGGCAGAGGTGGGAGAGACTTGGTTGGGGTGACTGCTTTCAGGGAAGCAGAAACTTAGTTATTCTATTTTTTTTAACATATTATGGAAGAATTGAGACTTATTGACAGTCTGGTGGCTGAGGATGGCTGGCACTGGAGGACAGTGAGCTGGGAGATGCTGCTCACGCCCTGGGGCCTGCGCAATGCCCTGGGTTTGCAGGAGAGCATCCTACATCTCTCTCCCTCTTCACTGGCAATTAAAACACATCCTCATCATACATACGGGCTTCCAAAGACAACAGCCATGAGTCATTGATGACCTGGAGTGTGTCGCTTCGGCCGGTGCCCCCCTTGCTACCTGGGTTTGGGGAGCATGGTTGGGTCTGGTGTGGGTAGCTGGAAGAGCAAGCATGTTGGGAAGGGCTGCAGAGAGCAGAGCATCTCCCGAGCAGTCGCGCTGTGGCAGCTTTCCTTCGTCATCCATTATTTATTTGATCCTCTGCAAAACAAATTCGCTCCTCGGCACTGATTCTGATGACGGTGCTCATTTTACAAAAGAGGTAAAAGGAGCTGGTTTTGTTCCCGGTCTGAAAGACTTTTAACAAAAAGGTGTTTCCCTGACGCCTTCTCCTGCAGCCCGCAGCGATGGCAGTGAGATAGATCTGCAGGGTTCTAGGGTGGTGGTAGAAATTTTGGAGTTCCAGATGCTGAAGCAGCAAGTGATGCTCTTCCCTGTTGATCCCTATCTTCCCAGAACCTGTGAGGGTGTTCGCTTGTGGCTGGACCAGGGGAGACCAAAATGCTTGACATGCCTCTTAGCTCAGAGCTGGAGGTTTCTCAAGGGGGTAGCTACATGTGCAAGGAAAAGGGACTTTATCGGTTGCATTTCCACCCCGTGCTTGCTGTTGGAGGGCAGCTCTGCTTTATGAGCACATGAATAACTGGGATTGTTTAACTTGAGGAGGCTGAGAGGAGACCTTATTGCTCGGTACGGGGACCTAAAAGGAGGTTGTAGTGAAGCTGGTTTGATCTCTTCTCCCAAGTAAATAATGACAGGACAAGAGGTAATGGCCTCAAGTTGCGCCAGGGGAGGTTTAGATTGGACATTAGGAAGAAATGCTTTACTGAAAGAGTGGTCGGGCACTGGACCAGGCTGCCCAGGGAGGTGGTGGAGTCACCATCCCTGGAGGTGTTCAAAAAAGCAGTAGATGAGACACTTTGAGACATGGTCTAGTGGTCAGGGAGATGTTGGATGAAAGTTGGGCTTGATGATCCTAGAGGTCTTTTCCAACCTAAATGATTCTATGAATAAGTCCATGCTTGGAGGTTTGGGGCCAGCAGGGTAGTTTCTGCAGGGTTATTGGGGATGTTGACAGTCACACCAGTGGCCAAGCCACTTTGCTTGCACCAACCCAACTGGAGCCAGAGAGATGAAGGCTGGGCTGGGAAGTTTGGAGGGAGGGGACGACACGTCGGAGCCACGTTTGTCAGGATGGAAATAACTGTCAGCCCCATTCAATCTGTCGCCTTGTTCCCGAGGGACAATTGCAAAACAGGATTACTGGTACTTAAAAATTCATAGAAAACGTTTCTTATCACAACGTCATAATTGTTATGACTCAGAAGAGTAGAATTGCCATTTTCCTGTGCCTTTTTTCCCCCCTCACTTTTGTTGCCTACCGAGTCCCTCGCTGCAGCTGCGGAATCGTCAAAAAAAAAAAACAAAAAACAAAAAAAAAGCCCGGCTAAACCAGGGCGATGCTTTATTTTATGCTAACTGCTGCATTTGACTTGAAAATGATGTCCCACTGGGTCTCGTGGTCAGCGTATTACGGTGTGATGGATGGCTGTCAGAGCGGCGGTGGCTGGCAGATTGCGATGGGTGGAGGAGAACAGATGCCCGGTGACTTCAGGGGCTTTAGTGGAGCCCTGGACTGAAGACTGGAAAACAAAAGCAGATGGGAGGGCTCTGCTTGGGCTAACTATTCTTCTCCGGCCGTGTGTCGAGGAGGAAGGCTTGTCGGGTGGCCGTGTCCCTTCTGTGCTGTTTCTCCATGCTGAGCTGGGCTGCCTGGTGAAGCCACGGGTGAGCCCCACTTGACCCAAGGCCTGAGCCTATGTGCAGACCATCTCTGCAGATCTCTAAAGGGCAACCTTTTTCCTCTCTGAAAGAACAGCTTGCCTTTATGGAGTTTGCACTCCATTTGACGGTTCCTGTTAACCCTTGGCCCTACTGATGGAGCCCTACTGGGCAGGCTCTGGGCGTTACCCTTCCAGAGGGCGTGTGTTGTGCTCTGCATCGTGTTTGTCTTTAGAGTTGTGCAGGATCACGTGAATTTGAGCCGTGCTGGTGGAAGGAGGAGAGCAAACCTTTTCCTCGGGAGCCTGTTTTGCATCAAGTCCTTTGTAGGTGCTGTTCTGTGATCCCCCATCTGCTCCCTGTCCCGTCTCTCCTGCAAACTTTCCTATGCTTTCTACCCCTGCAAAGGGCTTAGAAAAGATCTTAGAATCATTTAGGTTGGAAAATACCTCTGAGATCATCAAGCCCAACCTTTGTCCAACATCTCCCTGCCCCCTAGACCATGTCTTGAAGCACCACATCTGCTTGTTTGTTGAACACCTCCAGGGTTGGTGACTCCACCACCTCCCTGGGCAGCCTGTTCCAGTGCCTGACCAAGACACATCTTGCCTTGCCTTGTTTCTCCACTCACATCCATATTTCCTCATCTTTCAGCCCTTCACCCTCCTCCCACCCCTCCAGTCCATCCAAACTCGGGCAGGTGGCTGCCATCTCCCCGGCTGGCCCTTGCCGGGCATTGCAGGGTTAATGGCAAAATTAAATTTCACTGCTGTTTTTAAATTAATTGAATCATCAGCATGGGTAACGGGAAACAGTGGTATCATAATGTATTTGATATGGGTCTTTAAGTCAGCGTTTGCTGCAAAATCTAGAGTGCTAGATCTTGGTGGAAGCGATGGTGAACTGATAGATGGCAGTTATGGCCACAGCACAAGGGCTCCTGCTACGTCTTAAAATGTTCAGGTCATAAAGTTGAGTTGGTTTATGAGATGGCTGTTTTTTCTGCGTGCTTCCCACGGTGCTCCTAGATCATGCTTGGAAAAACCCTGCAGTGGTGCTCCTGACTTGTCCCTCTGGGAAGGCACCATACATGTCTGGAGATGCCCTTTTGGGTGGTGGAGCAGCACCAGGGTTTTGCTCCTAGGACTTGTTGAGGTTTTGTCTGCTGGAAGAGGCAGCGATAGGGGGAACATCCCTTTTCCTCAAAGTAAACAGTGGAAAGACTTTTACTAATTTGTAGCAGCATCTGAGCTTTTCATACTAGGTGACCCTGAGGTAGCTTCAGGACTTGCCTTGGAGAGGAGAAGCTGCTCAGGCTGTGGGCCAACATCCCTGTGTGATGTCCCCACCATGCTGGAGACAGAGCTTCTGCGCAGGCCAACATATGGGCTCCTCTTCTCTTGTTCTTTACCTGGTCCAGTGTGGTTGAACTGCATCATGGTGTGGTAGGACTGCATCACAGTATGATGCCTCATGGTGGACGGTGGCACATCAATGGATTCCCTCTTCACCAGCACTAACAAAGGGCTAGTGTTAATTAAAAAGGGGAAAAAAGTAGACTTTCAGCGTACGTGTTGTAGAGCTGCTTTCAGGTTTCCACCCTTGCGTGGTTCCTGCATCCTACCTCAGTAGCCTGGGACTCCCTCTCATCAGCTCCTTGCTCCAGAGATGGTGGTTGTATAGATGAGGCTGAGAGCATCTCAGCAGCACATGACCACGTCGGCAGCACCGCCTTTCACAATCAAAATCTCAAGGCTACTTAACCAACTGAAACCTCTTAGAAGCTACCTTGATATGAATATTGATCTTCACATTTAACTCCTCATTGCCCAGTTGATATCGCCCAGGTTGGTGTCCTGGAGTACAAGCATGCTGCAGGACCACGGCTGGCTTTGGGAGCAGGGTTTTGAGGGTGCACCAAAAAACCTCAGTGCTGAAGAGCTTGTTCTAGTGCATTGGTTTAGATTTTGTGTTAAGACTTGCTTATTATTTCTGCTAGTTATGTCTCTAATGAGGTGAGACGTGCCATATGTTGTCCATAGGGAGGGAGCGCTGCAGGTGGGGTGGGGGCCAGCCTGGTGGGTAGATGTTACATGGAAGAGCCTCAGACTGTTTCTCTGCCTTGGTGAGACCAAACACCAGCCAATCTGGCCATGCTGCCAGCATTAGTGCCCTTGTCATGCCACAGAGCCATCCACCCACCAGTGTCACCTTCTTGCTCTTCATCACTCTTGTCTTCCCTAGCTCCCAGAAATTTTTTGCTACTGTTCCTCCTTCCCTTCTCTTACCACAATCTGTTTTAGCTCCAAAAAAGATGATTTTGAGGCTGGGTCCAGCCAGGCAGCTCCTTTGCCACCTCACAGAAGGGGCTCTGACCCTGATCAAGCACCCCAGGCTGGCTGCTCAGAGCAGGAGTTTGAAACTAAACCCTATCACCTTAAAGAAATATTTATTGGCGAGCCCTGAACTTAATTCGAACATGGCTCTGCTGCTTAAACAATTGTTGGAGCCATAAACCAGAAGCCCTTAATTATGGCTAATTATTTTCTGTGGTGAATCTATACGCAAGCTCATCAGCATGAGGTCTCCTCTGAAATGCACCAGTTGCGTGTTCAGGCATCATCCAGCCTGAATGTCCTTAACAAAATAAGAGGCAGAAGTGTTGCTGCTGGCCCGGCTGCCTGACTGGGCAGGAGCCTCCCTGCCCTCTCCCTGCCTGCAGTTTCTTTAAAATCAGGGCTTTGGGTCAGGGTGCAGGAGCCGAGGGGCTCCCCGGGCAGGCAGCTGGGGACCTGAGGGCAGGCGAGAGCAAGACAGAAGCTGTTTGGGACATGGACTTTAAACTCTCCAGCATTTCAGGTTTGTTTAAAAACCAGTTGGGTAAATATTTGTGAAGCAGTTGGGATCCGGCAGCGGGGTCGGGCGGTGCTGCTGCAGCCAGGCAGGCTGGTCTCTGGCCTCCCGTGGACCCCATCCTTCCCATGGCAGGAGGCACGTCTATCCTCAGCCCCATCAAGGAGATGGCAGAGGTGATGCAGGGCACTTGGCATCACCACATGGGCCTCGTTCCCTAGGGTTTGGGGTAAAAATGTGTGTCTAGAGAGATCTGTCCCTTGGGATGGACTGTTGTGACGCTTTGGTGGGACATACTCAGGACAAGTCTCCTGGTGAGGCTGCTGTGTGCATCCCAAGGTTGTCCCTCCTGTGCCAGCCACAGCACTTGGCTTGGTGGTGGCTTTGTCTACTAAACCTGGAGCTCTTGCCCTGTGCACCCCTGCGGGAAGGCAGCTGCTGGAGGGGTCCTTCTGGGGACCCACAGCACATGCTGGGGCAGGTAGGACCTCACAGCACCAGGGCTTGCCAATGCCACTGGCTCAGGAGGGTGGCAGGGAATGGCATGGCAAGGATGGTGCAGCAGGGGATGGCCTGACAGAGGGTGGCATTATGAGGATGGCACAGCAAGGATGGCATGGCAGGGGTTGGCATGACAAGGACGGTGTGACCGGGGATGGCACAGCAAGGATGGTGTGGCAGAGGGTGGCATGGCAATGATGGCGTGACAGGGAATTGCACAGCAAGGATGGCATGGCAAGGATGGTGTGTCAGGGGATGGCATGGTGGGGGTGGCATGACAAGGATGGCGTGGCAGGGGATGGCATGGATGGCAGGGCAGGGGGAGGGGGGAGCAGTCCAGGCTGCCTGTACACAGCAGCTGTCAGCGCTGCTGCCTTCGCCCGCTCGGCCCCAGCCTCTTCCTCATGGCACAGATGGTTTTAACACTTTCCTGGGCCTTTTTTTTCTATAATTAACTCTTGTTTGCAAGTGGGAAGACACTTCTTTCCTTTTGGCAGAGCCATCCACTCTCCTCGGGTGCGCTTTTTTAAAGCCATCGCGTATCTCTCCCCCAGCCCCAGTCTGTTGTTTTTACCAGGCTGTTTTATGGCTCTGGGCTGCCCCCTCCCCCTTTTTTTTATAATCTTTTTTTTTTTTCCCCCTTGCTCTTGCCCGGAGGTAAAATCCACAGGGATTGCAGGCAGAGGAGGCCCCAGCTTTGGGAGGGGGAGGTAACGAATCCGGCCAAGGCGATACAAAAGCTGGTGCCCGGGGAGGGGGGAGGAGAAGGAGGGGGGGGCCCTTCCCTGCACCAGGAGCCTTTAAACCCCCCGGCCCCAGCTTTGTGCAGCTTAGCAGGGTGCTGCCTGCACAAAGGCCCCTAGTCCCTCATCTCTCTTCCATACTGCAGCCGGGAAGAGTTTTCCCAGGAGGGGCTGTTGCCCACCGAAACACGGGTGGGTGTGGGGGGCTGCTTCTGTGGGTGCCCCATCCCACCAGGACAGGCAAACCCTGCAGACCACCAGAGCTTCACCAGCACGGCCCAGGGCTTCTGACAGCTTGGGGGTCTGCAGGGTGACCCAAGAGGGGTGGGAAGGGGAAGGGTGTCCTCTCCAGCTTCTACCAAGGCTTAGAAAAACTAACCGGAGCTCCACGGGGTTTGGAGATGCTTTTCGGGGAGCTCCTCATGGGGTTTGGGGATGTTCTCCCAGGGAGGCAAGGGGCGGCAGCCATCAGAGCTGGGAGGTTGTGGGATGCTCAGCTTTGGGGACCAAGGAGGGTTCACCACGAGGATGGGGCCACAACCTGGCACCCCATGGGCATGTCACCATGGTGAAGAGGGTACAGACCCACTAGTGATGTGCCTGGGCTTGCATCGGGGTGTTGCCAGAGCTGCTCTGGCTGCGGGGAGAAGAGGAGCTGCTTTTACCTATGGATATCAAATGGTGGATGTAAGAAAAGAAAGAGAAAAAGCCCATCAGGAAGTTTCCATCAGCAGTTCACAGTCATGACCATGATGCCTGTCCTCTCCCTCCCATCATGGTCCCTGTCCATCCCTCAAACTCTGCCCACCCAGCCTGTAACCAGGTTCTCCCTGCTCTGCCAGTCTAAACCAGACCTTGCAGTGATGCTCTGTGCTCTCACATCGTCCCTCCCCCTCCTCTGCTGTCTGAAAGCCTGGGGCTAAGTTGTTTTGGTTTTTTTTTTCCTCTTGCTCTCAAGACTTTAAGTTTTCCTGCCTCACGTACTAATTTATTGCTGGGTCAGGGGGCAGGGGTTTGCATGCTGGTTTTATAGGGTCCCTCCAGTAGCGGCTTCAGAAAGCTCCCAGTTCATAAATGGGGTGGGGGTGGGTGTGCATTAACTGCCTTATTTTGACAGAGGTGCTTTTAGAAGTGAAATAATTAATGTTTTGTAAGCTTTAAGAATAACATAGCTTGGAGTTTCATCTAACCAAACCTCTCTGTGACCATGAAAAAAAAAAAAAAAAAAAGACTAGTTTTCAAGAATCCAGGTTTTTTATCAGAAATCCTCCCCTAGCCCAATGGACACTGTGTCAGTTGTACAACCCTGGAGGGACTTTTCCTCAGGGAAGCCCCAGGGCTTGGCTGTGCCCAGACAAAGTGATGTAAAGAGCTGGTGTTAGGGTAAATAAAACATGGGGCCACTTTGGAGCCGTGTTTCCTGTCCCAGGTATAGAGGAAATAGGGCTGGAGGAGAGGTGATGTAGTGAATTCCCTGCCCTGCCGTGGATATGCACCTCTTCTCCTCCAGAACACCCCGAAATGGTTAAAATGCTCTGGAAATTAAACTCTTCACAGTCACCTTCCTCCTCCCCAAAAATCCCAGCCTACCAGGGAAGATCTGCACCCCCACCCAGGCTAGTTTAGCCCCTGGCTTTTTTCAGCTGTGGAGAAAGCCACCAGTTCTTGGGAAAAGCACTGAATTACACGCTGGCTTACGTCAGATTTACTCCTCCTGTCCTTTGCTCTAGCTGCTCTATTAATTTTCAAATGCCTCCAGCGATTACCGGACTTGGGGCACAGTATTTTGGGGGGGCAGCATCCACAAATAACTGCAATAAACCCTGCTGTTAAAAAAAGGGGGAGGCAAACGGATACAGGGGCTGCACTCACCTGGGTTTAAAGAGAATTTTGGTGTGGATTTTCATCAGAAATGGTTCAAACAGTTTTTGGAAGCATCTCCTGGGGGGCTGCGAGGGGGCTCACACCCTTTCCCCACCCATACACTGCTTTTGAGGCCCAAGGCACTGGGATACAGGGTGTGGAGTGGAGGCTGCGGGTGCTTCCTCAGGGCAGGTTTGGGATGTGAGGGCTCCATATGGCTGGAAGGGATTAGCCTGGTGGATTAGATGAGCTGAGAGGAGGGGAAAGTTGCTGCAATTCCCCCCCTCCCCAAAAACTCTCATCTGTGACCCCGGGCAGATGTGCAGGGGTGATTTCTGGGGATGATTAGCACCGCTTTGGTTTGGGCGGTGCCCCCTGAGCCATGTCCTGCTCTTGGGATCCCGTGCTGGCAGGTGATGAGGAAAGCTGGGATTTTCCTCCCACTGCCACCACCTTGCACCCACGTGTTGCGTCTTCCCTTGAGCTCGGCGCATTCCAAAGCTGAGCTGTTTGCTCAAGCTTTAAGGTCACCTGGAGAGAGCATTGGAGGTGCTCAGTGCTGTGTCACACTGCTCGGACAGACCCGCTCCCCAGGGACAGGGAAGAGCACTCAGGAGGCCACACATGAGCTTGCTGGTGACCATCTGGGGCTCGAGGAGGACCAACACCGCTGCTGTAGGATGCAGGGGTGTAGGATGTTGCTTTTTTAGGCAGCATTTTGGTGTTAAAACGCTGCCTGGGGGACAGAATATTTTTACCGTTTTCAAAACATCACCCTGAAGATGTCAGGAATTGTGCTGAGACATGGTGGCTTTTCTCCATGCCCACTGGTGAGGGTGTCATTCAGTTGCTTAACCCATCCTGCTCAAGATTGGGGTTTACCAACAGCTTTCCTTGTGCCAACCTGGTGGTGTCATCCCTGCAAAAGCTCATGGAGAACCACGTTGGCTCTTGGAGCACAACTGCAGCCTCACAAAGGACTTCCAACCCATACTTGCTTCTTGGGGTGCATCAAGGGTGCAGAAACCTGGTGGGCTCGTCATGGCAGTGCTCCCAGGAGTGTGGGTACTGTAGGGTAGATGGTACAGGATGGATCCTATAGGATGGGTGCTACTTGGGTGACTGGGAGGACAAAAGCTCATAGCCATCATTGCTACTGAATACAGCAGCCTTCCAAATTTGCAAGTCCATCCATCCCAGTTAATTTAGGGCTCTGATTGACCGCCGTGGCTCTGGCTGCTCCCGTCCAAAGTCCACCACGTTCCTCTCCATCCACCTCACCAGGGTTTATATGAGGTGCTGGACTTTGTACCCGTGCAGCAAGTCACAGCCCTTATTTAAGTCAGCTGCCACCTCTGCCTCAGTGTAAGGCATTTCCACCTCTCCACCAGCATATTTCATAGAAGGTGCTCTGCAGGGAAGATGCCTTTCCAACCCAAATGCTTCTATGATTCTACGAAGCATCTTCAAACACCCAACAAAACCACTTTTGAAATTATTATTTTTTTGTTGTTATTAACCTGCTGCTTTGTTAGAGGAGGGGATTTGATTCTTTATTATTGTTATTATATTTTTAATTTTTTAAAGGCTCATTGTGGAAAAACTTGACTCTTCACAGATGAGCAGGCACATCATGAGTGGCCGCTGCGAGTGGGGCCGACCGCTTGGCTGCCTCCATGGGTACACAAAACCCGTTTGAACGCCTCTGAAAGGTTATGGTGGAGCTTTTCAAGTGCTTTTCAAGTGCCACCGTAACCTTCTGCGGGCGTTCAAACGGGCTTTGTGTTCCTACACGGAGATGGTGGCCATCAGCATCTTGTCAGGGACAGGCAGATGGCGTTCACCTGCTCCGGACCAACTTCTTTCGCCCTTTGCCTTTGGTGTCGAGGAATAATACCAGGGCAGCTGCTGGCAGTAAAATAGGCTTAAGCAAATGGGATATTTTGGTATTCAAGTGCACGACAAGAAAGGGAGTATTTGCATTAATTCCCTCCCCTCTTTCCCCGCGGCGGGAGAGGAGGGAGAAAACTGAGATGTTTTCCCGTGAGGTAGAGCCGGGTCCTGGTCTTCTCTGGCTGGACTGAGGGTGGGAAGTGCTGGGTGCTGGGCTGGGGTGTCAGAGCTTCATCCCACAGCATCCCACTGCCCCAACACTAGAAATGGATGTTTTTCCAGGGAAGTCACAGTGATTCCTGCTGTGCTGCAAAGGCAGGCACGGGGCAGGGGGTCTCAGCCCCTTCTCTGGGTATAGATGGGGGTTGGATACTGGGCATCACTGGCTCCCCACACAGACTCCTGCCTTGTTTTGTTTTATTTTTGACTGCAAAGAGCAACCAATGAGATCAGCAAGCTGAAACACAAGGTGGCAAAAGTGAAAACAAATTTTTTAAAAATAATTAAAAAAAATAATGTTTCTACTCTGTGCCCATCTTTAATGGGGAAATCGCTGCTGGGCACTGGATGCCTTCAGGGCATTCTGTGGTGTGCCAAATAACCAACAGGATTGGCAGTGCCCTCCTTGGTTGTTGGTGAAGCCTTTGGACAAGTTACAACCATGTTTTTTCACACACACGTGGTGCAATGATGCGGCGTTTTCTAAAGCCAGGGATTATATATATTTTTTATTCTCTTTTAAATTAGATTACCAATTTAAATCTTGCTTTTCTTCTAACCTCTTCCAAAATTTGTTTGGCAGTTTCAACCTGGAAGGAGGCAGGAGGCTGAGGAGCAGTGGTTTGTGCAGGCGCTGCCAACGCCAGCAGCCTCCCTTGCACCTCATCGCCAAATTATTACTGTTTTTTGGAGAGGGAGGCAGTATTTTTCCTTAATCTGAGCTTTTCAAAGGCTGGTAAAGGAGAGGACTTGATTTCAGCTGTGATGCTTAAAGCAGGGATGGAAGGCAAGCCAGAGTACATGCTGATGAGCATCCAGCCATGCAACCCTGTATAATTCCACCCCAACAGCAGCAGTGCAGAGCGAGGGACATCATGGGGACCCACCTACTTTAACCATCACAAGTTGACAGAAAACTCCAGGAAATTACCTCTCCCAGCATCTTAGCTTGCTGGGGCTATTTCCCTTGTGGTTTTAAAAATAAGAATAATTTTTAAAAATATGAAATTAATCTGTAAGATTTGCATCAAGCTCATGGAGGCACATCAGGAGCAGATCCAGGGGGAAGCACCAAGTATCCAGTGTAGGAGAAAATACAGGTGTGAGGATCTGCACCGTGGTGGTGGCCCTCGGTAGAGCCAAGCATCCTGCCCTGATGGATGAGCAGTAGATTAATAGTCCTAAGCAATTGCATTATCTAATGAAAATTTTATATAATTATTTTATATAACTTTTTTGGCAGGTAGACCCTGAAATGGATGGTATTGATTGCTGGAAAAGAGCCTGGCCTGTCTGTTGCTGGAATTATTATAGGAGAATTGATAGTAATTAATAACTGTGTATTTACAGTGTTTTCCAGGCTGCTAATTGCACGGGGTCCATTTGAGCTGCTTGGCAGTGGGGAGGGGGGGTCGTACATGGGTTTTGAGGTGTTGGTTGGATGTGGGTCTTGAGCTGGGGAAAATACTGGCAGTGGGAGAGCTGGGACCTTCAGCTTCACCTTCACTCCAGGTTGGGGCTATCAGGGTTGCCCATGGCAAAGCATCCCTAAATACCAAGGATGGGGTGCATCTGGACACCCAACCACGTGGGGTGAAGCACCAGAGCTCTCTCCCCTTTAAAGCCCTTCCTAAGTCAGGGGAAGCACTACCAGCAAGCCCAGCTTAACTTCCCAGAAGTTTCTCTTTGCAAACCTTGCCGTACACACGCGCGTGCAAAACCGAGCCTAATTGCATTGAGTCTGGTTTACACCTCCCGTGCTTATCCTCCCTCAACCCCCCTCCCCACCCCTCCACCACCCCGTTAATTCGGTTGCTGTGAAATTTTTGCAGCCCTGCCAAGTTATTTCCTTGGGATATATTTAGAGAAAGCCAGCTCAGCAGAGCGCGCTGGGTGTTTGCGTAAGGATGTTTGTAAATGTGAGCAGGAACGCTGGCGGGCTGGCGGAGCAGATGTCCGGGAGATGCTACCAAGAGTCTTATTTACAAACTTGTAAATGACTGAAGGGGTTTCCTTCCCGGGGATAAGGGGGACGCCGACTTAAGAGATTAAAATCCTATTGTTTCGTGGCTGGAGCTGCTGTCTCAGATTATCCTTTACAAGGGGGGTAAAAAAAAAACCAACCTCGTATTAGCTTGAAAAACCATTCAACTGTTGTGCCTTTTTTTTTTTTAAAGCTCAGGGAAAATACAGGGCTGGGGGTTGGCTCATTCTTTTTAAAGGAGGAGGGGAAAAAGTGTATGCTGGTGCTTTGTGTGCTGGGGTTTCCCTTGCCGGGCGGCTCGCAGGTGATGTCCTTAAAATAAGCACAAAAAGCTTGTGCTGTCATAGAAGTATAGTTAAGCTGAACTTGTTTGCACAGCTTGGTGTCCCACAGGAGCGTGGTGATGGTGTTTGGGTGGTATGGTCATACTGCTACCAGCCAATTTGAGCAGAGTTTTTTTATATCTTCCTCTTGCCAATATGCAAAGCTTCATCCTAGTCTCCTTTTACTTTCTTTTACCCTAAAATAAACCAAAACCAGTTTGTTTTGCCTTCCAGAGCATCCAGCAAGTGGCTTGCACTGGAGGAAGCAGGATGATCTCTGGTGTTCTCCAGCTGGGGAGCACGATGTGCCCCAAAACCACCCTGAGGCCACTCAAGAGGCTCTGCAAGCACTGTGGTTTCGAAGTGTGTGCCCACCACCAGCACGTGGGCTGGTGATCACACTCACATCAGCTGCAGCAGGACAGTGTTTTATTTATTTTCATGCCCACTGATGCAACATAGATGCTGGCACCAGGTACCCAGGGAGGGGACAGAGGCAGGAGAGCATCTGAGGGCTGGATGCGGAGGAAGCGGCTGGCGTGCCGTCCTCCCCGGTGTTAATCGGGTTACTGCGAGGTGTGGGAGGGTTCTATTATTAAATTTAAAACCTGGCTATAGAAGATGAAGGCAGCTTTAACGAGATGAAAAGGCTTAACTGGAGTCCAATTAAATTCTGTATTACCTGTTTACGCAGTCTGCTTAAGTCCTGACCTGCACTCTGGTTTCTTCCTTAGGCTCCAAAGCCTGTGCTCTAGGCAAAAAAATAATATCAAAGGAGACAGATAGATACCAGATCACCAGCATGACCTGAGCATCCCCACGCTCATACCAGAGGCAACTGCCCTTGAGTGCCTTGTGCTGCTCCCACTGTGACTGCAAGGTGTGAGATGCAGCCCAAATCCTCCAGTCCACTCTTGGGAAGGGGAGAGCAAGAGCACAAACATCTTGAGCCGAAAAATCAGATGTCCAACCATTCTTGGTTTTGTTTCTGGTTTGTGGTCTCCCCATCTCGCTGCTGGGTTGATGGAGGCTGGGGCTGGCAGAGCAGCCAGTGCTTGGTGGTGCTTCCCACGCAGGGAGCATCCTCTCTGCTGCCTGCCAGCGCCTTGCACCACTGTGGGGAGGTTAATTTTATTCTTAAAAGAGTATTTGGTGAAAGCCAACCAGGAGATGCTGGGTGAGCTGAGCAGCTGCCTGTGCGACCCGAAGCCGCTTGCCCGCTGGGGTTGCCAGCTCGTGTTTAATGTCAAAATAAATATTGCTGGTGGAAACTTGCTTTTCATAGTTAATAGAAACCATCACTGGTGTGGTGAAGCGTGGCCAGTTTGGGTGGGTGGCAAGCTGAGGCTTGGCTGCTGCCCTGACACCCCGCTGGGTATCGGCTCACTGTGGTGCAGGGAGCTTTGCTGGATGAGGTGCAGCACCTTAGCTCATCTTTGAGATGCTCTTGGAGGCAGCTCAGGTTTCTCCAGCGATGGGGATGAGGAGGAGGAATCCCATTGCAGCTCCCCAGCAGTGGTGAAGTCACCATCCCTTGCAGTGTTTAAAAAATTAGTAGATGTGGCCCTTCAGGACATGGTCTAGGGGTCAGGGAGATGTCGGGATGAAGGTTGGACTTGATGATCCCAGAGGTCTTTTCCAACTTAAATGATTCTATGATCCCAAAGGCTGCCATGCAGACAACACCTCCAGAAAGCTCCCCAGCTTCCCAAACCTTCCCTTGTTGGGTGCTGCCTTTTATCACCAGGATACCCTGGGGCTGGGGGCAGTGACATGCTGTCGACAACCATTTCAGCCCACCAGCTCAGTGCTGGCTGCTCTGGTTTTTACATCCATCCCCTGAAACCCTCTCAACCTCGGTGGTGCCTCCCAGGTCCTCTCGGTCGAGCCTGCCGCAGGGCGGGGGGCAGGAAATCACCGCGCCCTGCTCTCCACAAACCTTCACGCCTAGCAAAGACCTAAACTCAGCGTTAAAGAAAGTAAATAAATAAAAGCCCTGCTCCACGGCTCCTCCCAGGGCTGTGGGACGAGGGGAGGTGAGTTGTGTTCCCAGCTCAGCCGTCCTGGGAAAGCAAATTGGGGTGACACTGAAATGCTAGTGGGGCAGCTTGAGTGCTCCCGAGGCTGAGGAGCTGCTTGGTGCCTCTTCCCTGCTGCTCTCTAACACAATTAATACAGCAGAATAACCTGGTTTCTTCCTAAGGATTAGGTTAAGAGAACAAGATGGCTTTAATGGCCCTTTTACACCCTGCATAGGTTTTAGCTGAAAAAACCTGACTGGTTCGGCAGCGCAGTCGAACAGCACATCTTTGTCTTTTTTTCCTGTTTTTTCCCCCCATAACCTGATGCCAGTGGCCTTGCCTGAGCAGACTCCTGCTAATTCAAGTGCCCAGCTCCTGGCTGTGCTGTTTTGTCCAATTTCCATTGCCTCCTGACCTCCATCCTTCTTTATTTGCAAAGCTATACTCGCAGGCAGCGGTAATAAATCAATTAATGACTCTGATGAATCGTTTAATGGCTGACAAAATAACACTACAGTCAACAGCTTGGATCTCTACAGCAGTACCAGAAGACGCTGGTTGACTCAGGGTAGGGAGACGAAACAGAGACTGTTAGCTCAATTAGTGCAATTAGTGTGCGATTTAAAGGCTTAGACGGCATCTGCTGGCGTACCGAGCCGGTGTGTTAACTGAGAGCTCTGGGTTGGAAGCGAAACGCCACGATCCAGATTGCCACTGCTCCGCTGGCTCCCACCGAAAGAGGGGGAAAATTCCAGTGTAAGTGGGGAAAAAAAAATAAATATGTGTGTGTGTGTATCTAGCTATAGATGCGTGCCCCGGGAGCTGCGTTTTGTTTCCAGCGTGGAGCAAATTTACCATTAATAAAAGGCAAAGGGATGTCCTTGCTCATCGCCGGCACTGGGCTCTGGCGTGCTTTGGTGGGACCAGGGGAGGTTCAGGCTGGGTATTAGGAAGAAGTTCTTTACTGGAAGAGTGGTCAGGCACTGGAACAGGCTGCCCAGGGAGGTGGTGGGGTCACCATCCCTAGAGGTCCCATATGAGGAACGGCCGAGGGATCTGGGGCTGTTTAGCCTGGAGAAGAGAAGGCTGAGGGGAGACCTTATTGCTCTCTACAACTACTTGAAAGGAGGTTGTAATGAGATGGGGGTCGGTCTGTTCTCCCTAGTGACAAGTGATAGAACAAGAGGAAATGGCCTCAAGTTGCACCAGGTGAGGTTCAGGCTGGATATTAGGAAGAATTTCTTTACTGAAAGGGTTGTCAGGCATTGGAAAGGCTGCCCAGGGAGGTGATGGAGTCACCATCCCTGGAGGTGTTTAAGAGACGGGTAGATGTTGCACTTAGGGACATGGTTTAGTGGTGTTGATAGGGCTAGGACTAAGGTTGAACTCGATGATCTTGAAGGTCTCTTCCAGCCGAAACTATTCTATGATTCCATGAGGTGTTCAAAAAATGAGTAGATGTGGCACTTCGAGACATGGTCTAGGAGTCAGGGTGGTGTTGGACAGAGGTTGGACTTGATCCCAGAGGTCTTATCCAACCTAAATGATTCTGTGATTCTACTCTAAGGAAATTCGGGGTGTTGCATGCGAATAAGGGAGCTTTGTGTGGCTGGATGTGCTTTTGGTTCAGTAGAAGCTTGGCTGTGGTGGCACCGTGGGCATCGTGCTCTTGCACCACACTGGCACTGCCCATCTCCTGTCAGCTTCCATGGCATCACTGCGTTGCCTGGTGGGGCTTGGGGGTTTTAAATATTCACCCAGTGAAAGGGGCTTTGTGGGCAAACTTCAGAAGAATTCTGCAGAGTCCCTAAAAAGAGTTTCTGAGCCAAAATGGTGAAAATAATCCAGGTGGGAGGAAAAATTCCTGGTTTTCTGGAAATGGTTGCTGGAAAACCTTTGGGGTGTGAGTGGTGACCTTTGGAGTTTGGGTGCTAATCCTCAAGGTTTGGTTCCTCACCCTCAGGGTTTGAGAAATTTGCTCTCATGGTCTTTTTTTCCCCCTTTTTCTTTCTTTCCTGTTGTGCCCCAAGGGTTTTGCAGAGCTGCTGCAGCCGCTTCTGCGGGGCTAAAGGTGCCTCTGTGTTTACCTTTGTGGCGGTGATGGGGAGGGGAATAAAAAAGAAATAAAATGTCACTTCGCAGCCTTGTAAATCATTCATCAAGGGCTGACCAATTTGGCTCCCATCCTACAATATGCTCAGGGCACTTGCGGGTTTTTAATTACCGAGTTCTGCCAAGCGCCACATGTGCGAGGAACTTTAAATCCCCGTTTATGCCACAGAGGCAAAGGTGAGGTTTCGGGGTGTTTAACGCGGAAAAATACTCTGTGGTTTTGTGGAAAAATGGGCATTTGCTTCAAGATTTTCTTTGGCTGCTTTGCCCTCCTCCCTCTGCTCCCTGTTGCAGCGGGAAGGAGGAGGGCAGCGTTCTTTCTCCCTTGGATCCCCAAAATACGTATCCATCTTCCCTCCCCACAGCTTCAGGATCCATTTCGCTTTGGGAGATTCCCCCAGCAAAGGATTATGGTGTGCTGGAAATCTCTTGAAACCATAAAATATCACCTTGGCAGCTTTATTGCAGCGCTCGCCGCCTTGGGAGAGAAGCGTTTTGCGTGATAGAGGGTTTAATAAAGGAAATTCCAAATGGGCTTGCTGCAGTTTGGGGCTTGGTCTTATATATTTTTGCATTAAGAACCGTCATCTGCTTTGCAGAGAAACTGCAATATGTTCATGGCCTTGGATTAAGATTTGGTTTTACTTTTATAGCTGACCCACTTGGGGGGATGGAGGGAGGGGGAGAACTGGGTTCACTCCCTCTCCCGTCTATTTTTGCTGCCGTCTGATGTATAAAAAGAGTCTGGAACGGGCAGGCTTATTTTTCCTGCCAGGACTCTTTTTTTATTATTATTAACTGTAAAAACACTCAGATCTGGCCTTTGCTGTTGATGTTGGGAAGGCTGCTCAGGATGCCTTGTTCAGGGGTGTGGGGGGAGCGTGGTGTGGGCTGTGCCTGGGGCTCAGGACCCCTGGGCTACAGGAGAACCCTGGTTGTTTTGTGAAGGGGATCTCTTTTTGGGGAATCAGCCTGCACTGGCATCTCTGGTGCCTGCAGCTCTCAGATGCTGGGGTGGGAAAAGCAACTGCTCCTCTGGCATGGTCCCAGCCTTCATCCTGCCCACCAGAGAGCATGATGGAGGGGACACAAGGGATTGCTCCCAGGAAGGCACAAGGCAGCAGGTTGCCTGATGCTCTCCTGCCTCTACAAGGCTTTCTGGTCCAGAATAGCGAGATTCACAACCAGACACTGGGGTCCCACCTTGGTACTCCTTAGTCCTTCATAATAATTCTTAGTTTTCCAGGCTGCCCAAGTCCTGACATCCCAGCTTCCCACCTCTGCTCACATCTTCTGGTTGTTGCTGCATCAGATGTGGTCAGAGGCTGGGGCTGCTCAGCTGCTTTCAGGACAAGGGGTTTGTTGGGGTTGGGGTGCTCCAGGCTTTGGGGTGAAATCAAGCCTGAGCAGGTTCACACATACCCCATCTGCCTGTGGGGTTTCCTGGGTGGAAAATTTTTCCACTGTTTTTCGTGGTGGATGATTTTCCTCAGCCCTGCCACGTGGTTTTGGGTGGGTAAGTCCATCGTAAAAATTCAGTGATCCAAACCCAGTTAATATCACTGGGGCTCACTTGTAACTGCCCTGGGAATGGGGGCTCTTTCAGTGATGGGTAAATGAGTGCACTTCCAACAGCACAGGTACCACTCCTAACCCAGCAGGGACATGTGTCACAAGAGGTCTGTGAGGAGAGATCACTGCTGGAGCTGCTTCTTGCACCAGAGAAAGCTCTTTTGTCCATCCATGTACATCACGGAGAGCAAGTAAACACAAGTAGAGATGCTGAGGAGGAGCAAGCAGGGTGTCTGGGTACCCCAGGTCTGCCCCCATCCCTCCTTTTCAGGCTGGAGCCACTTGGGTGGCTCTTCCTGGGAAGGCACGAGGGAGAGTGTGGCCGCACAGATCGAGTGTGATGAATTTGGAAATTCATAATAAAACCTTGGCATGCTGGTGAGGTTGGGGAGGCATCTTTTTCAGAGGATAGAACTGAACCAGCAAGCATGTGGGGGGAGGTGGGGTAAGAGAAGCGTTTAAAAAGCCTTAAAACAGCTTCTGCCTGGAGTGACGCATTGGATGAGGCTCCTCAGTGGATTAACGAGACTAAATGCCTGGGTAAATGAATAAATAAGCCCCAGAATTATCTCCAGGTTTTGTGCAGCCATCTTCTCCATGGGTAAAATGCAGAGGCCGATGCCCCTCCGGCTTGGAGCATCTTCTGCTTATTCCCTGGTGGGGGGAAGGTGCTTGGGGCACGGGGACCAATGCTGAGGGCATGGGTAGCGATGCTCAGGGCTATCGACTCAGTGTGGTGTGGCAGCAGAGATGGCTTTTTTTAATGTGTTTTCTTCTTAACTCCGGCTCAACCCCACTATGTTTGTCCTGGTTTTGTTCCCTGCAGAGCGCAGCTGCCGCCCCGAGTCCTGTGCTTGGAAACATTCCCCCAAATGACGGGATGCCCGGCGGCCCCATCCCACCCGGGTTCTTTCAGGTAGGCTGTGGCTCCTCATGATGCTCATCTCCCCACCACGCACGTGTTTGCTTTGCTCTGGGTGTCAGCGCTGTCCTGCCTGTGGTTTTGGTTTTTTTTTTTTTCCAAGGGGATTCTAGGGAAGCAGCATGCCCGCACAGCTGACCTGTCTAGGAATAACTTGTGTTCTGCTGTCCTTCCACATTTGCTTTCTATTTTTTGTGGCCTTAAAGCAAATTTCTTTTCTTGCTCGAAGAGGTTACTGTGTATTTACAACCGATGGTTTTTGTTGGGTTTTTTTTTTTTTTCCAAAGCTGCTTGGTTTGTGTTTGGGTTGGGATTGTATTTGTTCTCCGGTCCTAACAGACGTGCATAATTGAAAACATTCTGGATTTTGATTCCTGAAACTTTTTCCCCCTCCTCTGGTTAACCGCTTGATTTTTTCCAAATGCAATCACTGAGAGCATTAACAAATGCTGGCTGTGGCTGCAGGCGGGAGCGGGCTCCAGCCAAGTCCCCAAATGCCGTGGAGGCACCTTGTAAGCACATACACAGCAAAGTGCCCAAAGTCCCCTCCCTCCTTCCTTCTCCACCGAGCTCTGACCGAGGAGGGGGTAACGTATGGAGTGACCTTGATGGAGGGCATCTCAGCAAACACACAGCAAAGGAGTTTTCAAAACTTGAACCAGGGGGGGTTTTTTTGGGTTTCTCTGGCATCTCTTTGCATGGCATGAGCCGCACTGCTTTGCAGCAGCATAAGCTCTCGGTGCATTAAAATCTTCCTTCTGGAGGAAGAAACACTTGTTCGTGTAGCAAATGGGATAAGAGTTGAAAGGAATATTTGTTTTGGCAAGCTGCTTTTTCGTAATCTGGGCTTGTGATTTGTATATGGGGGAACTTCTCGGGCAGCAGACAGGAGGGCTCGATAAGGCGCGTGTGATTTATTGTGGTGATATCTGAGCCCGATAGTGCTGTTGGCTGGTGTATGGGAAGGGGGAAGGAGGGTCCTGACGTTTTGTTTTAGAGAGATCCCATTTCCTGAACGTGCTTCTGACAAAGTAAGAATATCCGATATCGATCGGGAGCCCTAAAACAGGCACATCTCGCAGCGGCGCTGGGTGGCACGGGGTGAAGCCAACAGCAGAGCTGCTATCTCGCAGGTCAGAGCTTCTGCCAGTAATTCCAGTGCCAAGTTACTGCTTCCAACCAACGTGTCTCCAGAAGTCCTGATCTCGCCCCGTGGCAAAGCTGAGTGTCCTTTGGGGCTCCTGCTTCACGCGGAGCTGCGAGGGCTGCAAAGCTGGCGCAAAATTAGGGCAAGGCTTCAAGAGTATGGGTTGGCTTTCCCCAAAGGGAGAAGGTGGGGAAGAGGAGTCACATCTCCCCAGACGTGCTGTACATGCTCCCGTCTCAACTCTTCCCGTTGACAGCCTCCAAGCTGTCCTCCCTGCTTTACTTTCTGCCCTCCCATAGCATATGTGCACTGAGGGGCTGATTCGGGAGCAGACAACCCATCCTAGCTCCCTACCTCTTGTGTGGCTCCTGGTGAAGGGGGCCTCAAAAGTAGCCCAGCTTTCTTAGGACCTTTGGCAAGGGAGGGTGGTCATGAAAACCCATCAGAAGGAACAGCACCGGTGCAGGTGTCGTGTGTGGGGACACTGCCCATCCCCAGAGCTGCCGGAGGGAAGAGAGAACGGGTGCCAATGCATATGGCACGCATGTGACATCTCAAGAGCTTGCCTTTCCTGAAAGCCCTCCAACATCTGGTTTCTCCTCCCAGCCCTGGGGATGGAGGGGAGGAGGGGAGAAGAAAAATCCCACCTTTTAACACAGTCTGAACATCGCCTCCATGAAAGCCTGACTGATTTATTGCGGGTGCTGGAGCTCATTCCAGCTTCAGGAGATGCTGGAGACCAGCTCTTGCAGAAGTGGAGTGAAGGCTCAGTGGCGAGCTGGTCTCAGCTCAGGGGTGGTTTCCTATCTCTGTAGGAGATTAAAGCACTGAATCTAAGAGGGCAAAACCCAGAAGGTCACAGGAGATGCAAAGGGCTTCTCCCTGACCCTTGGTGTGCCAGCCCTGGGAGTGAGTGAGGTTCCTGGTGGTACCACCTCAGCCAGTGGCCTCCTTATTCCAGGAGACCAGAGGATGGAGAGGGCGCAGAAGGGTTCAGCATCTTGCTCTTCTCTACCGTGCTATGGGCAGCAGGGACCTGCAAGGGATATCCCTGAGGGTAGCAGGCATAGGCAAAACATTTTTGAGGTGGTTTAGAGAGACTGATCCCATCTTGGCATGGTGGGGCATCGCACCAGGAGCTGAGGAGGGAGTCACTAGCAAAGCTGTTTCAGAAACTCTGCACTGATGCCCTGGAGGTACATGACCACCGCCCCAGCCTTGTGCATTCAGATGTGCACTGCTGTTCAGCAAAGGGAAAAAATGACATGGACAATTCCTGGGAGCTAGTGGCCCAAAAACCCATGGGAGTGAGCTTGGAGGAGAAGTGACATGCTGGGAAGGGGAGAAGAGAGGAGGAGTCCAGGCTGCAGCACCCGTCTTCAGCCACTGTCTTGCAGGGAGAGTCCCTTCCCTGTGCTGGGGCTCAGCAGCGACTTTCAGGCTGGGGGGCAAGGGAAATGCAGCCTGCAGAGTCTCCCAAAACCTTCCCGAAAGGATGGGGAAGGAGAGCCCCTGGGCACCCCTGGGTTGCCGGGCATTGCTCAGTGCCAGCCAGTGACACAGCGCCAGGCTGTGCTCCGGACAAAAGGTGGCTGGGTTGAGGGCCAGCATGGGTAGATGCTTTTATTTCAATCTCTCTCTTTGTCCCGTTGAGATGAGCAAACCAACCCTCTGCTCATCCTCCCAAAGGTCATCGGAGGCGTTCCTGCTTTTGTTTTGAAAGCTGGATTGATGCCGGGGTGCAGAGCCCTCAAAGGAGAGATGGGGGGGGGGTGTGTGCCAGGGAAACATAGGAAGGAAAATGAAAAATTGAAAATAATTAATACCACACCTTCTTAACATTAGATACATGGGGTGGGGGAGGTTCAGCCAGCAGCCCCCCACCTCAGCCGTGCCTCCTCTCCCCGATGCCAGCTCCCTGTGCCGCCCCGTACCCCGCTCGCTGATGAAATGGAAAGTTGACCATAAATCAATGTCGGCGGCTGCGTGAGCTGATGTTAGCTATGCATCAGCGGCTCGGCGCCGAGATGCACCAAAACAAAGCGCCGGCTGCTCGGTGTTCCCACACTGCCCCCTAATGCAAAGAGACCTCGGAAGCCAGGGAGGACGGGGGCTGCGGAGCTGGGGGGCTCCCCCCCGACATCCCCTGTGATCCCCACCTCTCCTCCCTGCATCCCGGGGAACAGCTCGTTGGGTAAGGTTGCCCGTGGTGGGTGATGGTGGTGAAGCCAGGGGGAATAGGATGGAGTCCATGTTGTCCTGCTCCCTCCTTGGATGCCACCATTTTCCCCCTGCTTAGCTGTCCTGATGTCTTGGTGGGATTTGCCACTGCTCTGCGGGTGCCACCAGCTATGGGCAGCCAGCTCTGGTGAGGTAGCACAAGAGCTGCAAAACCAGGGTGCCCTTCCCAAAATCCCGGGGCAGGACTCGGTGTCAGCCGTGCACCAGGCAGGGTTTGAAGGAAGGTGGCTTATGAGCTGGAGGAAAGGAAAAGCAAGCATTGGAGAAAGTTTTTTTTCTGGAAGTTTAGTAGGATGCCCGAGGCTTTTGTACCGAGCGTCTGGAGCATATGGTGGGATTTGCAGTCAACTTTCTCTCGGGTGCTCCAGCCAGATGGAGGTGACTGTTCTTGGCTCTGGCTGACACGGGTTTGTTTCCTGAAGAGCTTGTGTTAAACATATTCCTTAAAACCAGGCTTCTGCAGTTGGGAGCCCCAGCTGCAGGCGAGGCAGAGCTCCTGCCCACGGCTGCCTTCCACCGTCTGTGGGGAACTTGGCCTGCCTTGCCTTGCCTTGCTTTGCCTCACCTTACCTTGCCTTGCCTTGCCTTGTCCTGCCTTGTCCTGCTTTGCCTTGCCTTGTCCTGCCTTGCCTTGCCCTCTCTTGGGCCAACACGGCTGGGTCCTCACCCGGCACCACGTGTGGAAGGCGACCACGATCCTCCTTTCCAAAGGCATCTGGAGCATCTCTCCTTCAAGGATACCTTAATTTTTTTGTTGACAACTCACAAAATTTCCCTCTCCTTCAGTAGAAATAAAGCTCCTACCCCAGAAACTCAGGCACGTCTTTGATTAATCTCCATCTAATTTATTTTAGTATTGTCTAATGTCAAAACCAGTAGGCAGGGGCAGGTATTTTAAAACACAAGATGCTTTCCTCTTGCTGTCTCTAAGCTGTTGGTATCTCTCGGCAGCGATGCTTCGCCTTCTCCTACCATCCTGTATTGTTCTGCCACCCCCAGAGGTGCTTGAAAATGTTTTTAAATAGAAAAACTCCCCCATTAGCTGGAAGTATGTAGCCCATAAAACATGATCCATTTGTGGTGAATTACGCTGGAAACATAAATTGACACACGCAGAGCTATGATCGCTCGTACCATTTTCCATCTTTAATATTTTACAAGAAGTTTGAGGAGTCGAGCTCATGAAAGACAGAGTGGAAATAACCCGATCGCCTGGAAACTCCCCGTAGAAAGCAGCAGCAGCAGCAGCAAACTTTGGTCTTCTGACGGGCCAGGTTGGGCTTCTGAAGTCCCTGTACTGTAGAGGAAAGAAAAAATGAAGCAGAGAGGAGGTTGGGGCACCGAGAGCTGTCGGAAACGGTTTCCTCTAACGCCTTTTAGCTGTTTGGAGGGGGGTTGTTGGGGGTTTTTTTGAGGCAGCTACAGGAAGGGGAAGAATTAACCCCCAGTGCAACCCATCCAGCTTGGAAAAAAATACAGAAAAATGAGCTCAGCACAAGAAAGGCATAGAGCTGTTGGAGCAGGTCCAGAGGAGGCCGTGAAAATGATCCGAGGGCTGGAACCCCTCTGCTGTGAGGACAGACTGAGAGAGTTGGGGCTGTTCAGCCTGGAGAAGAGAAGGTTCCGGGGAGACCTTCTTGTGGCCTTTCAGGACTTCAAGGGGGCCGTCAGAAAGATGGGGACAATCTTTTGAGCAGTCCCTGTTGTGACAGGACAAGGAGTGATGGTTTTAAACTGAAACAGGGGAGATTTAGATTAGATAAAAGAAGTAATTTTTTGTGATGAGGGTGGTGAGAGCCTGGCCCAGGTTGCCCAGAGAGGTGGTCAGTGCCCCATCCCTGCAAACATTGCAGGTGAGGTTGGATGGGGCTCTGAGAAATCTACTCTAGTTGCAGATGTCCCAGCTCAGTGCAAGGGGGTTGGACAAGATGACCTTTAAAGGTCATTTCCAACCCAAACCATTCTGTGAAAACTTGAGAGATGATGTGGTTTCTCTGGTTGGGGAGAGTGCTGGTCTTGAGATGAGAGTGTACTGACTGCAGGACAAGTCCTGCTCGCCCAGCACAGTGTGTTGGATGGAGCTCTGCTGAGGGGATGCAGCTTCTAACAGGGCGCCTGGGATGTGGAGGAAGTAAGACTGCACATGTTCAATCTCCTCTTGTAATGGCAGTAGTTAATAACTTCTAAATACACATATTTTAAGAAAAAAAAAGGGTTGTTCTTTTGGTTGGAGCCCACATGTCACCTCTGCAAAACACTTGTCCCAACCGCCGTGATCCATCAGGATCATCTGCGGCTTCCTCTGCAGCGAGGGAAGCCCGTGTGGAAAAGCAGCAGATCCATCAGGCATTCCCAGCCCAGTGCAGGTCCCAGCCCCAAAACATCTGCAAATATTTATGGAGATAACAATATCCAGAGGGGCTGCCTTTCTGGTGGAGCAGAGCAGCCGTGCCAGGAGGGGGCCGCGGCGGTTGCAGCCTGGAGCGAGCGTTTCGGATGCTGCTGCTCGTCGCCGTTTTGAAAAGCAAGAAAAGGAATAAAAAAAAAAAGGCAGTAAAAAGCCCCTTTCAGCTCCTCCCTGCCTGCTGAGACACTTGCATGAGTTGGGCATCTGCAGTCATGTTATCCAGAAGACTCTGCCAGCAGTGGTTCCACACGGGATGATGTGATGGTGAGGATGGAGCATCCTGGGGAGCAGCGGGGCAGGACCACGCTCTGGAGGGTGTGTTCAGCAGCACGATGCTCTCCAAATCCTGTTGCTGCGGTGGATTTTTCTCTGGGGAAGATGCCACCATGTCTTATAGATGCTTTTTCTACAGTAACCAAATTCTGCTTACTCTGAAGCTCTGACTGCAACCCAAGCATCACCTGCAGACCCAGATGGGATGCATGTAGGTGGCCATGTCCCCTACACATTTAATACCTGTTAACCTCACACCCTCAGATGATAGGGAATACAAGAAGGAGGATGTCAGAGCTTTAATAACTTCAGGATGGGGTCTTCATGCCCATCCAGTCAGTACCTGGATAACAATGACCTCCTCCTTGCAGCACAGCAAGGTAGGCATTGTGGAGGACCAGTTGACTCTTGCATTGATGGGACTTGAGGGTTGGCCTCTGAAAGTCCCATTTTTTCCCTTCCACTTGGTTTCATTTCTCATTCACCTCTGCTGATCTTCCCTACCTCAAATCCTGCTGCTGTAACAGGAAGGACTTTGGTGGTGAACCAGACCTCACTGCGGGGTGCTGTCTTCCAGGAACTGGTGGTGGGAGGTTGCTGCTACCCCTAGTGCAGTTTGCATTTGCACAGATGGAGTTAGCTATTTCAGAAGCAGAAATAAGTCAAATTTCCTGTGTGGAGAGGACTTCTGCTAAAAGAGGTTGATTCTAGACTTTGTTTGATGCTACAGTAGGTTTGTCTTCTCCACTCCAGTGGGACATGGATGGAGAAGGCAGTTGCGTTGGCATCAGGAGGGTGGTCCCGAGGTGCTGTGACTTCTTCCAGCCATGGTTCAACAGGCAGTAGGGTGAGGGGCTGGTTGCCTTTGGCTCCTGGAGAATAAATGATGGTGTAGATGGTGGGACAGTGTTTCCCCGGGTGCAGAGGCTGGCAGGAGGCTGGTGGTTTCAATCCGCTTGGCTCCATCTTGCTGCCGAACCGTTCAAATTTAAAAAAAAAAAAAAAAAAAAAAAAAAAAAAAAAGGAGGAAAAAAACCCACCCTCTTACTTTATTTACATTGCACTCAAGTTTCCGCCGTACAAAAGATTTGCAGGTGCAAATATGTCCTGCCTTCATTAACTTCCCCTCCCTTTTTAATTTATGTGATTTCAATTTTCCTTCCCTGTACTGTTAATTAGGGGACCCTCTAATCAGTACCATTATCACAGTGGTATTCATGTTTAGGAAAGCTGCTAAACAAATGCTTGCAAAATTGCTAAATGGCTAATTAATGTCTGTTAATTAAGAAAATTGCTCATGGTAACAAACCATGCCATTGCTGGCAGCAGCTAGAAGGCGAACACTTGTTGAAATTAGTAACGAGGCAGGTAGAGAACATCTGCTCCGGCGCGGGTCCTGGAGCCTGCCGTGGCTTCCCCTCACCTCCCGACAGAGCTCCTCGGCTTTCTCTACCAATTACACCTCCTTTCACTCCAAAAAATACTTTTTTTTTTTTTAAATTTTTTTCTTTTTCTTCTCCTTACATTCACACGCACGGGTATATTCTTGCGCTGAGCTGGCGGTTTTTCCAAGCAAATTTTCATTTCGTGCTTTTGAGGGAAATTTATTTAAAAAAGAAAAAAAAAAAAAGTGGGCGTTGAAGCCCAAAATGTCAACGGCTGCTGCATTGCAGCCTTCAACCTGCACCGACTAATCTCTCCTTTTTTCCCCTCAGACATCCTTTCTTTGCTCGCAAGCCATTTTACCCGCATCCTTAGGGAATGCACCTCGAGGAAGGATGTTGCTGCCGATGCAGCCCCGGCTGTGCGAGCTGGGACGTGCTCCTCACCCTCTGTGCTCACCCCAGCACCTCCAGCAAACCACGGTCAAAACCTTAAAAACCCAGAGGTGTTTCCAACCTTTGGGGTGAGAGCAAAAAAATGATATTTTTTCTTGGTTTGGGGCTGTTTTTTGTATGACCCTCCAGCCTCTCTGGTGCTCTCCTGCGTGTTTTTTCTTCCCTGTTGCACGCCCTTGCGAAGTGTTTCCCTGTGTGTTTATCATTGCAGGCTTGGTTGAACTCCTGGACCGTTTACCATCAGTGTGGCCGCTGTATTTTGACAGATGTTCTGATTTTTAATATTTTTAAATTTTTTTGCCTATATCGTTATCCATTGTTCGGCTCCGAATGAATAGAAACTCAATTAAAAAGAGGAAAAAAAAAAAAAAAAGGCGGGAGAATGACTCCCTGAGAAAACAGGTCCACCCGTCAATCCTTTTTTTAGCTCTTTTCTGCGCTTTCATGTGCTAATCTATAACCTCCTTCTACTGTCTGACCTCACAGGGACCGCCTGGGTCACAGCCCTCGCCACACGCACAGCCTCCACCCCACAATCCTAACAGCATGATGGGACCCCACAGTCAGGTAAAGACACTAGCGATGGGTAGGGCTGTGAACTGGGACGTGCGCTCGATTTGCTGCTTTTTATTCTTTTTTTGGTTTTTCTTTTTTTTTTTCCTCTAGAAGCATGCTGGGCAAGCGGGTACCCGCCCCCCCGGGGAGCATCCCCCCGGGCACCCCAGCCTGGAAGCAGAATATTGGGTTTTTTCCCCATTTTTTTTCTTTTTTTTTTTTTTTTTTTTAAAATGGATGTGCAGTTGGACTGAGAAGTCAATCATGGGTATCAGACTGTTTTACCTTCCCAAGGTAGCCTGAGAAATTTAACTTGATGTGGGTTTTTAAGCTTCTGTTAGCAGCAGTTGTAACAAAAAGTAACTTTAAGTCTCTTCTTTTTTTTTTTTGAGTACTTAGCATTGGGGATTTTTTTGTGTGTGCGTGTCTGTATGTGCTTATTTGCCACTTTTTTTTTAATATATCTCTATATATTTAAACTTGAAGCATATCTAACACTCAGGGTTTCCCATGCACTAATTTTAACAGCCTCACCTAAGTATTGCCAATGTCAAACGCTCTCAATCCATAAATCTACAGAGAAAATCTTTAAAAAAAAAAAACGGACTCCGGACACCGTTTTCTTTTTTTCCTTTTTTTTTTTAAATTTTTTTTTTTTAACTTTTTAAAAAAAGGATGTCTCCAGAAAAATAGAAGCACAGACAGTGTGTACAGTCTAGGAGCGTGGGGAACGTGCTGCCTCCCCCCAGCTCGGTCCTCACCTCCCTTTTGTGTCCCCGCAGCCGTTCATGTCGCCGCGCTACGCCGGAGGTCCCCGGCCCCCCATCAGGATGGGCAACCAGGTACCGTGCTCCCATCCCCACACTGGTGGGTTCCCTGGGGATGGCTTTTATTTGGGGAGGGGGACAAGGGCCACATGTCTCACTGATGCTCCTTGGGGCTGGATGACCAGTGTCACCTCCCCGAGCATCCAGCATTTTCATGGTGCTGGAGCATCAGGTGTCACTTCACCTGTTTATTTTGGAGGTTTGGGGCTATCCAGGTTGTAAATGGTGGTGGGGAATGTCCTGCTTTTTATTTGTGGTGTTTTCAAAGTGGGCTCACTGCCCGGCTGGATTTTCCCTGCAATCGCAGAAAATTAAAGTGATGGAGATAATCCCGCGGCCGGGTTGACCAAGCGCTTAGATCAGCAGCGGGGTCAAGCAGGGCAGGTCACTGCTGAATTTTTGGGGTTGGGTTTATCCTCTTATCCCAGCTTAAACAAGGGCAGTTTGTTTCTGGCCTTCCGGACAGAGGCTTCCACTCCACACGCTGCCTTTGCTTGAGGAATTCACCTCGTTCCCAACAATGCCGTGGGGTAGTGACCGAATCAGAGGTTATTTGTCGTTAAAGGGAAATTAAAGGAAACCTGTAATTCCTCTGAGTAGCAAAGGTGACTGTGCAAACTTTATCTTGGGAGCTTGTTTTTGGCCAATTACATTTTTTTTTATAGCTCTTAGTAGCAGAAAGAGCAAGGAAGTCAGGAGATGGGATGTAGCAGCTTGGTTTGTGTTTGCCGGGTTTGAGACCTGAATCAACAGAACTTGTAAAGTGATGGTGAGAGCTGAGACGTAGCTGAGAAGGACTCAGGGGAGGCTGATGTAGACCCCCCAGAGCCCAGCCGAGCTGGGAGAGCCTCCCATTCAAGGCACTGGTGGCTGGTTTGGCACGGTATTAATTAACATCACCTCCTCACAAGACACTTTTAGCAGGTCCCCATCCTGCTGTGGTCCTGGTCTTGCCCCAAGCTCCGCTGGAGGTGAGCTGGGACTGGCAGGAGAGGCAGGGAACCAGTTTGGGGGGGCTGCTCATTCATCAGGCTTGAGCTTCCAGGAGTGGGTGAAACTAATTAGAAAGATTTCATTGTTTTCCCCCCAAACACCATGTATGAAACACAGCTTTGCACCTACGCAGAGCTCAAGAGAGGTTATAGTTACATCCAGAGGGACAAGAGGAATAAATAGGCAGGCAGGCAAGTCAAGCAGCAGAAGTGTAAATAACCATCTCTACAACCCCCCTGGTTTATCTTCCTCCTCCTGCCAGCTTCCAGGCTGCCAAAAAATTGGGATTGGGCAGAATCTTCCTCGGCACGGCCACGTGCACCTAGTGCCTGCGCTGCGCTCCAGCAGCGGGATCCGGCTGTGCCGGCATCCAAATAAAAGGCAGCACTGTAGCAAAACTGTTTACAGTTTGCTTCCCCCGGGCAGATGGTATCTGTGTTTTTTCTCCCCCTTTATCTGTTGGGAACAGCCTTTGAACTTTAAATAGCTGTGCTGCCCGAGCAGAGCATGGATTCGGGGAGGGGGAGCATCTGCTTTTCCCTCTGCCTGCATGGGGATGGGTCCCAACGCTGGTCTGCTGCAAATGGAGCATCTCCCTGCTGGCAGCCCATGAATCCCTGCGACTTGTACAGTTTGGCCCTGGTGCTGTGTAAATACCTGGGAGAGGAGGAAAGGCTGGTGCCTTGTTTGGTTTTTAGGGGGTGTTTGTGAAAGGGAAGGAGAGGCTGTAGGAAGATGGTCAGGATGTGGGATACTCAGGCGGCTGCAGGTCTGAAGGGGTGGGGCATCCCAGAGAGCACACCAAGGAGGTCCCCAGAAGCCTAAAGCCTCAACACAAATCTCTCTGTTTGCTGCGTACAATTATTACTTCTTTTTAATCTTCCTCCCCTTGTTTTCACAGCCCCCGGGCGCCGTTCCCGGTACACAGCCATTGCTGCCCAATTCGATGGATCCCACGCGACAGCAAGGTAAAGGCAGTGGAGGAGGGTTGGGCATTAATATTTCTTGTTAACTGTTAATTTGGGGCCAGAAGTGGCTGCTGTGCCATGTAACACCCCTGCTTTCCTCCCAACAGGGCACCCTAACATGGGCGGCCCCATGCAAAGGATGAATCCTCCACGAGGGATGGGCCCCATGGGTCCTGGTCCACAGGTAAGCCCAGCTCCAGAGAGCATCTTACAGCTCCACCAACACCAGCACCATCGAAACAACCTCCTGGGGCTCAAAGGGCTGGGAGTTCCCCCCCCACCTCCCACACGCCCTGTCCCCCCATTAGTGTTAATGCGTTTTACATTAGCCTTGCATCTGGAAATCCCTCCTTTTAGCATGAGTGAAGTCTTCATTGCTCATTAAGAGTATTGCAACCTCCCTCCTGCCCTTCCGTCAAAGGGGATGGCACTTAGCGCCGTGCCGGAGCAGCCTTTGAGTGCATTACACTGCCAGCCTGGGAAATAGTTACGACCCTAACAGCAGGAAAGGGAAAGGAGGCTTGCATTAAAAATAAATAAATAAAAAGAAATGGCAAAGATCCCTTTAGCAAGGGAATAAGGCTTTCCCCTGCGAGGTTCCCCTCCGCCTGCCCTTCCTGCTGCCTGCCTGAGCTCTCGTATTTCAGGAAAGGGGAGTAAACGCTTGAAATTAAGCAGATCTGGGTTAATATATGCTGTCTTTCCATGGATTCACTTTACGGAATGGCTCGTTGTTGACTCACTCCCTGTTTGTTCCTTCCACGAGCCTTCAAACCCAGATTACCGTGTTTTGGTTGGAGGTTTATCCTCTCTGCATCGTCGCCTACGTCGAGTTTGTAGCGCGAGGATCAGAGTCTGTCAAGAGACGAGCGGGCACGCTGGAGTTTTGTTTTGTTTTTTCCCCCAGAGACTGTGGAGATAAGCGAGTATTGTGTAAAGAGAGAGTTGTGTCATCTCTTTTTAACACCAGCCCGAGGATGCTGCTCAGGGATGCCCAGCCACAGGCGCCCGCACGGGCATGGGATGAAAAAACCTTCACGAGCATCATTTCCCGGACAAGCCCTCCTATAGCGCCGCTGCTCTGATGAAAATCCTCCTTTCCTGGAGGATCACACACAAGAAAAAAGAGAAAGAAATGTCAGTTGCTCGCGTGGCCTGTGCCAAGGCGAGCGGTGTGCCCGGGGGAGGCTGCTCACTTCCCACTAGTGAAACTTGGAAGCGGCGAGTGCGCGTTCGGCGCCGCGTGGGATGGCGGCGGCTCCGGGAGCCGGCGGGAGCTGTGAAATGTTCTGAGCTTTATTTTTGACTCTGCTGCTCCCTGTGTACGTACATTAGGGAGAGGGTTTTGGAGGGTTTTTTTCGAAGGCAGCCTTCCCCTGGGCTTCCCAATCTGGCACCCGCGGGGCTCTGCCTCCAAAACCACCACCAAAAATAGCGAACCGAACCCAGCAGCCCCTCGCACCTTCCGTGCCCAGGGCATTTTTTCTTCAAGCTTTGCATCAGGACCTTCACAAGTACTCCCTAAATAATTCCAGAGGGCTGCAGAGCATCCAGCCAGGACATCCTGACAGTGGCTACTTATTACACACCAACGATGAATCATCCCTTACAGCCGATCGCTGCTGCCTTTTTTTTTCCTTTAATAATGTCACTTTTAGCTCTGCAGAGGCCAGGACTGGGTTTGCTGGTGCCTCTGTGAGGAGGGTTTGTAGCTCACTGGGTTTCAGCAGCATCTTGCCAGAGCCCAGCATCCAGGTCACTCAGCACAGCTGCGTTCCCTCCCCACCCTCCCTGAGCATCTTTCAGATGGCTTCGTTTTCCAGCCTTTCAGCTCCAATTAAAAACGCTGAGCTTTTTTTTTTTTTTTTTTTAACAAGGGGTTTGATGCTGCTATTCAGTATAAATGGCTGGAATTTCAATCAATTAAGGACTTGCTGGTAATTTGTTTGGGGAAAACCCTTTTCTGCCTCTTCAAAACAAACTTGGCGATGCCCCGTGCTCCATAAATCCAGGGAAAAAATCGACGGCACTGAAGTATTGCACTTAAAATCCAGCTTGGAGCACTCCAAGGGACTGTGGAATAGGAAGCAGCCAGCCGACCCCCCTCCTGCCCTAGCAATTTTTTCCCCTAAATGGCGGAAATACAGCCCAAAAAGATGCATCACAGGGTGGAAGGTGGGAGGGGAGGAGCAGCAGTGCGACCTAAATCCGGCTGCACGTCGCCCAGAGGGCACAGGGAGCAAAGCACAGACCAAATGGAGCGCGGCATTCGGGGGATTCCTCTTCCTTCACTGCCTTGGGCTTGGCTTTGTACTAGAGCTGGGTTTAGGAGATGAGGGACACTGATCTGAGGCTCCTGGTCCCAGCTGGAGGCTAAGCCGGGATGGAAGAAGCCAGGAGAGGAGTCCCCAGGGGCTGCCTGCCCTTGCCCGCTCCCCGCAGCTGCAGACCCACTCTGGGGGATGTGACAGAGAGCTGGGAAGCAACAGGAAAACAAGCCTGGCTTGGTTTTCCCTGCTCCAGCCCTCATCCCAGAGCCAGGGATGCCGCTCCATCTCCGGGGAACCTCATGCAGCCCTTTCCCATCCACTGCAGCAGTAACCTTCCAAGCGACGACGCCTTTTCTCCTCCTGCCCCTGCTTTCTCCTGCACAGAAACACAAGCCCAAAAGACTGGTGTTGGTGCCTGTGGGCAGATTTGTCTCCTGGAGCTGGTTTCCCCTCCACCAGCATGGCATCAGAGACCAACAGAGGGGCACTTTGGGGCTCAGCCTGGCTCCCTTCCATAGGCAGCTGCCTATTTTTTTATAAACACAGTTGCTAATTGCCCCTGCAATTCATCGTCATCGAATTTATTTACTTTTTAAGTTCATTTTTTTGCAAACTAACCCTCTTTAGGTTTTTGTTTGTTTGTTGGAGGGTTTTTTCCTTGTCTTCTCTGGTTTCCCTTCCTGTTCTGGTCGACTGACCCTTGGTTATCGTTGCAGAACTATGGCAGCGGCATGAGACCTCCACCCAACTCCCTCGGTCCCGGCATGCCCGGAATTAACATGTAAGGCAAAACCCTGTTCCGGGAGTGATCAGCCACTGGCTTGGGCTTTGTGGGACCACAAAGATAAAACCACAATGCTTATGTTTTTTCCTGTTTACTTTTGACTCCAGGGGCCCGGGAGCCGGCAGACCGTGGCCGAACCCCAGCAGTGCTAACTCAGTGAGTATCCCACAGCTCTTGGAGTAAAACTGAGGCTGTTCCTCGTTAGTTGAGTCCTGCTAACGAGAGGAGGTTCCCCAGCCTCTTTAGGTGCTGCATCTAAAGCCTGCGCCCTGCTCCTGTGTTGCTCTCCCTGTGGTGGGCTACAGCTGATGGGGGCCCTGGGGGCGCAATGGGGGCTCTCAGCTGTGCCCTGATGGGGTGCAGCCTGTGGAACCCTCCATGTACCCCACAGCTGAACCTGGCTCTCTTCTCTCTATAGATCCCATACTCTTCTTCATCGCCTGGTACATACGTGGTGAGTCCTCCTCCTCCACCTGTCCTGCCGTTGGGGTGCAGAGATGTTATGGCTCAGGATGCTCATGGGTTTGGGGGGGGAATCAGTGCCATGGAGGGGGCTGGGATGGGTTTGAGGGTGCAAGGTCCAGCTGGGAGGCACGTAAAAACATGGGGAGGTGGGTGATGCTCGTGTTTGTGTGGTTGACCCCACTTTGTCTCTCCACAGGGTCCGCCTGGTGGCGGCGGTCCTCCGGGGACACCCATCATGCCCAGTCCTGCAGGTACAAACCCCCTGAGATCCCCCTCTCCAGGGCCAGGCAGCCCTGGCTTCAGGATGGTGTTTGGGGATGCTCCTGTGTTTAGGACACAGGGTTTGGATGCTGTGGGGCTTGGGGAGGTGAGGAGTGTGGGAGTTACGTCCCTCCACTTCCCAGTCAGGAGTTGAATTATTTTTCACAGTTGAATTTCTGTGATTAAAAACTTTGTGGATCTTCATTAAATACAAATTAGCCAGAAAATGGTGGTACTTAGAGGGAATTTTAGGTGATAAAATACAAAAGAATGAGTTCAAGTGGCATGAGTTTGTTTTAATTAAGAAATGAATTAATCACCCGACTTACTGGGCTTCACTGTTCCACAGATTCAACAAATTCAAGTGACAACATCTACACAATGATTAATCCAGTACCGCCCGCAGGCAGTCGATCGAATGTAAGTCTGCTTTCTAATAATTTACATATCAGATACCATAACAAATCATAATTAACTTCATCAGTTGAGAGTAAAGCAGTTTAATTGATTTCAGCCATTTGTTACAAAACAGAAATAAAACAAACCATCAAAAAGCGATTAACTCTTAGGTGACTTTGTTAATTTTTTATGCTCGTTAAGAGAGCAGCGATCCCGCTGCTCCGGCCGAGGTGCTGTGGAGTGTGGGGTTTGGGTGGGCTTCAGTCTCTTTAAATATTGGTTGGAGCCCTTGGGTCTGGCTCTGCCTGCACCCATCTGGCCAGATGTTATAGGTGAACCCACAGGACCATGAGCTTTGGGGGGTGGTGAACACATCCCTCCTCTCATCTGCTCTGGAGGGGTGGATGGGGAGGGGATGGTCCCCAGGAGCTGGTGGAGCTGTGGCAGGTTTCAGGGTGGGTTTTGTGGCTGATTTGGGGTTTGTTGCCTTTTTCTTCCATAGTTCCCGATGGGCCCCGGGTCTGACGGCCCCATGGGTGGCATGGGTGGCATGGAGCCCCATCACATGAACGGATCATTAGGTAAGCACCATGTGGGAGGCTGTGACTCGGGGACCCCCACTGAGCCTTCGCTTCCAGGGGATGCTGACAGAGCATCCCAATGCCTGCTCCCAGCCCAGGGTCAGCCCCCAGTTTGGCCTTTGGCTGGCAATCACAAAGGGGGTCTGTGGGGGAGCAGGGCAGGGGGGTGTGGGGCCATTGCTGCCTGCTCAATAAGGTTCTTCTCCTTTTCTGTCCCCCTGCGCAGGGTCAGGAGACATAGATGGACTTCCAAAAGTAAGTGAGCTGCAGAGTGGGTGTGTGGGCCCCCCCTTCAGCACTGGGGATGACCCCAGTGATGTGACCCTGATGGATGGGGATGTGTCAGGGGGACATGATGGGGCAGGCAGGGCTGCATCCTGCCCCCACCCCAGCATTCCAGGAGGGCACGGGGACCTGCTCACCACTTCCCTCTCCATCTCCTGCAGAATTCTCCAAACAACATAAGTGGCATTAGCAATCCCCCGGGCACTCCAAGAGACGACGGGGAGCTGGGAGGCAACTTTCTCCATTCCTTCCAAAATGACAATGTGAGTTCATGCCCTGCTGGGGACAAGGGGATAGTTCCTGGGGCATCCTGGCATGGGGCAGGTGGGCTTGGTGGTGGGTGCCATTTGGACCTGGGTTGTGCTGTGTGAGAGCTGCTCCAGGAGAGAAAGTGGGGAGGAAGAAATATGCTGGTGGGTGCAAGCTTGGGTCCTGAGTGGGATGTGGGGGTACCAAGGGAGGGAAGAGGGTCATAGAATCATCGTAGAATCATAGAATGCCAGGTTGGAAGGGACCTCAAGGATCATCTAGTCCAACCTTTCAAGATAGAAAAATACAGTTTAAATGAGCTGGCTCAGCAGCCTGTCAAACTGAGTCTTTAAACTGTCTAATGTAAGAGAATTCACTACTTCCCTTGGGAGACTATTCCAGTGGATCCTGCAGGATGGAGAGGATCCCACAGGATGCAGATGTGTCCAATGGAAGACGCAGTGTGTTGGCTGCAGACATCCCTCCTCTTCCTCTATTAGCAGTATATACATGCATACATATTAATTATTTGTTTTAAACTGCATCTCACCCTATGCTGTTCTGATTTTCTCCCTGGAAAAGCAAGTTACAGAGCAGATTCCACCCTGATGAACTGGAGTCTCCAGCATATCCTCTCCTCCTGGTTTACTAGATCCAACTAGGTTGCTGTATAGATGTCATCAGCCTCCTCTTGCACCCCGCTTCGGTGTCTGGAGGTCTGGCCCGCCTGGTTTCTCACCCTGGCTCTGTCTCTCTTCCAGTATTCCCCCAGCATGACGATGAGTGTGTGATTTCCCTCCCCCTCCTCCTCTCCAGGATCAAGAGAGTCAGCTGCCGTTCGGAGGATCTCAACGAATTATGCAAGAAGAAGAAGAAGCAGAAGAAGCTAGGTGTATGGGCAGGGAGACGCGTGGCGGGGGCCAAAACCCCAGGTTTAGTTTCATGCAATAAAAAGGCTGAACTTTTTATTCCATAAAACATGAAGGACAAAACTTAAAATATTTCAAGACATGACAAGACCCTTCTTTGTGCAGAAGGGTTTATATATGTACATGACACTTCTTTTTGGAAACAAACGGAAGCCTCTAGCACTCAACTCCAATCTCTTTGCTTTGTTCTTTTAAATAAAGACAGAAACCGAACCTGTTGTATGTTTGTGCCGTGCGACACCAGGAAGCTAGTCTAGATATGAAATCTCATGTTGTCTCTGTTGTAGTCATTTTTTTAAATAAACTGGACAGTTTACAATGGTGGTTTTCGTTCAGAAGGCCTGTTTTTTTTTTGGTTTTGTTTTGTTTTTTGTTTTGGGGGGGTTTTTCCCTTCTATTTTTGGGGGTTTTTTTTATTTGTTTGCAGCACAACGCTTCCTCCTCCAGTTAACAAGATCTGCTTTGGGGAAGAGACTCCATCACCTCGTTATAAACTTGTTTAACGTGGGTGACCCCTTCTAGGATCACATCCTCGAATGAATCGTGATCTTGCTCTCTGTGACTGTGGCATGCACTGTGTTAGTCTTTTCCCCCCCCTCTGAGTACAAGAAGAAATCTCTGTCCCTCCCTTCCCCAGAGTCCTTCAGCTGGTTCACTGCAAAAATTGTTTTTTTAATTATTTTTTTTAAAATCCACTGAAAGAAAGGGTTAATCTGACCTGGGACTGACTTTGAAACTGTGATCTCCAGCTAACTTTGGGGGTTTTATTTGCTTTGGGGTTATTTGGTGGGGAGGGGGGGGGGGGATGTATTTTCTTTAGAGATGTGCTCTTGTCAGGGTTTCACTTATCTATGATTTGGAACTGGATGGAGATATTTTTTAAGGAATTCTTGTTGTTAAAAATGTAACCTTGCTATTCTGTAGGCTCGCTCTGTAATAAGAAAATAAAAGTTAATGGCAAGCATCGAAGGCCCTTCCTTCTGGTGGGAGAGGAAGGGACGAGCCAAGGCGGCGGGTTGGGATCTCTGTACATGACACTACCCTGTAGTTTGGTCTTTGTTTTTCTCCAGCTCCCATTTCTGCTCCATGTATATCATATTCTGTAAAATATTCTCTCCCTTGGATTTGACCTTTGTGCGGATTATTGAAAGCATTGTATCTTGTTTCAGTGTTTTTTCTTACCTTGTAGTCTGGTTCGAAAATTACCAAGAGGGGAAAAAAAAAAAATAATTATTATACATTGTAGTTTGTGTACGATATTTGTTGATAATGTTTTATTAAAGGGATGTCTTTTTTCCGCACCCCTTCATTGAAATGTTTTTGGGGAACATTTGGCTTGTTTTTATTACTCTGACTGCAAGACATGAGATGACAAGACTTTTTTTTAGTGTGTAATACTTTTTTTTTTTTGTGTTGTATTTTTTTTTTTTTTTTTTTTTAATGTTTGCCTTCTCTTTCCTAGGCATTTTAATTGTGCTTTACCTGTAGAAAGTTGCTGGGGAGGGAGGGGTGGGTGGGATGGGGGTGGGCTGAGAGTGTCAGTCTCATAGTTACGGTCAGGTTAATATTTTCCAAGTAACACTGAGAAATAACTGAAAGCAGATTTGTTGCATCACAAAAAATACCCGGGGGCTCCCCAAGGGGTCAACTTTTTTTTCCTTTTCTGCTTTATATCTTGTTCAGGTATTTTTTTTAATTATTATTTTTTTTAACTCTGATGTGAGGAAATGAAAGGACCGGTTTTAATGTATTTTAAAAATGAATAGCTAAATTATTGTCTTCATTGGTATGGGATGGTTTTTTGAATGAAACGGTTCTCCCTCCTTCTCCCCCCTCACCCCATGCTGTAATAAATATCAACATAAACATTTGATTTCGGTGCTCTACGGTTTGTTCCTGCTGTTTGCTGCCAGACCCAAGGTGGAGTATTTTTTTCTAGACTTTTATTTCTAGAGGACCAAGCCCCAGGTTTGGGATGTGGGTGTGGAGGTGATGCAGAGCTGAGAGGTGGCTGGTGTTGAGGGAGGTGGTCTGAGGAGGTGGATGGGGATTCAGCTGTGCTGCAGGACCTGGGGTGGGCTGGAAGAGGTTTGGGTTCATGATGATCACTCGTTCTTTAGATTTATTTTTTTTAGCCTAGGAAAATGGTTGTTCTTGTTTGCAGCAGGCTGAGGATGCGCTCACTGGACCCTTGCCCTCACACCCTCCTGGCTTCAGGCAGAGAGGGCCTTTCTGGGTTAAAAAGAGGGGATCTTTTTGCAGTCTGTCCCCCAGGGTTTCCCCATTAGAGGCTGGGGGATTTGGGACACTGGTGTGGTGATGGAGGCTGGTGTCACAGATCAGGGATGCCCCAGGAGAGGAGCTGGAGTCCTGCACTGGCTGGGAGGTGAGCGAAGGAGTGGAAGGGACGTGAGTGTCACCTTCAAAACTTTATATATATATATATACACACACACATATAAAAGCTTGTACCGGGGTCTGCTGAACCCCTCCTAGAGCAAGGCCTGGCTGTGGTGCAGGGTGGGTGTGTGCACCTGTGCAGGATCTCTGCTCCAAGCTCTGAACCAGCTGCTGGAGATGGAGAAGCTCGGGTGAGGTTGACCTGGCTCCCTGATGGGAGGCACCAGAGGCTGCTCCAGCACTTGGGAAGAGATTGGGGCTCTTGGTCTTTAGATGGGTGGTTGCAAGTGCTGGTTGCTCCTGGGAGCTGCTGTTGGAGACTTTCTCTCTGCTTTTGACTAGTTCAGGCAGCACACAGCTGGCTGTGATTGTGCAGCTTCTCCCTCCTTGTAGGAACGTTCAAGCGTGGGCTGGGGGGACCTGGGAGCCTTCCTGGAGCTCATCCTGGGGGATGCTCCTCCCCCCCCCCAGCACCCACAGATACATCACTGTGGCAATTCCAGGAGCGAGTGAGCACTGTGGGGTTGCAGATGCTGGTGGAGCAGAAGGGTGAGGGGACAATGCCTTGGGTGTCTGCTGGGTTTGGGAACCACCCAGAGAAATCATTGTGCCTGCAGAGCCCATTAGCATGTGGGGTTGAGGAGCAGGGTGTGTTTGCACCCTTTGCTACCTGTGGAGGTTTCCTCTGGGTTATCACAAGAGATGTGCTTGTGCAGGGTCCACAACCCAGTGTGGTTTTAAGTCCAGGCAATCACATCCCTCTGTACTTCACAGACAGAGTAAGAGTGTTGGCTGTTATTTGGAAACATGACCCCCCCAAAGGTAATTACTTGATGCTGATGAGGACCTCCTGCCCTCCCAGCTCCTCAGGGCCATCCCAGCCAGGCCTTGCTTGGCTTCCCAGACCAACATGCAGCATTGCTGCCTGGTGTGTCTATTGTGGGGTGTAGAAAAGCCCTTCCCAATGGTTCTTACTGGGTTACAGGCTAATTTTATTAAACATCACCATGAAAAACTGCCACATTCCCTGCTCTAAATGTCTCCTGAGCCCAACCTTAGGGATAATTGTCTCCCTCATTAGTTTTCATTAAATGAAATGCAGGAGGAGGATCTGAACAACCAGGGGCTCTGGTCTGAGCACGATGTGCACTTGCCAGCACAATGAGTGCAGCCCGTGGAGTCAGACTTTGAACTGGGAGTGGTTCAAGGGAAGGTAGTGTGGAGTGGTGCAGCCCAGCTGGCACACCATGCATTCCCCAGGGAATGCTGGGGCCAGATCCTGCCCTCTTGGCTGCAGAGGTCTCCTCTGGGCAGCCAGGTCTTCACCTCAGACTCCAGCCACTCTGTTCTTGCATGCTCTGCTTCCCTGGCTGCTGTTCATTAAAAGTTAATGCCTGGCTCCTGGTCGGTGCTGAGGTAATGCCATTCATCTGCTGATGGGCCTTTATGACTTATTGATGCCAGCCCAGATGCACCTCTGTGACCCATCACCCTACCCTCGGTCCCACCTCCTTCAGCTGGGCTAATTCCAGCAGGTCACACTGGAGGAAGGAGCAGGTGAACCAAACCATGTGCAGCATGCTTGGGAAGACCAGCAGGACACCACACGTGTGCATGGCTGGCTCTGCAGGGACTGCTGCTCATGGACCTTGTACCTGCACCATGACAGATCAGCCTGAGCATCTGTTCCAGGAGCCAAGCTGGGAGCCCTGCTCTGCCCAGCTTGAGTTCCCCTCCTGGACCCCAGAGGACCTTACCCAGCACAAGGATCAGCTGCTCCTTCCAGCAACACGTGAGTGCTGCTTTCCCCTCACCACAGGCAGGATCAGCTGTGTCCTGAGCAAACCAGGGACATGGTCTTGCAGGTCCCCTCAGCTCGAGTGGCTTCCTGATGCCTCTTCTAACCTGTTGAAGCCTCATTCCCCTGCTGCCTGTCCCTTGCCTTATTGCTTCTGCCATTTTGCAAAATTGCCTTTGTTCTGCCTTTGTCCAGCTCTCCTTGTGCTCATGCTTTGCCTCTGCTCAGTCTTGGAGACAGCAGGACTCCAGCTTCACCCCATTTCTCCTCTCCTACTGCCTGTCCTAATAGAGATGTCTTTGTTGGGAGGTAAAAGCATCTAAAGGGACTTTGGCTCTTCCCATGTAGATCATCTTCACAGATTCCCACATCTACGAGAAGCATGTGAGGTGTTTCATTTCTCCTCACCCCCTCTCCACACTCCTCTTCTACCAGGTCTCCTGGTGAAACCACTCTGCTCAGGAATGGTAACCTGTGGCTAGTTGCCCTACAGGGTTTCCTCTCTGAGATCAGTAATGACCCAAAGCTGGAAGGGTGAGGGGATGTCAACAGTTGAGGGCTGTTGCCTGGAGCTATTCAGCAGAGTCCATGTGATATAGCAGAGAACCAACAGCCCAAGAAACACCTACTGGAATGGTCTCCACAGAGCACAGGTGTATTAAAATATATTCCTAAACAACTAGGTGCAAATCTGAGCAGATTTAAATTGATGAGCTGAATTAGGCAGAATTAACGTGATTCAGATCAATGCAACACTTAGTAGATGACTTCTCTTTCCAGCCTTTTCTCCCAGCTATGGAGGGATTTGGTTAATTTAACTTACAGCCGGCGCATCCCGATTTACTGGGTGCAAGTGCTGATCTCAAATTTGACTAGTGAAAAAGTCTGTTTTCTGAAACCTGCGGAGTAGAGCTGGCTGATGGGTTGAGAGTGGAACACACAACTGGGGTGCTCATCCAGATGGCCAGAGAAGATCACAAAGCACAGACCAGCCTCTGACACAAGACACCGAAGCGAGATGAAATTTCTTGGAAATATGCTCTTCCACACCTTAAAATAGCACAGGCTGTCCTATCCCTTCCCATGTGCTGGAGGGGAGCGGCGCAGAGCTGCAAAACACTCTACATTTGGCTGGAGCTAATTTAGCTCCCGTTTTACAAAACCCACACCAATCCCCCCACCTCACAAAGAATACGCTTCCTGCTCCCTTAACTCTGTGTGGCAGGAAGAAATTCTTCCTTTGTATTTTTAGCAGCAAACACCAGCTACCAAAGTTCCACGCTACATTCTACACCACCTCCCCAAAATGGCTGGGTCTCTTCATCCAGGATCAGGGGGATAAAAGCATCGTGGCTCTATAGATCCAACAAAGCCATCGCACCGATTAAGTGCTTTTGGAACTAAGCACAGGGCAGCAGGACACATCCCGGAGTAAAACAAAGCCAAAGCCAGGCAGAATGAGAAAGGCTCGTGTCTCAGGCTGCCCCCTTGAAGCTTTGTCAGCCCCTTCCACACACGCTGCATTCAGAGGTACTCAAAGCAAGCTCAGAAAATAGGCTGGAGTCTAGCTCTGAGCAAAAGCACACCGAGAGCTGAGCCTGTGCTGAGGAATAAAGACTGGCTCACGTTCTTTCTCAGCAACACTGGAAGAGTGCAGGAGGATGCATTTGATGACTTGAATCCAGAGATGAGCCCCTAAAATGAAAGGGTTTCTTCATGCCCAATTTAGTTAAAATATCTTTTTTTTTTTTTTTTTTTACTTTCAGTAACAATATAATTTATTTTTTTTTAAGTAAATTAATCCACCTTTCTTTAATTATGTGAGGGTTCTGGCAAAGAGAAGCAGCAGGTACAGTTGGTGAAGTATTTTCATTTGAGCTGAATTTCACACAGTTCCGTGCAGATACAGTGCCAGAAACTTCTTGAATGTGTCTGGCTGGAAGCCATATATTCCAGCGGGCTTCTGCAGAGAAAAAGACATGGATGCTCAGTTTGCAGCAAAGTGATTAATGTAGACAAACAACGGCTTTAAACACGCTTGGATAAGACTTCAGCCGTGGTGGCTTCCCAGTTATGCCCTCCCTCCCCAGATGGGTTTGTCTGTGGGCACTTCCACTGGTATCAATCTCAGATGGCAAAACCCCTCTGCCCAGCAAGCCCAGATGCCCTCCCAGTGTAACCAGGGCTGACAGCACCGTGCTCTAGTTACTCCACAGCAAAGCTGACAGCTGCATGTCAGTGCTCCCTTCATCAGAGCACTCATTGATTTTTAAAGAAGCCCATCATGAGATGGCAGATTACAGACAGAGATATCTTCATACAGGAGCTCACACGAAGCTCAGCATGTGGCTCGTAATGTGGAACCTCAGCACTACAAACACTGCCTGCCCCTGACACCTGCTCCAGTGACAGCGAGGCCATTGCCTGGGGCAGGTCCCTGCAGCTGGTTTAAAACCCCCCGCCAGCTCCCAAACCCCCCAGCAGAGGTGAAAGGGGAGGACTTCCAGGACCATTCCCCATGTTTTGCTCACCGTAACAACCTTCTTCTTGACTTCTGGCACACACTGGGCTTTTTCGTACAGATTCTGATCCGAGTCAATCCAAACTAGATTTTTTATGCCATCGCTAGAGACAAAGTCTGTTGTATTTAACTGGAACACCATGAACTGGAAGAGCTGGCCATCTGTGCCTACACTTTGCACCACTACTGGCTGCTCCAAAACCTTGGGATCGTTCTAGGAAAGAAGGGAGGGGGAGGAGAATGTTTAAAAAGCCAGTCACCACAGAAATTGTACGAGTACTTGCTGATTCTGCATCTTCTGCTTGGTTTAAAGCCAAGATTTTAATAAACGTATTGTTACCTTGCCCAGAAAATTACTCTAGTCAAACAAGTTTTGAATGTAGATTTTGTATTTTAATTAAAATTCCTCTTTCAGCCAGCAATGAGGTATCAATTTGCATACTGAGCTGTGGGATGGGTTAGAGTTTTAGAGCTGAACTTACTCCTTGGTTCCTACCCATTACCACTCCAATGCATGTTACATCACGAACACGCTCCTTGCTGAGCAATAGTTTCCTGGATCAGCAGACATCAGTCACCATACCTGAAGGTTAGTTAAGACCTCTGGAGCAGGATGCTCGGATTTGAAAACCACTGTAACATGCCACAGCAAGGGAATTTCATGGCTCTTTCCACTAGAGAAAGAACAAAGGCCTAGCAGGTCAGCAGCAGTCCCTGGTACGTACCCCATAGAGCACCTTGGCCTTTGCCAGCGCGTTGCCAAAAGCAAACATCAGCATCTTAGCACGAAGTTGTTCTGGTCTGAACCTGTCAGTACGAACGTTGGCCGACTCCAGGAAGAAGAGAGTGTGAGGATGACAGTATGGGTAACCATCTCGGAAACCTAAATAGCAAATAACCATGTCAGAAAGCTCTCAGGAACACTACACAGCCTGTGCTTTCTCCTACATCTTCAGGAACTGCTGAAGTAATTTACTGGGATTTAAGCTCTTCTCCACAGTCCTGCTTAGGCTGCAATATACTCACCACGGGTCTGGAGCACTTGCACTGCACACGCTGTGCCCAGCTCCTCCATCCCCTCATCTCCACCCACTCCCTACCTACCCACAGCTGTCATGCAGAAGGGTGAGGACTCCAGATTATCCTGAACACTGACTCTGACAGAAAATTGCTATCAACAGCCAGATTTACCTGTACTGTTGAGCTCTTTGTACACATGCACTTCCTGAAGATCAATTGTAGGAGAGATGGGGTAGAAGGTCTCCAGAGTATGTTCTTCAGTGGCCAGTATCTCCTCCCTGGAGGCTACTGGTGGTAATGGGGCCATAGAGTTCATAAGTATTCCATTCAGGCCACGGACCTGGAGGAGAATGGATTCTGGGGAGGGAAATTAGGCTACATTCAAACACTGCCAAAATAAGACTTGGGAAAGATGCACGTTTCTTTTTGGGCTTTTCTAGCAAATCGTTGCTCTGCAAGGCTCACTCTCTCCCCCTCACCTCCAAACTCCTCTTAAATAACAGCTCAGCTGCAGTGATACTGAAAAAGTCAGCTGTAAAAGAAGACACTTGCTTGCAATGTTAGACTAGGTTCTTCTAAAATACCAATGTTAATTGCTGGTGTCAGTTTCTTAACTAAACATATTTAGACACAAAAAAATAAACAATCAGCTCTAAGACACTGGTTCTGCTTCTCCCACCATCTTGTCAATACTGTCCAACACCCCAATAACCTCCTCAGGGCAAGTATCCTGCCATCATCCAAGGCTGCCCATGCTTATAGCACTATTTAAAACTGAATTATGTGACTCCAGGAATTGTTTTGTTTTCTCCAAGTCCTCAGTCTTAAAGCTAGTGGCTTTGTTACCCCTCTTATACTAATGAAAAGAGCTAAATGCTTCCACCATAGCAGCAACTCACCTCTTTCCCACATAGCTGAGAGGCTGTAGTTTCTAGCCAACATTCTTTTAGTCAGAGAAGGATACTTCGTAGACATCAACCGACATAAATGTATCAAGTTTTCAAACAGTGCTGGACTTTAAAATGAGAGAAAAAAAAAAAAAAAGCTATATGAAAAATGTGATGATAATGGCAAGCAGATGCTTCTGGGATATGAATGCTGTAACATTACTGTATGTAAAACATATAGTGGCAAAACACTTCTGAACAGTCAACATGGGTTTCCAATTAATATCCCACACACCAGTCCTGGTCCAAGTTGGCAGAGGTAATGCCTGCCATTAGTTATTTTAAAAAGTGACATTCTGCACCAGCTAGAAGTAGATCTCAAGTTGAAACAGACCTTGGCCTGAAAGAAGCTGTAACATAGAGAACGTGTTTACATTGGTACTGCTGTCAACAGTCAGAACTGGGGGTTTGTTTTGGTGGTTGTTGTTTGTTTTACAAGCTGACAGTGTGATACAAAGGGTCTAACAGCTTCACACAGTAAGTGTATCAACAGCAGATCTCTGTAGGAATTTTCTTTGTAGCATCACAAACTCTGGTTCTCAATTACCTGACCGATGACCAGCTTATGCTAAAGCCATTCCCAGGCAGCAGAAAGATTTTCTCTATGATCAAGGACTTACCAATAATATTCTCTCCTGGGAGCAACTTCCATGGTGTTCCAGAAGCGTGCGTGTGAGACGGCACGCCTTGCCCCCTCCTCGTAGGCCTCCAGCTGGTGAGCTGGGTTGTCCATGATGCTCTGCACAGATGCAGGCAAGCCTTCCACCAGCTTCGTCTTGGTGAGCCACTGGGCTTGCCTAACACCTTGAAACAAACACCAAGAAAAGAGGTATTACCAAGGCCACTGGGTAGGCTGGCAATGGGCTGGCAGCACGGTTAGTTCAGGACGCAGAGTGGGCTCTTTACCACCTCTGTGTGTTTCTGCATTGTGAGGAGAAACCTTGGCTGGAGATGGTGAGTGCTTGAACACAGAATGATAGGTGTTGGAAGGGACCTCTAGAGATCATCTAGTCCAACCCCTCTGCTGAAGCAGGTTCACCCAGAGCAGGTTGCCCAGGTGGGTTCTGAGTCTCCAGAGGAGTCTCCACAACCTCTCTGGGCAGCTTCCAGGGCTCCACCACCCACATAGTAATGAAGGTTTTCCTCATGTTGAGGTGGAACTTCCTGTGTTCCAGTTTGTGCCCATTGCCGCTTGTCCTGTCACTGCGCACCCCTGACAAGAGACTGGCCCCATCCTCTTGACATCCACCCTTCAGATATTTACAAGCATTGATCAGATCTCCTCTCAACCTTCTCTTCTCCAGGCTAAACAGCCCCAGCTCTCCCAGCCTCTCCTCATAAGGGAGATGCTCCATTCCCCTAAACATCTCCGTGGACTCCCTTAACTACTTCCCTGTCTCTCTTGAACTGGGGAGCCCAGAACTGGTCACAACACTCCAGATGTGGCCTCACTAGGGCTGAGGGGTCTGAGCACCTCCCTCGACCTGCTGCCCACACTCTTCTCAGCGCAACCCAGGAGACCACCGGCCTCCTTGGCCACAAGAGCACAAGGCCGGCTCCTGGGTANCCAATGGCGAGCGGGGGCCCTGCGGTAAGGGAGGGTCGGCAAAGTGCCCGGCGGCGGCTGCGGGGCGGGGCGGCGGGTGAAGGGCAGGGGCCATGTTGGTGAGTCGGGAGGCAGGCAGGCAGGCGAGCGGGCAGGCGAGCGGGCGGGTAGTTGCGAGACCTGCCCTTGGGTTGGGGCCTTCAGGGCTTGTAGACCCGCTTTGTGAGGCCTGGGTGTGGGCCCGGCCTGGGCCGGGCATTGGCCGGTATCTCGGGGCCCTGCGGGGGATTGTGCCCAAGCCCCAGGGGGTGCACAGTAAGTGCTCAAAACCCTATAAATGTGGCCAGACCAGGCCTCAGGCTCCACCCGTGGCCTAGTCGCGGTCCTTCTCCTCAGCCTCCCTCAGAGGGGCTGTGGGTGCTCGGGGTCCCCAAACCCACCTTGGCCACTGTGGAAAGCAGGACCACTCACTCTTGGTTCTCTCTTCCCGCCTCCTGTAACATTAGGATAAGCGTATTTGTGTTGCAGGGGTGAGAGTTAGTTAATTAATTCCCCTCGAAAATGAAGCTGCTCGATGTGCTAAGTGTTCTCTTCCCTCAGCCTCATCACCCGTGGCTTTATAATTTCCTCTGACCTCCTTTTGTTTAAACGGTACAGATGTAAATGCATTGGGAACAGCGTTAAGCCAACCATTGTGTAAAAATAGCAGCCTCTGAGAGGTCTGCATCATGATTTCAGCTTGAGGAGTGTTTGGTAGGTACAGCTCTGAAGCAAGGGCAGCATTAGGGGAGAAATATGCTGCCTGTGCTTCTTGCCCTTTCCTACGTGTCTGCATTTAAAGCCAGACTCCAGATCTGCTCGTAACCGAAGTGTTCATTTGTTTGCCTGTGACTTTACCACGTTTGCCTCTAGTCTCCTGTCTCTAAACCCCACTTTCAGCTCACTGCTCTCCCTCTATTTTAAAGCCGTGCTCTGGTAGGCCAGGTCTTGGTGGTTGGGGTTTGTTATCTCTTCTTATGGACTAAGCTGCAGATTTTTAAGATGTTTCTGCTGTGGGTGACCAAGCTGCTCTTTTGTAGGAAATCAGCACGGCAGAAAAAGCATGAGTAAGGGTGTGCCTGCTGCTGGAGGTGACTTTTGCTGTGCAGCCAGGCTGGGAAGCAGAGCCTGAGGCTGGGCTGGGGTCTGCTGTGCAGCTCTGGGCTGGTGGCTGTGATGTCTGGCACTCCTGCACTGGACCATGCAGGGGCAGGGAGCACTTGAGTGAAAATGGAGCATTTCAGGCACCGGATCAGCTTGCAGGTTTTCAGCTTTCTGAGCCCCCTGAGATATATATACAAAATGCTTGAGAGAGATCTCCTCAGTCCTTCTCCAAATAATGCTTGGCTGATGAGCACGTGCCACTCTTCATCATGCTGTTTTTGATGCAGCGCTTGTGTTTTGCAGACAATGAGTGGAAATGAGCATGACTGGCTGGCTCTCAAACCCCAGGAACCTTCTCCATCCCAGTGCTGTGGCAGCGGCTGCAAACCCTGCATCTATGATGTCTATGAGAAGGAGCTTGCACAATGGGAGAGGGCCAAAGCAAAGCAAGACAAAAGCCTCCTCATGGAGAAGAAGGAGCAGGTCAATTTATCTTCATCGCATCCTAGAGCCTGTGCTTTGATCGTACTTGTTAGTGTGTGGGGTTGTGGTGATGGGTGGGGGAGGCAGCAATAGATTAAAGTGGTGCCTTAAGAGGAGGTTGTAAAGGCAATTCCCCAAACTCTGCCTTCACAGCCACCCTCCCCCTTGCCCGCTCGCTCTCTCCCTGCTGTAATGTGATTTTCCAAGTGTCGAATTCACCCTGGTGTCACATTACAACCCTGGGTCTGCAGCTTCTCCTCGCTGGGGTACCCCAGCCAGCCGGACCCAGCCTTTCTGCAGAGTGGGAATGGGCAAAAGGTACAAAGAATCACCGTTTTCTCTAACAGTTTCCTCAGAGAAGCTCTGTTTTCCTGGCCTTTTTCATCTCCCCCTGATTTTTAGACTCATTTTGAGGATGAAAAAAAGCTGCATTGTGTGCGGTGGAGCAGTTGTCTTCAGAGCGTCATTTTAAGCTTGTCAGTGCCCTTTTAGATAAGATTAACTATGCTGGGTCAAGCAAAAACCATCAGCACTGCAACAGCAAACAATATTTCCTGTTTGCAGTGGTCATCAGTAGGTTTCAAAGTTGCCCTCAAAGCAGCACTCGGCTCTTTTAGCAGTATTGTTTCTGTTTGTTTCCAGACATGAGAAAATGATTGCAGTGAGTCATAACAGGATGACCTTGCTGTAAGGTGTAAAAAATGTAATTTAAAAAGGGAGGAGGGGTGGGGGGGGGAAAGAATGCAAGATCCCAAAGTGCATGCTGCAGAACATGGTAATGAATCAGCAGAGAGCTGGAATTTGTGCTGGGCCCCAGCATTTAATACGTGCTCTTCTGGAGTCCTGAGTATCTCCCGTGTTAAATTAGCTTCCAAAGAAAAATGAAATAATAAAAGACACCATCTAACCGAGTAATTATTTATTGTTGTTCTTGCAGAGCAGTAATTCAGAGCTGAATCCAGATACATTTACTGCATTCAGCATAAGCTCAGTGGAGCAGCTAACAGAGGACACCTACCAGTACAAATTTGAATTACCGGGAAATAGCAGCCTGCGATTGAGCTCAGGACAACATCTCGTGTTAAGGTATTGTTCTCTCTGCTAGTTAAACAGTCTGCATTATGTAACCTAATACGTAGGGTTTTGTCAATAGACAAAGGCTTCATACCAGGCAAATCATAATTTCTATACCTCCACGGTGACACAGCTGAAAGAATTCATGAGCTCGCCAGCTCCACTAATTTTATAGTAAAAGCCCTTCCAAAGCTGTATTTTTCTTCAGCATTATCCTTGCGTCGGCAGGTCAGAAAGAACGAGGTGTGATTAAGAAAACCCACTTGCAGAAAGAAAGGCTCAAAAAATAGATGTTACAATAGATTATTTACTCCAGCGTGTTGGAATGAAGACAATGAGCTGCTCTTACCCCAGAGCTCAGCCCTGTGTTTTGGGGTAACTCAGCACCTGAGGTGTGACCCCCAACATCCAGATGTTTCCTGACCAATTCCCAGGAAAACAAACCCCCCTGTGTAGTATATTGCTGGCCAGAAAGGAAACCACTTGGGAGCAGTTGATGTCTCTCCCAGCCATCTGTGGTGATCATTCCCTGATAGGAAAAGTCACGTGAGGGTGCCATTGATCTGTATCTGTTGATGCTGTTGGATGTTAGCAGCTGATGTGCACAGCTGGCTGCTGGAGGTACACGCTGCTGCTCCCTCCAAATTTCCTCTGCTGCATTATGAGGGACAAGATTTGGTCACTTCAATGATACCACAGTCAGTAGTGAAGAGCAGGGTGGGTGTATCCAACAGACACAGGAGACTTACAGGAAAATCCTCAGCATAAGGCTGTGCCCTGGCTTTCGTTATTTCATTTCCAGATGCTGTCTGAACTCAGAAAAGAGACCCCAGCCCAAAAGGGATAGGAAGCCTAACCACGAAAGCATTTTCCCTCCCCTTTGCCACTCTTGCATCTTTGGCTGTTTCTCACAAAATGTCTCAAACATCCTTCCAGGGGTGTGTCCAAGAGCCAAATGTGTGGTACAGCTGGGGCCACCACTGGGAAAACAAAAAAGTGCTTTTAGCCATTATGTTCCCCCTGGATTTTTACCTCTGGAGGAGAAATATTTTACCTCTACACAGGCTGGGCCACTGGGAAGGGGACCTGCTGCCTCCCTCGTCTCCCCAGAGAACTGCAGGAGTTTGGTAATGCTGGTCAATGACCCAAGTCACAGCGAGTTCCTCTGTTTCTCTCCTCAGAGGAGTGGTGAATGGTTTGGAGGTCCAGCGAGCCTATACTCCCATTAGCCCAGGGAATGCAGAAGGATATTTTGAAGTTTTAATGAAAGTAAGTAAGCCTGTGCAACATGGATTAGAGTCCAAGGTGCTGGGGACTATGTTTTCTTTAGCACTCGAAGTGAGACTCTCTCAAATGCCTCATGGACTGTTTTGGTGGTGTTCTGCAGCAGTTGTGCTTTGCTGATAAAAAAATGACAGTTTTCCCCACAAAACTGAAAGCAGAGGAAGGTAACACAGAAACAAGTGCTCTACAGCATAAGCCCTCTTAAGCACTTGGGAGAGCCTCTCGGCAGCACTGTGGTCACCAGTGTGGAAAGAAGTGCCCGTTCCACTTCCCCCATTTCATTTTGCCTTTGAAATCACACCCAGTTTTCTGCCCAGTTGAACCACTGCTTTGGGGAAGTCTTTGCCCAGTCGTTACCCTCCCCACTGTGTTTTGCTTTAAGGACACTCCTCAGAAAAAAAAAAAATTACTTTGTTTAAAAACGTAGATGGACAGTAGGTTCTGGTTTGAGGGCAAGGCTCTGGAGTTGCCTGTGGGCTGAGGGGGTCCCTGTGGTCCATGGGCACAGGCAGCACCTCTTGGTTTGGATAAGGTGGCAGAGCCCCATTTTGGCCCTTCTGGAGGCCACCACAAAATGCTGGTTGAGTTCAGAAGGATTTTACAGGAGAACTTGGCTGGAAATTTGTCTCAATAAAGTCTGCAGAGCCCTCACAAAGGATTACTTTGTGTGGAGAATCTCAAATGGAAGGTTTTTCCTGGGCCACGTTTGTCACTGGGGGCTCCTCAGGGCAGACACAGATTTCAGCATTGGTGTGAAATTCAGCGAGCTGGGTGTCCCAAGGGGCTTGAGGAGAATGACCTCTGCCTGTCTTCCAGGATTCACATTTTGGGGTTTATTATGCACTGTATGTTCAAACACAAACCCTGTTCTTTAGAAAAGCGTAAAGCTTCTATAGGACACCCGTGGGAGGGTCATTTCACTGCTCTTGTGGCAATTGGTGTGTGGCAGGGGGAAGAAATGTTGCATTAATAGGATACGTTCAGAGGATGGCTGTGAAATTTCATGTATACTTGCTTATTACTCACAGGTTTTGCATTTCAATAATAATAGTAATGATTGTAATGATACCTTTCCTTTACATTGAACCTTTCAGCTATAGTTATTCTCTGGCAGTGACAAAAGAGGTTGGTAACACCCAGTGTAAAGCAGCCATTTTTGTAAGTCACCCTGTAGCTTGTGGTGTATTTCACACTATTCAGGCAATTTTGGAAAGTACTATATTATTATTACCGGGCAATCCAAGTGCTGTTCAAACCCTTCTGTCTCTTGTTATTATAGCATTGCATTTGTGATACTACAGTTAAGGGAGAGGGAGTTGCCATTTGCAGGGCATAACCCTCTTTTTGAGTGATTTTATAATGTTAGGGTTTCTCGCCGTGTAAAACTAGGTGTAGAAGTTTCCCCCCAGGAGATAATTTTTTTTTTTT
>VYZX01026926.1:129898-211170 GCA_013401335.1 Brachypteracias leptosomus
TCTGCAGCAGTTGTGCTTTGCTGATAAAAAAATGACAGTTTTCCCCACAAAACTGAAAGCAGAGGAAGGTAACACAGAAACAAGTGCTCTACAGCATAAGCCCTCTTAAGCACTTGGGAGAGCCTCTCGGCAGCACTGTGGTCACCAGTGTGGAAAGAAGTGCCCGTTCCACTTCCCCCATTTCATTTTGCCTTTGAAATCACACCCAGTTTTCTGCCCAGTTGAACCACTGCTTTGGGGAAGTCTTTGCCCAGTCGTTACCCTCCCCACTGTGTTTTGCTTTAAGGACACTCCTCAGAAAAAAAAAAAATTACTTTGTTTAAAAACGTAGATGGACAGTAGGTTCTGGTTTGAGGGCAAGGCTCTGGAGTTGCCTGTGGGCTGAGGGGGTCCCTGTGGTCCATGGGCACAGGCAGCACCTCTTGGTTTGGATAAGGTGGCAGAGCCCCATTTTGGCCCTTCTGGAGGCCACCACAAAATGCTGGTTGAGTTCAGAAGGATTTTACAGGAGAACTTGGCTGGAAATTTGTCTCAATAAAGTCTGCAGAGCCCTCACAAAGGATTACTTTGTGTGGAGAATCTCAAATGGAAGGTTTTTCCTGGGCCACGTTTGTCACTGGGGGCTCCTCAGGGCAGACACAGATTTCAGCATTGGTGTGAAATTCAGCGAGCTGGGTGTCCCAAGGGGCTTGAGGAGAATGACCTCTGCCTGTCTTCCAGGATTCACATTTTGGGGTTTATTATGCACTGTATGTTCAAACACAAACCCTGTTCTTTAGAAAAGCGTAAAGCTTCTATAGGACACCCGTGGGAGGGTCATTTCACTGCTCTTGTGGCAATTGGTGTGTGGCAGGGGGAAGAAATGTTGCATTAATAGGATACGTTCAGAGGATGGCTGTGAAATTTCATGTATACTTGCTTATTACTCACAGGTTTTGCATTTCAATAATAATAGTAATGATTGTAATGATACCTTTCCTTTACATTGAACCTTTCAGCTATAGTTATTCTCTGGCAGTGACAAAAGAGGTTGGTAACACCCAGTGTAAAGCAGCCATTTTTGTAAGTCACCCTGTAGCTTGTGGTGTATTTCACACTATTCAGGCAATTTTGGAAAGTACTATATTATTATTACCGGGCAATCCAAGTGCTGTTCAAACCCTTCTGTCTCTTGTTATTATAGCATTGCATTTGTGATACTACAGTTAAGGGAGAGGGAGTTGCCATTTGCAGGGCATAACCCTCTTTTTGAGTGATTTTATAATGTTAGGGTTTCTCGCCGTGTAAAACTAGGTGTAGAAGTTTCCCCCCAGGAGATAATTTTTTTTTTTTCTTTTTATTTAGAAAAAATAATTTAAAACCTGCTCAAATCACTCCTCACTTCAATTTTTTGGAAATAATTTCGGTGAAAGAAGGATTGTTTTAGTGGCCATTACCCTGGTCCACAGTGAATAGGCAGCAAGTGAGGCTGAATTTTCTGCTCTTGCCTTGGGTTTCCATACCTATTTGAAGAGGGTAGGTGCAAAATGCTGCTCCTTTGATACAACTGCTCTCTCTTTGTGTGAGACTCAGCACCTGCCCAGAGCCCTCTGAACGTAAAATGTTTCTGACACTAACTCAGAGCCTGAATGTATGTGATGCGTTTACCTTTTGAATATAACAACGGGGGCTAAAACAGTTCTTAATCCTTCAAGTGTGGTGTCAAAGTGAGGCTGAGGGAGGGGAGGAGCACCCATGTTCTGTGTGAGCCAGCACTGCTTGCCAGCGCAAGCACACGCTCACTCATTCACGTTTTCCCAGCTCCTTTGTGGTTCACCAATTCTGTTTGCCTGCAGTGCAGCTTGGTGGCCAGCCAAGGCACTGGGGTGTGGAGCTGGGCTTCTGGCCAATGTGTGTGCAGAAAACACCCCAAAATACTCTTCCTTCGTGTGGGCTGGAGCCTTCAAAGGCTTCTGTCCCGTCTCATCTTTTGACCTCTAGTTGTGTTGCTCCTCCTCAGGCTTATCAGCAGCATCACTGCTGTGTGAGACCGGTTGCCTGCTGCAGCTGTTGGGCTTATCTGCCCCTGCTGTTGGACCAGCCCTTGTTCTCTGATCCCATAGACTGTGGCCGTTCTTCTGTGCACGTTTGCTCTCATTAACCATCGAGTGGTCATATGTAGAGGGCATACCTATAGCAAAAGAGACTGCTGGGATCAGCCCTTCATTTTCCAGCCTCTCCTTGCTCCTCTGCTTCTAGCAAGCACTGACCCGTCCTCATCAGTCACGAGTGAGGCTCTCATTCCTGCAGGCAAAAGCCTGGATAATATTGTTTGTGCCTGGTAGAAAGTAAGGCAGATTTTTGCGAATGCTTCTCTTTGTGAGGCACAAATTAACTTTTTTTTTTTTAAAATGTAAAGGCATCCCTTAGCATCCAGATGATCTGCTCTGAAAACAAGAGTTTTATAAATGAGAAACCTGACTTTGGGTCACTAATTGTATCAACACAGCATCTGAGAGACTGGAATAAAGCAAGAGCTATGCAGTGTTTATATAACTATCAGTACCCAGAGGGCATTTCCAGACCCCATACCCTGAGATTCAGAGAACACTTGAAGGCTTGGACTGTGCTTTGCATTCAAGACACTCTTCTCTGTGTGCTTTGTAAGCAAGAACCCTGATAAGCTTTTTCCAGTTTTGGAAATTCAGGCTGCATGAGAGTGGGTTGTGTTTACATTATAGTCAAGCTGGAAGGGATCCAATATGATTTAATTTAAATGTCTTTGTTTTGGGTATAACTTTGAGTTATTTTACAAATAGAATGATCTTTCTTTCTTTTTAAACACATGAAATGTTATTTTGTCCCCTTCTTGTTTAAATGTAGATAACTTTATAATTGACTTTAAGCTGGGAAACTTTCCAGCAGAGTATAATTATTCTTTTCTTTTGTGCAATGTTTTTTATTAGTGCTATGAGGCTGGGCTAATGTCACAATACATAAAAACATGGAAAAAAGGAGACGTGGTCTTTTGGCGTGGGCCATTCGGAGGGTTCCCCTATCGACCTAATCAGGTTAGTTCCCTGAGAGACACGGGATGTTTCAGTTTGGGGTAGGTACCTTTGTTTAGTGCTCCAAAGGGAAGGCATTGATTTGATTACTCTTTTCATGATTATTTTAGGGACTTCCTGGGTTACTGTACAGTGCTGCAGCATCAGTAGTCAGCTGGAGAAAGTACACTTTATTGAACTGCAGAATATTTAAGAAGGAAGAGGAGAGGGAGGTGGATGGGAGACTGGAAGATACTAGCCAGGCTTTCTGTTCATCACTGGCATTAAAAGTTCCTGATGTGTTTAACAAAGGGAACTTATTTTACACCAGCAATGGGCGTGGATCCTTTCTTGCCTTGTTTGAACCAGGTTTTGTGAGTGAGCATGAGCATGGTGTTGATCTTTTTCTCTCTTGGGTTTTCCCTGAACTGCAGCAGCTCCAGGGAGGTGTCTCATCACCCAGTCACTCTGCAAATGTCGATCCCACCTGCTGATACCATGCAAAGAAAGGCGGATCTGGTTTCAGGGGAGAGCTTCTCACACATACTAATTGGGTTACTCAATTCTGACCTCTCAAATGAGGAGCAAAATTGAAACACTGGTCATTAAGATCCCAAAGATGTTGGGTCTTTTTCTTCTTCATTTTTTTTTGCCCCCAACAAAAATAAGGCTGTAAAATCCCAGTGGCAGCACTCCACGTGGAGCAATTGTGTTCTGCTTCATGAAATACTTTCCCTGCTGGTTTAAGGTACTGCTCCCTTCCCTTCTTGAAAGCTTCCAGGTAACCATTTGGGACAGAGCATGGCAGTCGTGCCTAGAAGGGGCTGCATTCAGGGCTTGTCTGGGTGATCTGTGTCCTTGCAGTTTGCAAAGCACCTGAGTAATCTTTTAAACAACCTACTGTAGAAGAACAGTTTATTATTTAGGAATCATAACATAGGTCCTGAGTGTTAGTTTCATAGTAAAATTTTCTTTTATCTCTTATTTGCTGCCAGTAGAGTAGGACTCTGATTCAGGTGGATCAGATCCATTCACAATAAACTGTCCAGTCAAAACAGAGCACTAGCAGCCTCCAAGAGCTTAACAGGGGCTTAAGTCCCAGTTCTGGCAGCTGGGGAAAGCTCTGGGAACCTTCTGTCCTCCTACGCACAGCACTTTACTGCCTGAACACCCCTATCATGAGTGGACCCAGTGTCCCCCGTTGCAGGTGGGAAGCACTATGTGCTGCTGGTAGCTTTCTGAGAAAAGTGAGATAATGCACCAGGAAGATCCGTGGAGCAGGATGGATGAGAAACCATTTCCTCCAGAGAACACTCAGGATTGTACTTTGCAGCATCCAAGATAAACACAGGGATCATTCCCAGTGGGAAAACAACACGCAGTGGGTCAGCAGAGTGCACTGCAGAACTGAGACTGAAATATAAATTAACTGAAATCGAGGCTAACGTTAGGATCAATGTTTATATTTGGGTAAACCCCAGTTTTGTTAGATTTGATATATAAACCCCCAAAGTGCTGGCTGTAATCCTTTGCAGGCAGATACAGTCCAAGATTTGAATTTACTTCATGACCTTGTGCTGTGTTCTCTCTCGAGGGGCACTTTACCAACATGGCAGTGAGGGGGAACAGACAATGAGCACCCCCATTTCCAGTCACCACAGCTCATTCAGAATTCTCTGGTTTGTTGTTAGCATGGAGAGCTCCTCATGCTGGCGTCTGGCACTGGCCTCGCACCAATGCTTCCCCTCCTCCACTCCATCACGGGTGATGAAGAGGATGAAACCTTTGTAACTCTTGTTGGCTGCTTCCGTACCTTTCACAGCATTTATTTGAAACCTCTTCTCCAGGATCTGGCTCGATACTGGAACATCAGAATATTTTACGTCCTAAGCCAGGTAAATAAATGGATATGAAGCCTGTTTGTGTGAGGGTTCTGGGTGAGCCTCTGCCTCCTGTTTTCACATCAGCGTGATCTTAATTCTTTCCCAGTCATTGAGGGTATTTTGTAACCCTGTAGCTGCTATTCCTAAATCCACTACATATTCTTACACTGCTCCCAGGCTGGAGAATCTCAGGGAAGGAACCATCACTGCTTGTTCCTCTTTACCTCCTCGGCAGCTGTTCTGTTGGGTGGACCCTCAATTTGTAGTCACTGTTGGATATTTCCCCCCACTTCAGGTGGTTGTTGTTGCACCTGAACATTTGTGCAAAGAAAACTTGACTCTGGGAGACTCACAGCAAAGAAACTATTTCTTCTTTCCTAACACCAGCACCTTAATCTGTTCTTATCTTCCATTTGTTGCTCATGGCTAGAGCTCTCTTCTAATACGTTAGCACCAACTTCCCAGCAATTATTTTTCCCAGCTGACCCATTTTTAAACTTCTTAAAGTTGTTTCCCTCTCTGTAATATTACTTTTCCTGCCAGATCCACGGGATGAGGGCATACCTCTCAGTGGTCTTACATTTTGAGCAATCTTTTTCATTTCCATTTGGTCCCACAGTTGCCAGTGTTCTGCACAGATTTGGTATTTGAAAATTATTTCCATCAGAAATGAGGATTCATTGCAGGGAGGATATAGAAAGAATTATTTATGCTAAGGGAATGAATCCCATTGCATTTTTAGTTTCTCAGATGAATCATTTTTTGTCTCTCTCATGGTGGATCTGCCTCATACATTATGTTCCACATACGACCTCAGTAAGTTGAGGTTGTGTTTAGAGAAAAGTACTTGTGATTTAGGCACCCCCTTGGCTACTTTATAGGAGTGTAACCAGTAATTGTCTCTGGTGACACAGCTTAAATACCCTTTTCAGGCCAGTGCTGTCTCAAGAGCATGAGGAGGTCATGAAATTCAATCAGAGAAGGGCAAGAAGCCCACCTGACCCCTGTCAACACTGTCTGCCCCTCATGTACATCTCTCTTTCTTCTCTTGGCAGGTTGGTTGTAGTTCAGCACTGCCTCGTGTGTCCTCCCTTTTGGGATTATCTGTCTGTCTGTCTCAGTGTTTCACTCTGCTGCCTGTCATCACATCTGAGCACCTTCTGCTTCTAATTACTACCAGCAGGGGAGTCCCCACTGGATCTGATGCTGTGGGATCAGACGTTTCTCATGGGATCAGAGCTGTTTGGAGCAGGGATGGCTTCGTTCTGTCTTGGTCAAGGGAGATGGGACTTGGGACTGGAAAGAGGCTTGGGAATGGAAGAGGCAATAGAGAGGAATAGACTTGGGAGTTAGGACTTGGGAATAGAAGAGGCATGGTGGGAAGAGGCTCCCAAAGAAGAAGGTTCTGCAGTGTGTCTTGGCAGTAGTCATAGAATCATAGAATGTTTTAGGCTGGAAGGGACCTCTAGAGGTCATCTAGTCCAACCTCCCTACACAACTAGGGACATCTCTACCTAGGTCAGGTTTGTCAGAGCCCCATCAAGCCTGACCTTGAATGACTTCAGGGATGGGGCCTCCACCACCTCTCTGGGCAGCCCATTCCACTGATCTATCACCCTCATGTTAAAGAACTTTTTTCTAATATCCAGTCTAAATCTGTCCTTTCCTAGCTTCAAACCATTACTCCTGGTCCTATCATTACAAACCCTTTTGAATAGACCTTTCCCTGCCTTCCTGTAGCCCCTTCAGATACTGGAAGGTCACTATAAGGTCCCCCCGGAGCCTTCTCTTCCCCAGGCTGAACAGCCCCAACTCTCTCAGCCTGTCTTCATATGAGAGATGCTCCATTCCCCTGATCATTTTGGTGGCCCTTCTCTGGACACACTCCAATATGTCCACATCCTTCTTGTGCTGGGGGCTCCAGAACTGGACGCAGTGCTCCAGGTGAGGTCTCACCAGGGCAGAGTCATGCTCTGGTTTTGTTCAGTCTGCTCTGAGTGAGTGGCCGGGTCTCATGGCAAGGAAAGATTTGATCTGGGCTTTGGAAGAGGAATGTAGCTCTTGGGATGGGTCAGTTCCACCCAGAGGGAGTCACAAGGGTGACAAATGTCCAGTACTCTGAGGGGAAGAGGGAGATTGGTCTGTTAGCAATCCATTGTCCTTTTAACATGGCACACTGCAAACCTTCTGTCTTTTCAGGAAACATCAGTGGAAAAACTTCCTTGGAGCTATAGAGAAAACACATACACTGGGCGTCTGGATGAAGACTTGATGAAGACCATAGTAAACTCCTGTCGAAGAAAGCCATTTGCATTAATATGTGGCTCTTCTACATTCAATGAGGATATGAATAGATACTTGAAAGCTGCAGGAATTGAAGAAAATTCATGTTTTGTCTTTTAACAGGATATTCCAGACCTGAGGAACCTTAGACCAAGCCTTGGATGTTCTTGTTTCTCTGCAGACATTGCTCAAAACCGGTCACCTTGACAGACTTGTGCATATACTTTCATAGGTCTGTGGACCAAATACTTGTCTCCAGTATGATTCTCACTCTTGAGAGTGTTTTTAAGGATCAGGAGCCACTCCAGAGTGGCTGCTGTGATCACCCACAGCTCAGGGAGCAGCATGGTGATGATGATGGAAGTCTTCACACAGTTTTAGGAGAGAGATCTCCTAAGGGTACTACAAACCACCCAAGTATACAGCTCTGCTGTAATATGAAGACCAGGGTCTTGCTTTGCAATCCATGTTAGTCTGCAGTGGTATTATGTCCTGTCAGATCTTCAGAGGAGAGATTTAATCCTCGGGGAGAAAGCACATGTCCTAAAATTCTGTTTGAGAAAGCATCCAGGTTGTCTCTGCTCTCTGTCAGGAATGGTGGTTGTTTGCTTTCCACATCCCCAAAGGGTTGTATTCTAGCCCTGGTTCATTAAGTTGAAGCTCTTTTCAAAAAGCAGCTGTTTCTTTTTGCCACAGAACTCAGAGGTGCCCAGGAGTGTATCCCAAGTGTACATGAAGACCACCTGAGGAGTAGAAGCTCCACAGGGCTTTGCTGGGGAACCTCCCAGCAGGGCAGGAGGCAGAGCCTGGGGGACGGTGGCCCCATGGCTGTCCTGGCACAGCACCCAGCCTGGGCACCCTGGCCCCTTCTTCCTCCTTCAGTCCAAGGTGCTACTGCCTTTCCTCTGAGATATCTGCTGTCCACTTGTTTACCTTCTTAGACCACTGTGTTTAGCAAGTACCCTTGGAAATGCAGCCTTTCTGCACAGCCTTGTGCTTTTCTGTTCTTTCCCAGTTAGAATTGTTGGAATCGTAGAATCATTCTGGTTGGAAGAGACCTTTAAGATCATCAAGTCCAACTGTTAACCCAGCACTACCAGGTCACCACTAAACCATGTCCCTCAGCACCACATCTCCATGGCTTTGAAACACCTCCAGGGATGGGGACTCCACCATTGCCCTGAGCAAAAGGGCACAAAGCTTTTGGTGAAGACATTTTTCCTAATATCCAACCTAAACCTCCCCTGGTGCACCTTGAGGCCATTTCCTCTTGCCCTGTTGCTTCTTACTTGGGAGAAGAGACCAACACCCACCTCTTTACAACCTCCTTTCAGGGAGTTATGGAGAGCAAGAAGGCCTCCCCAGAGCCTCATTTCTCCAGACTGAACACCCCCAGTTCCCTCAGCCGCTCCTCACAAGACTTGTCCATCCCACGTTGGGGTTTCCCAGGCTGTGACAGGTGATGTCACATTACCATTCATGCCTCATTTTTTACCTGTATCAAATAGTACAATTTGCATGAAGAAGTAGTTTAGAATTACTCAAGCAGTGTGCACTAGAACAGGGACTTGGGTTTGCATTCCAGGAGGTAGCACAGGTTCCCCTTGCATCAGTGAGATTTGTCTCCATTCCAGAATGCCTGGAATTAATCCTTTGTAGCTACAGCTTTTATGTCAACTTCATCAGAGCAAGGGCTGATGGGAAAGCCATCTTCATAACCCAATAGAGGGTTCTGGCTTCTAACACAGAGAGATCCAGGGAAGTTGTCCATCACAGGGCTGAGGAAAGCTCTCAACTCCCATCCAAATGGTCCTTGGGGTGGAGGTGCTCCTGTGCAGTGTGGCACTGCTAAAATAAGGACTTGCTTCCTCCAGTCACTCTTTGAGGCCCTCAGTAAGAACATGGAGAAAATGTTTTCCTCAAATATTACGTGCTCTGAAAACCTCACTTGTATACCCCTTGCTTTAAACATTCTGCCTCTTTCAGATGTTGCTGGAGCTCCACCCAGTCGTTTTGCAAAGCCCTGGAGTCAAACTTCACTCTCGCCTCGGGAAAAACCAACAACTTTCTGTGTGAAAGCTGGGCCGGCTCCTTTAAACGCAACCCCAATATGTCTGGGTATTTCAGCACATATGGGCCACCACGGTTCAACCCTCCCCAGCTGGTCCGGCCGTTCTGCTCCCGTCTTTGTTCGTGGCTCCAGGGGAGGGTGGTGAGAGACGAGCAGGCTGCGAGTGCTGCGGGTTGCAATCCTGCTTCGCAGGCAGAGTGGGAGGAGGGGGGGTGCTGGATCCCGCGCCGGAGGGGAAGGGGTGTCTGGGAGACAAGCTCTGTGGGGTGGTGGTGTCCTTGGAAGTATGAGCTTGAAGGGGCTTTTAAACCGCCCATGGGCACTTTTGTTCTCTATTTTTGCCCTTCTCTCCCTTCCCTCTCCTGCCTTTTGTCATTTCTCAGGCTGGTTCTCCTAGGAATCCCCATTTCCCAAACTGTCCCCTTTCAGAGGCTTTCTTGGTGTTCCTGCAAAGGCAGGGGTGTGGGATGGAAAGGCCCTTGGGCAGGATTTTCCCTACTGAAGGAAGAGGAGAGGACCCAGGAACGACCCCACGGGGCAGTTTTATAGGGAAATGATGGTGATCATCAGGGGATCTGTGGAGCTGGGGGTGCATGAGCTGTGGTGGATGGCTGCTGCCAGGGCAGGGTAGGGGGTGCTGGCAGGGTGCTCTGGTTGCCCCCCAGGAAGCCTCCACTGCCCATGCAGAGCTGTGCCAGGGAGAGGAGCTTTGCTTCGCTTCCTTTCTTCTTCCTCATGTGCAGCCTAAATACCTTCTTAATTTCATCTCATTATTTCCTGCCTAAATAATTCCTGTTTCTCCTGGGGGACCGTGTTTAAACCTTTGATCTTCTCTGAAGTCTCACAGTCCTGATCACATCCTTTCTATTTAAACGAATCAAATGCCTTTTTGACTCATGATTTATAAATTTGCCCACAGAGGAATAGAGGCAGCCTCGATACACCACACCTAAAAATCACCCACTGTGTCTCTGACCAGAGCCAGAGCTCATCCAGAGCACCTCCGGCCAGACCTCCAGAAAGACCTGCCTGGCTCCTCTGCTCACTTCCCCACCACATCTCATCCCCCTGCCTCCCTCCAAACTGAGGAGTGGCGTGTCCTGGACCCGGGTCAGGAGAGGGTGAATGTGCTGGTGGTTGATGGATGCTGTCTCCTGGGAGGGGGCACAGCTGCTGTGCTGCACAGCCCCGGCCCCCATCTCCTGGGGGTATCACGGATGCAGAGCGCAGCTGGAGGGTGGAGAAGAGAGGCTGTGTAGGAACCGGTGTCCCCAGCACTGGCTTGGTGCTGAGGCTGGTGGTGGAAGGCTGGAGGTCAGTGGGTGTTGCCAGAGATGGATGTGGTGAGGTTGAACGTGTTGCTCCATTGTGCAGTGATGGAGAAGCCGAGGAGCACGTTGTCCCTGAGCCTAGGGGATTGTGGCCAGGAGGGCTGAGCCCTCCTGGCTGAGCAGGGGCTGTGGCTCTGGGAACACCCCAGAGGGGTCCCTGCACTGTTGGGCTCTGGTGCCAGACCTCTCCTGCCTCTTTGCTGTGGGTGCTGGCCCCACGTGTTGTACAAGGCCCAGGGACAGAAGTCTTCTCCAAGTCTGCTAGGGAAGCAGCTAATTAAGCTCTGCAGTGTCCCTGAGAGGTTGGGAGGAGATGTGCCAGTATTGTAGCCATCTCCCAGAGCCCTGACTGGAGCAGAAGCTATGCACAGTGCCTGGGGACAGGGAGGGCTGCCTTGCAACTCCTTGTTCAAATGTGCACTTACTCCTGGTACTTGTGGGGTAAAGTGGTGCCCAACACCCCAGGAGGACACCTTGATGTTCCCCACCTCAGCTGGGCTCCTGGCTGGGGTGTCCCAATGCTCCCACCAGCCCTTGGCATGTCTCCAGTGAGGCCGGGCAGTGAGGAGGGAGTCTGTACAAATATTATTGTTGTTATTATTACCCATAAATATATGCAGACACTTAACGACCTTGGCATGGAGCATTTTCTGGGGATTCATGACCAGTTGGCGTTAATGGTCCTTAGCTGCACCTTGGGCCATCAGCTCCTCCTAGCCCATAATTAATCCACAGGGAGTGTCTCAGGCAACGATCCTCACTGTTTAATTAATAAATGCAACTTGTCACCCCACCTGAGATGTAGGGGTTCTCTCTGCTTCTTTCCCCACTGCTTTGGAGGTGACCTTTTTAGCACAGGTCCCTCACACCAGGAGGCCCTCGTGGGTTTTTGTTTCCTGGCATTCACCCCAGGGGTGGGCTGTGGCAGCAGGAAGGTCTTTTCTTTTATGGGTGGGAGGGGAGGAACAGAACCACTGCTGGGTTTGGGGTTTCTCCAGCTACTCTGACACAGCACGAGGAGCAAAGGCTCAATTACCTTCAGCCAAGTGCCTCCAAGAGCCTGGCTGAGAAGGCGCGTGAGCCGGTGTGGAAGAACTGGGTAATTCTCCAAGGCCTCAGCAAGTTCTGTAATAATCGATGTTTTTTGCCCATGAGTCACAATTCATCTCTGCTCCTCCTCGGAGGAGGTGAGATTTGCTATCTTTAGTGCTCACAACTGCCTCTTTCCCGGGCTGAGCATCCCACCGAGCCCGGGCTCTCACTGCAGAGATGCTGACCCGAGGTGGGGACGTGGCAGTGTTCCCACCCCAGCCCCTGTTTCTCCAGCCCTTACCACCGGCCAGCTTTGTGCAGTGGGTGCCGCAGTATAAATCACCTTAATTCCTGAGGTGCTTTTCTGTGCTGAGGCTGAAATTCCCATTTTGGTTCACTGACTTGCCTGGCAAACTAAATTATTTTCATAGCCCCTTAAGGGCATATTGTCAGCCCAGACTTACTGCTGTTGTACACCATATCTGAAGCATTAATATCTCTTCTAAATACGGTGTATTGACAAGGTATCTGGTACAGTGTAAATCCTTGGGACATTCGATCCAGATCATTAAAACTGAGTGAAGGAGAGGAGGAATAGATCAAGTTACCTTGCCGCTCTTAATTCAAACAAGCCATGAATTATTCATTCCGCTATTAATTCTACAGTCCTCCTGCTTTTTATTTATTTCCCTCTGTATTTATTTTTTTTCCTTCCCAGATAGACAGCTCCAAAAGGATGCTCGGGCAGCAGTAAGGGGAGATTTGCCTGCCAGAGGATGGGGTGCGTGGGGATGGACTGCCTGGCAGTGCTGGCCGTGTTCTGCGGGGCTCTCGGGGATGTTCCCAGCAGAGGTAAGAGCCCAGTCCCAGTGAGGACCGTGGGGCTGATGGACATCATGGTCCCCAGGGAGGAGAGGGCTGTTTGTGGGTGTCCAGTGGCTCTGGGGTGCGAGTGGATCCCAGCTCTCAGCTGGGAGAGGGGCTTGCTCAGGTCAGGGGCCACCCATTTTGGCCTGGGCAACGGAGCTGGGATCTGCAGTCACCGTGCTTGGCAGCAAGGGTGGGACACTGCTCCATGCTTGAGTTTCTTCTTCTTTAACTGAAGATTGCAGGGAGGGGTTGTCCTGCTGTGGTGTACTGGTGCTTTGCTGAAGGGTTTGTTAACTTTTGGAGTGACCTGTATAAATATATTTATACACACACTGATATCTATCTATATATATGTGAATGTGTGTATGTTGCTGTATATGTAATAAACCCCTCACCTTACTGGCATAAAACGCCCCTGGGATGCAGGGCTGGATTAGCAGACAACACCAATTTGAGGGGCAGAGTGGGCCAAGTCAGCTCATAGCTGAGGAGCAATACCCTTCCCCCAAACAGCAGGGCCGGTGTTGGGTGCTCCTGGGGGGCAAGCGGCCACCCCAGTGCCTGGTGCTGCTGCTCATTCCCCTGCCTGCACCCACCCGGGCTTCCCAGAGCACCCCGAGACCTCCAGACCTTATCCATCAATCTGCCTGCACCCTCCTGCATGCTCCTCTCTTGGATATTTATCTCAATAAGATTATTGAATATTAATACCAGCCCTGTATCACTTTATCACCTATCCCCAGTAATTAACAAGGCGATTTTAGACCTGGCTGCTTGTGCCAACACACCACCCTCACCTCCTCCCCCATTTGCCAGGGTGCTGCATCACCCGTGCCTGCAGGACCCCCCTCACTGGGAGGTCACCACAGCAGCCAGTGTGATGAAGAGCCACATGTGCTGGCTGCCGATCGATTTGCAATATCCTTGGCCCAGATTGATGGCAGTGAGAGCCCAGCCTGCCTTGGGAACCTGCCCGTGTCTCCCGGGAGCTACACTGGGTCTGCAGCCCTCCCAGACATGATGTATGTGCCCCCTCTACCAGCCCCTTCACCCCAGCCTTCATCAGAGCCAGGGGCAGGTGGCAGCCCCTTTCCGCCCCTTATTTTATAATAACCATGTCTCAGTAAAGAGATTTCATTAGAGAATCGATCCCTACATGCATAACTCATTGTTAAGCACCTCGAGCCCTTCACCCTATTTCTCCCAGCTTGAATTCACTAAGTTATATATTATATGGTTATATGGTGGGATCATCATCACCACCAGGAGGCACAAAGCTGCAGGGCTGGGCAGCCTGGCCACCAGTGCTCCTGGAACCACTGAGACTTTGAAACTCACTCCCTACTTTCTTTTTCCCAGCAATAAATAGATGGGGATGCTGTGTTGTCACTGGCAGGACAAGCTCATGGGCATGGCCGAGCCCTGCTGCAGCCAGCACAGGGGTAGGGGTGGGAGAAGAGATAGTGGTGAAGGGATGAAAGCTGATAGAGGGATGGAAAGTGATGGAGGGATGGAAGGTGATGGAGGGACATGTGTCCTCCAAGGAGAAGGGATGGCTGAGCCCAGTGGAGGTCAGCAGGGTGCTGGTGTTTTGGTAGTGCTGGTGGTGGGGTGGAGCCGGTGCTGTGCACCCCATCTCCATGCTTTTAGGCTTCTCCTGGAAAGGGGACATCACATCCATCTCTATGTCCCTCAGGCATCAAATGTGGGGGAGTGCTCTCAGCACCCTCTGGCAACTTCTCCAGCCCCAACTTCCCGGGGCTGTACCCCTATGAGACAGAGTGCACGTGGCTGATCGTGGTGGCCGAGGGCTCCTCCGTCCAGCTCTCCTTCAGCCACTTCGAGCTGGAGTACCACTCTGCCTGCGCCTACGACTACCTCCAGGTCTACAACGGGGCTGCCCGGGACCAGGGCAACCTCCTGGGCACCTTCTGTGGCCACAGCCCCCCGCCACCCTTCTCCTCAGCCTGGCATGTCATGGCCGTCGTCTTCCGCTCCGATCGCCACGTGGCCAAGCACGGCTTTGCTGCTGCCTACAGGAAAGGTAATGAGGTGGGGGATGGTGGTGGAGCATCTCTTCATCCATCCTCCCTCACCATCCTCATCATCTGTGCCCCCCTGCAGATGCCTGTGGCGGGCAGCTGACGGGGCTGTCTGGGGAGATCACCAGCCCCCGCTACCCCGAGAGCTACCCCAATGACGCCGAGTGCCGCTGGAGCATCGGGGGGGCCGGCAGCAGCGGCCCCCTCACCCTGGTGTTCGTCGACTTCCAGGTGGAGGGGAGCCAGGGCTGTGGCTTTGACTACGTGGCCATTTTTGATGGCCCCACTGCTGCTGCCCCTCGCCTGGGCCGCTACTGTGGCAGCGTGCGCCCACCCCGCACCGTCTCCTCTGCCCCACACCTCCTCATCCTCTTCAAATCGGACTTCAACATCGGTGGCAGGGGCTTCAAGGCCCATTTCTACTCAGGTGCGGGGGACTTGGGGTGGTGGGGCAGTGGGAAGGATGTGAAGATGGGTGCCCAGGGTGGTGGTGATGATGCTCTCCCTCCTGCAGCAGCAAGGGCAGATGATAGTGGAGGGGAGCCCTTTGGGGAGAGCTCATGGGGTGGTGGTGTGAAGTATAAACCACCACACAACGCAAATGGCATTGTTGTGGCTCCCCCAGGCCCTGGGTTGTCCTTCTCTTGAGCAAGAACTGCCCTTCTCCCTTGCTCATGCCTTTCCCTGGGGATATGGGTTTTTCCCATCTGCCCTTGAGGACTTTGGCCACCTTGGGCTTTGCCATCCCCCAGAACTGATGAGTTTCTATAAGCCAAACACAAGGCTGGGGAGCAGCAAGGTGAAGAGCAGAGCATCCTTTAGCAATTAAACAAGTGATGGCTCATCCACACCCAGGGGGCTTCAGGTTTGCTTTCATTTTTTCCTTTCCTCTTTTCCCCTGAGCAGGTGAGTGCCAGGAGGTGTTCACGGCCATCAAAGGGAATTTCTCCAGCCCTCGGTACCCCAACTTCTACCCCAACAACCTCAAGTGCCAGTGGAGCATCCATCTCCCTCCGGGCTACCGGGTCAAGGTCTTCTTCTTGGACATGGAGCTGGAGGGCCGGAGCAGCCTGACGGGCAGCTGTGACTATGACCATCTGACTGCCTTTGATGGTGGCACCGAGAATGGGTCCCTGCTGGGGCGGTGGTGCGGGCGGGAGAACCTGGCACCTGTCACCTCCCGTAGCAACCAGCTGCTGCTGGTCCTCCACACCGACCGCAACACGGCCAAGAGAGGCTTCTCCATCGCCTATGTGGGAGGTAAGGTCCCACTCGGGTGCTCCTCGATGCTTTGTTTCCATCAGGACATGCCCAAGACCATGTAGTTTCTGGAAAGACTGTGCAGTGAAGTTACCCGTCTACAGGAGCAGAGCACATGGCTCTTTAGGGATGGTGTGGAGAAGATGCGGTGGGTGACCTCCAGCTCTTGCAGAGTGCAAGACTCACATGTTCCACATTGTGTTTAGTATTCAGGAGATGCTTTCCAGCTTCTCCTCCCTGCATCTCTGCCGCTACCATGCTCCTGTTCCTCTCAGGGTGTGAAGGAGAGAAAACCCAGGGGGTTTTTAAGGGACCAAAGCCTCAGGGGAGATGACCAGCTCAAGCATCACAACCCTGTTCCCTGCTCCTCAGGATGTTCCAGCTCTGCCAGCCCACAGCTGAGCAGGCAGACATAAACCATGTCCTCTCCTCCACTGGCAGCAGCACCAGAGAAGCAGGACCCTCAGGGCACAGGGTTCCAAAGTCCACCCATCCATCCCTGCCTGCTACCTCCTCCTGGTGCATCCGCAGCTGGTGGGAGGAGTGGTGTGTAACCTTCCTCATGTATTTTCCAACCTTTGCTCCTCAAAAGCCAGTGAATTTATGGTTCTCGTTGTGTTTTATGATAATTACATCTGAGCTGACCTGTGGGTCAGGGATGATTCAGGCAGGGGCAGCCTCGCCAACGGGCTGGAGCCACAGCAGAGCTGCTGGACCAGTGGCACAGGAGCTGGGGGTGGCTGGCCCTGGGTTTATGAGCTTTTAACCCTCAGAAGCAAAATCCTTCTTCATTTCCAGTGTAGCAGAAGGGATTTGGGAGTATGTGGCTCTAGGAGGAAGAGATGAGATGGAGTTTTGTTCTGAGCCTCTGGAGGGAGAGAGGTTGTACTGGACATCTCGTGAGGCTTTAGTGTGCGCAGCTGGGCTGCCCCTGTCCTTGTCCTACTTATTTCTTGCTGTTTCACAGCAGTGTGCAGGGAGAGAAATCTTGGCCTCACTGTGTGTGGTCATGGAGACACCCCATACCCAATGGAGGAGCTTGCAGACGGATAAATCAGATGCTAGATGAAGAGCTGGGGGAAGTCCCATCACGGAGAGGGATGTGACTTCTCCCAGCAGCCCGAGGCTCCTGCATCCTCTGGTACCCACACATTGGAGGAGGAAAAAAGCTTGGGTGTGAGACTGAGCCCCCCTCTGCAAAGCTGAGGCTGCCTGCTCTGTTTGCTCCTCTGCTTGCCGTTAGCAGCCTGTGTGGCACATCCAACCACCAGCATCCTGCTGCTCTCACCAGGAGACACCAGCCTCTCCCCACCACCACCTTCTTCAGGAGTCCTTGGTGGCAAAGGGGCACCTCAGCCTCTACAGCCACAGCCATTTAGCCATGCAGATAGTTTAATTTCAGCCTCCACATCCACAGCTCTTCAGCCATGCAAATATTTTCCTTTCAGGTCCACAGAAGGACACAACTTGGGCTGGGCCTTGCATGATTTATGGCTATTTGGGTGAAAGCCTTCATGCCAGGAGTGAGGATCCATTTTCTCCTCCCCTTGATCTAATGCACTTTAGTTATTTGGTAAATCTTCTAATGGTTTTATAATGCACTGAGCGAAGCAAAGTGACACTATTTTTTTCATATTGATTTTATTGCGTCTTACCAGTTTCATAAGGCCAAGATTCAGAGGGAGCTGGAATAATTCAATAATTCATACTGCCCAAGTGCTTGGTTCAAGCTGAGTGAGGATTAAGTTTAAAGAAGGGGGCATTTTTCCTCCCTGCATGGATCATTTCTGCATCCAGAGAGGCCAAATATGGGGCGAGAGAGTGATGGAGAGGGGCTGGGTTCCCCATTGCCTCATCATGGGCAGCTCAACAGCAGCTCCCTCTGTGCACTCTTCACCAGCTCCTCATCAAAACTAACATTTTGAAGGAGCTGGAGGGATGATCATAGAATTGTTTAGGTTGGAAAAGACCTTTAAGAACATCAGGTCCAACCATTAAACCAAGACTCTCCGGTCCACCACTAAACCACGTCCCTCAGCACCCCAGCTATAGATCTTTTAAATCTCTCCAGGGTTGGGGACTCCACCACTGCCCTGGGCAGCCTAAGCCAGGGCTTGACAACCCTTTCAGGGAAGAAATTTTTCCTTATGTCCAATCTAAACCTCTCCTGGTGCAACTTGAGGCCATTTCCTCCTGTTCTGTCACTTATTACTTGGAAGAAGAGACCAACACCCACCTCTTTACAACCTCCTTTCAGGTAATTGTAGAGAGTGAGAAGGTCTCCCCTGAGCCTCCTTTTCTCCAGGCCAAACAACCCCAGTTCCCTCAGCCACTCCTCATAAGACTCGGGGCATAAGATGCATAAGATTGGTGATGCTTGGGACAGGATCTGGGCTGGGCCATCCCCTGGGAGGATGTCCTGGGGCCAGGGACCCAGCTCACCCTTCCTGGGGGCCATGTGGCAGCCGTGCAGCTGCATCACTCCAGGGTGGGCAGGTGTGGAGGTCCCCCTGAGATGCATCTCCTCCATTTCATCATCATAAGAGTGTCATAGCATGCAAGGGAGCTGTGTCCACAGCAAGCCACCAGCAAAGTTCTCATGGTCTAATCCTGGGCAGCAACTCAGATGTCTTGCCAGCTTTGCAATGATGGGGAGTGGCTGCTATCACAGGGTAAATCCTTCCTTGCTTATGGCAGGGGCAGCATGATGGTGTTGCCTGTAAGGGCACCCATGTGTCACTTGGACAGCTGGGAAAGAGGTTGAGACTCTAGAGGGCTGGTGGTGGTGTCCCCAGGGCAGCTCCCTCCCAACAGACCTTCACATGTACCTTGTTTTCTGTCCCGCCAGTTGTGCCCATCAACGTCAGCTGCACCCGGACAGACTTCCACATCCAGATCCCCGTGCAGTCCCTGGCCCAGCTGGAGAGGAACAGGATTTATCTGGGGACTCCCTCCTGTGCAGCCCAGGTGTTTGGTGGGAACTTCAAAATACACACCAGGTTCGACACCTGCGGCACCGAATCCCAGGCAAGCACTTGGCAAACCTTCCTTTAAAGCAAGCTGAGTAGATAGTTAGCTCCATACTGGTCATACCAGCTGCTGAGAGGAGCTCCCAGTCCCTCTCCCATCTTCCCAGTAGATGCTGGTCTGATCTTTGGGCAGCTGCCCTCCAAACCCCCATGAAAATGAGCTGCACAAAGCCCTGATGAGCTGCACCCTTGTCTTGCAGAAACGCAACAACACGTCTGTCATTGTCAGCACCCTCTACATTGATTTCTCAGTGGGCGACCAGGAGGACATCCACCAGTACGAGGTGCAGTGTGAGCCAAAGAGGAAGGAAGCCTCAGTGACCCTCATTGCTGGTCCTGACTCATCCAGGCTCAGCCAGGCAGAAAACCTGGTGGATGTCCAGCAGCGGGAGGGGGGAGCGACAGACACCCGTGAAATCAAGAGCCAGGACACCAGTGACATCGTCTTCATCAGCATCTGCATCCTGGCTGGGCTCCTGATGGTCATTGCAGTGGTGGGACTGGTGCTTCTGTAGGATGTTGCTCCCATATCTCCAGGGCTTGCAATCCCAGCCCTGCCCAGGGTGGAAACACAGCCCAAAATCCACCCTCACCCCAGGTTGAGTACTAACACGGTTGCTCAAACAGAGACACGGCTCCCTGGCCATGAAACAGAGCCTGAACCCAAGCTTCACCTCCTCCCAGTGCCTGAAAAATCCAGGCACTAGGCAGCCATTTCCCTTCCCAATTTGTTTTCCTCTGTCTCAATCTGTCCATTTGGCTCAGGAATGCAATTCTTGCGCTTCCTAACTCTTCCCGCACCTGCTTCAGTTTGTTTTCCCTCTGGTGCTGCTGCTTTCAGGAAAGGAACATTGTTTGCCAATGGCTGCAAATCATCCTGTCAATGACTTCTAGCTCAATTCCTGAAAGTACCAACCATCCCCAAACACAGCAATACTCCCAACAAATATTTCCACCCTCCCGCCCCTGCTCAGAGTGTCATAGAGCTATAGTACAGGTATCTCCACTTGGCAGGTATAGATGTAGCTCATGTAGATGCTTCAAGGTGTTTCTGGATGTCCATGGGTGATGTGATGAGACATATTTCCCAGGTGCCCTGGAGCTCGTTGTTTGATCTTCACATGTTGTCTCACCCACCCGCTGCTCACAGGACTCACCTGAGCACTTCAGTCAGCAGCAGCTGGAGGGAAGGAGAATGATCTCTTTTCTCTGTGTTTTCCTCCTTTCCAGCAAGTTCAGGTGTCCACTGCTGTGAGGTCCTTAGCAGCATTGCTCCAGGAGTCTGAAACCATGGGCATGGGGGTTTCAGTGACCTTTTAAAGACAGCCTCAGCAGGAGGTGCCATCACCCCTGGGACTTGACGTGGGTTTTGCTGCAACCTCAGTGACACCAGACCTCCACCCTTGGTCCTCATAGAAGGTGAGCTCAGCAGCTGAGAACCTGTGGTCACCTGCACCTCCAGAAAACTTGGGTTCCTCCCCAAGAGCCCTGACTGCTGCATGGCCAGATAACCCCTGACTGCCTCTTGTGATGTACCAACACAAAGGAGATTCCCTTTCAGCATCACGCAGGGGTGGCTGTCACAGAGCATCTCTGTGTGTCCTGGTAAGGGTCAGAGCCAGTGTAAGGTGAAGCCAACCTGAAATCTTGCTGCAGAAGCAGGGTGAATGGAGCCCTGGGAGCCTGGCACAGGGGACCCCCACTCCAGCCTATATAAAACACACTGTGGTGCAGAGAGACATCCTAAAATGTCCAAAGCTGGTCATTCAGGGGCAAAAAAATGAGTTTGAGGGAGATGGGTAAATCAGGAGCTGTTTTTTTGATGGCAGTACCTCTAGACACAAATCCACCCTAAGGAGTGTACTGACTATTGCTGTAAAGCATCACACACCCTCTTGCTGCCCCATCCACCAGTGGGATTGTTAACAGGGGCCAACAGGACAGTCCTGTAGGTGAAAGGCTTTCCTGACTGATGTCCTGCTGCCCACATCTGCTGGGACAGGGCTGTACATCGGGGCATCAGAGGAAGCATCAGTAAAGGAACAGGATGGTGATCAAGCAGCTTCTCCTCCTGGTTTGCACCAGCCCACGGGTGTCTGGGGAAGGAAGAAAGCACAAACCCGTGCATGCTTCCTAATGAGGAGCCTCCGTTATCAGAGTCTGGATTGATTTGGTGTTTGTTGGTGCCACACGTTGGTAAATGGGAGGTTTCTGTGAAATATTTGCCAGCACCGTTCAGCTCCATTAAGGCAACGTTTTGTGAGTGTTGTGTACATGGATGAGGAGCAGACCAGGCTGCCCCGCAGAGCCTTGCTGCCAGTTAATTGCTGGGTATAGAACTGTCAGCTTGAGATGAGAGTTACAAGATCTGACAACTGAGGGAACTTAAAGATATAATTAACCTTCCTCACGGCACAGATTTTGCTGAAGCAGGTGAACGCTGCAGCTGCTCGTGCCTGGCAGGGAGCTCCCAGCACCCAGCAGCATCCATCCATGGGATGGGCACCTTCTTGCCCAGCTGGAGTCTCTGCCCCGTCTCCGTCACACTCAGGACAGAAGTCCCTTGCAGCTGTCACCCTCCTGGCCTCAGGTGGTCTTTCCCCATCAATGGGGCTCCATGCACAGGGCTCTTCATGCTCGTCCTTGTACTCTTCCCTCTGGGGCTGGGGCTCATCAGCTCTCCCAGAGCTTTCCCTTGCCTTCCCCATGGCCCAGCTGGACCCTGCTCACAGCCAGGGGTGACAGGGACACCCGGCATGGAAGGGGCTTGGGGTGGCACCAGCTCACTTGTCACCATGATAAGCAACATGATGCAAAATGAATGGGAGCTACACAGAGAGCTAATGGGCCAGGAGGAGAAAGGAGAGGCATAACTAGGGCCTGGAGGATTCTGGCTTTGTAAATTCATTTAAGAAATCTGTGTTCATCTGGTCTCCTCCATGCAACCAAAGCTCCCCAGGAATGGATCGAGGGACATGTCTGTGATCCAGAAGGTTTCCCTGCCACCACTTGTGCTGCTGCTGAGCATGGCCATGGCATGGAAAAGGAGTGGCACCCATGGCAGTTCTCCTTCAGCAAACACATCCATCCTCATCCTCAACAGCAGGGAGGGAAGAAGATCCCAGTGAGGAGGTGCAAAGTCCTCTGGCTAGAGGGGGATACCGGCAGGGGAGGGGGTTGGTACAAGCACACAGCCTGGAACAAGAGACTGCCTGGGTCATTTTGTGAAACAAACCTTTATTTCCTCACGTAAAAGCCACTGGGATTTGTTGCAAACATATCAGGAATCCATCACGAGCACCCCTTCCCTCCACTCTTCTCATGGTCCTCATGCATTGGGCCTCAGTTTTCCTCCTTGGTGCTTGCTGGGCAGTTCCTGGGCAGGCAGGGAGAGTGTTCAGGGTAGGCAGACCTCCCATTCCTGGTGTGATTATTTATTTAGAGCCTGATGATTTGATTGTGCTGGGCTGGGTGCAGCCACCACATTTCCTGGCTTTGCTTATGGACGTGGAGTTGTGTCTCTCCAGAGCAGACAAAGGCTTTGCTGTGGTGCGGGAGGGAGAGCCCCTGTTATCTCCCTGCTATCTCTCTGCATGCAGATCCGGTGAAGAATGGCTGGTGAAAATCATAGATCACAGAAAACAGGACTGGAAGAGCCCTCAGGAGATTGCTTGGTTTATTCCTCTCCCCCCCGGGGGAATTGCTCATACCGGAGAGAAGATGGGCTAAAATATCCTAAAAATCCCAGCCATGCTCCCTGTGGTTTAGAATCATTGAACGGGTTGGGTGGGAAGGGACTTTTCAAGGTCATGTAGTTCAATCCCTCTGCACTGAGCAGGTTGCTCAGAGCCTCATCCAACCTGCTCTAGAATGGTTCCAGGGATGGGGCATCAACCACCTCTCTGGGCAACCTGGGCCAGGCTCTCACCACCCTCAGTGTAAAAAATTTCTTCCTTATACCTAGTCTAAATCTCCCCTGTTTTAATTTAAAACCATCACCCCTTGTCCTGTAGCAACACGCCCTGCTAGAAAGTTTGTTCCCCCATTTTCTCTTTTTGCCAGGAAGTTTTTCCTGATGTATCACACCGGAGGGATGTGCTGATGGGCTCTGTGCTTTGTGCTGCTGCGTTGGGCAAACACAGTGGTGGTAGAAGCACCTCAAAACAGGCACCACTGCCTGGGGGGAGGATGGGGCATTCTACTGGGGCTCCCAGCAAGCACATGGTGTCATCATCCACAATACAGGGGTCTGGCAGCCTTCAAAACTCCCACCTGCACCCAGAGCAAGCCTATTCAGGTGCAGCTGGTCATGCTGTGATGGCTGTGAGGAGCCTGGAGGAGCCCCAGAGTGGGAGGGCTCTGCTGAGGACGCAAACTCAACACAGCTGAACCCAGCCCTGCAGCTGGACCCAGGCTTGCTGCTGTCCCCAAAGCTGTGGACAGGCTGGCAGGGCAGGCTGGGGCTGAGGAGGAGTGTGGTGCAGGCAGGGTGCCAGTTTGCCTGAGCTGGCATTATTGCTCTTCAGTTCCCTGGAACCACCTGAAGCACAGGAGGTGAGGGGCACCACAGCTGGGTGGGCTCTGGGGGTCTCTCGGGGCTGGGTGAGCTCTGGGGGTCACTTGGGGCTGGATAACTCTGCTGGAGCTCCCTGGGAACACAGGGTCTTTCCCTGGAGTGTGGGGTAGAGCTCAGGGTTCCTGGGTTGCCTGTGTGCAGCCTCCTGACTGCACACACTGTTGGGGTGCTGGAACAGGGAGGGGGATGAGCCCCTCTGGCTGCAGTGCCGTGCTTAAGGAGTTTCACCAGCTTTCAGCACACCAGGTCTGGCCCTGCTCCCACAGGCAGATGGGTGCTGTAGGTCAGGGGCTGCTAACCCAGCCCTGGGGGTCACCACACAGGAGCTGGCTGTGTGAGAGGCTTCTCCTTTCCAAAGTAATGCTCCAGTTCCGACAGGTAGCTCGGGTTCCTCTCCTTCCAGAAATGCTTTATAGACCCCAGGCTTCCATTCTTGGGAAAAGCAGAGGAGATCCCAATGCTTTCTTGAGCAGGTGTCACATGCTCCACTCACTGGAGGTTTATGTGGCCCAAGGGGCACAGTGAGGTTCTGCTGACTCATGTCTTTCTCTTAAAATGAAAATAAAATAACCAGTGTGTTGCCTTGGTGGCTGCAGAAGGAAAGAGAAAATCTTCCTGAGCACCAGCTGGGTGCTCGCCCCTCACCAGGCAACTGCTGTTTGGTGGTTTATTCTGTGTAATGCTCAGTTTTCTGTGGTGATGACACTGGTGCCTAGGGTGGGAAGAGAAGCCAGGACTGGGACAGGGAAGGGGGAACTGTCAGACCCCTCCATAGCACTGTGTTATGGTGCCTGAGCCAGGGGTGGGTGGCAGTCCTCTGCAGGTCCCAGCCCTGCACTCCAGAGACAAGGTGAGCGTCTACCTAAACAGAGATGGGTCTGGGATGGAGCTCGCTCCCTCATCTCCCATCCTGCAGTGGTCAGGGCAAGGAACCCCTGCAGACTGGGATGCAGCAAGGCACTTACTGGTCCCAGCTACCCTCTGCACCCAGTGGGAGAGGGAAGGTGTAACTGGTTTGGAGTTGGCTGGGGTACGGGTGTGAGCAGCAGCATTGGTCACCAGCAGCCTGGGAAATTCCCCTCCCTTTCCCCTGATTCTGTGATGGGACCACAACCTCTGCAAAAGGGGCAGAAATGGTGTCAGCTGTCCCAACAAACCTGCCAGGGAGTGTGAGCCCCTCCAGCCCTGCTTGCAGTGGGTCACTGGGCTACAAAACCAGGACTTGTTTTAACTCCCCGAAAGGGGGTTGTTTGTTTCTAGATCTGGAGGAAGTGTTGATTTGTTCCTACATGGGAATGTGTAAAAGGCAGGGCACAAGTAGGATTCCAGGCTCTGGCTGAGCCCAGTTTGGGCAGGTTGCTTTTGCTTGCTTCCGAGTACATAAAATAGCAGAGGAGCTTTGGAGACCCGGGATGGAGGAGTAGTGGAAAGACAAGGAGTTATTTTCTTGAGCCAAGTGGCTTTCAGACCTCACTCCTGGGATTCTTTCCTTCTCCATCAGTGACTCACACCCAGCCTGCAGCCATCCAGTCTCCTGACAGCATCCCTGCCCACACCAAGTGCCGTGTTGCAGCTCAGGGAGGCAGATCCCTCCAACCCCTTTGGCCTCGGCCACAGGCCAAGCCCCCTCCCTGGCAAACCACAGCCCCTCTCCGCAGGGAAGCAGCTAAAGCTGCTGCCCAGGTGGGCAACGCCAGCCTGCCATGGGGACACCTCTGCCCTGGAGATGCAGGTGCCTGCCAGAGCGGTGCCGTGGTGGCACAGCTGAGGAGGCAGCAGTCAAGCAGCCCTGCCATCTGGGGAAACATAATGGATCAAGCATATGGACAATTAAAAACGTAATGATGGTGTTTACCGGGAGTTGTTTTCCCAGCTTATTTTAAACCCTGCTTCCCGGTGGTGGCAGCCCTGGGGACAGTGAGGTCCTTCCCTGCTCACGGGGTTTTGGTGTGTGGAGGCTGGACGGGGCATTTGCTCCGTGATGGATGGGGGAGAGTTCACAGCTGGATTTTGAGCTCTGCAGCAGGTTCAGGAGTGCAGATTTGACCCTGCCTCCCATCTCTGGCTGGCTCTGCATGTCACAGCCATCCTCCTCCTCCTGGTACACGAGTGTAATGTTTACAAAAACATTACAATTTCATTTGAGGCAAAATATTTGTCACAGCAGAACTTATTTTATTTTTTTGTTGTCCACTGGGGCTGGCTGTGCTAGAGGAGCAGCGTTTGTCCAGTACAGGAGCATCCTTCATAGGGAGATAACTGCTTGCTAGATAATAATACATAATTAGCAAGGATTATTCCATAATCTAGTCTAATTGACAGAGACCATGGATGTTGTTCAGTGGACTGCCAGCAGAAGAATTAGAGCATCGTGAATTGTGGTGTAATCCTGGCACAGGTTTCCCTTTTTTTGCATCCTGTGGCACATCAGAGTCTCTTTGTGCCTCAGTTTCCCCTCCTGTGGAATGCCAGTTCATCCACCTGAACTGGAGGGGACTTATCCTGCAGTATCAGCACCTGTGCAGAGGGGTGTTTAAACAAATGCAGCCCTTGTGGTGTCCTCCACAACGTGATCTCTGCTATGGTAGGGCTCACTCCTTACCATTAAAAACACTTTAAAAAGTGCCACAGCCATTTGAAGCAGCAGGGGGGAGTCAGAGCTTCTGGTGCTGTGCCCTGCATGAAGGAACAAAGGTTTGGTGGCCGTGGCCAGCCATGCTGGGGGACTTCTCGACATGTTTCCCTCCCTCTAGCTCTTCTTTTCTGCTTCCCTCCATCCCTTCTCTGCTCCAGCCCCCAATTTCAGCTCCATCCTATGCTCTTGTCCCCATCGTGTGCTAACATATCCTGAGAGGGAAGTTTCTGAAGCCTCCTTCAAACAATCAGACCTCCAAAAGGCATCTGTGGCTGCTCCTCACCTTGACATCTCTTAATCCTGGACCAGCCGAGCAAACCCTTCATATTACAGGGCTGCCAGGGAAGCATATGACATCTAAAAGTTTGGGTTCTTTGTGAAGAAACCTTTGAAGAGCTTCTTCAAAGGTGAAAAACGGTGAGCTGCTGTGCACTCTCTTTTCTGAAGGCCAGGGAGGGTCTTGTCTACTCCCGTCTTCTTTCGCCCAGGTAATTTGCAGCTGGACAAAGCTCTCCTGAGCTGTGCCTGCTGATGGGGAGCAGAGCAAGCTGCTGCCTTCCCAAACTTGCTTTTCAGAAGCCAGGGTCAGAAGTCAGCTCTGGTAGGGGTGAATTCCCCCTTCATCCATCCATCCTGGTGCTGCCCCAAGCGCCATCAGCAGGGGCAGGGGAGGAGAGCAGGAGATGTCACTCCAGAAGGTGCTACCTTCCCCTCTTTGCTGGGTGCAGCAGGTCTCTATAGGTCTGTCAGCTTTAGATATTCTTTTGCTGAGAGAAATCTGGGCTGGTCTTAATCTGGTAAGAAAAAACGGATAAAAGAAGAACCTTTCTCCACATTGGGTGCCTCCTTCATTTAATGTTTCCCCTGTAGAAAGGGAACCAGCAATTTCAAAGGCACCATGCCAGAGAACCCTAGCACAAGGGAGCCACCTCTCAGCCCTTTCATCCTCCCTTTTAATCTAAAAGGGTTTCCCCAGCGGGAAGGCAGGAGCTGGTGGAGAGTCCCTGCCTTTCTCATGTGTCTCACCAGGAGCCTGTGGCTCATCTGTGCTGCACAGCAGCTGTCAGGGAAAGCCAGAGGAGAAAGAGCAGAATTCAGGAGAAATGGGCCAGTGAGGCCAAACTTTAGGATGTGTGAGGGGCCCCTTCTCCCCACAGCCTGATGTGTGACCCATGTGGCAGGGGAACCCAAGCTGGAGAGGGTCCTGCAGGACCTTCTGTGAATGGCAAACCATAGCAGAGCAGATGTTTCAGTCAGGCTAGTGGGGAACGATGGACTCTGCAGGGTTTGGGTGCCTGGTCCCTTCCAGACCTTCTGTTTCAAGGGGTTTCCAGAGGTCCCACTGACCACAGCTAGTGCAGAACATCTCACAGGGCTGGGAACTGGCCATCCCTGGCTTTATCCATGAGCCACATGGCCCCAGTCTCCCCACTGGCTGCATCACCCAAGGGAGGGAAGGAAGAGCTGAGGAGTAACAAACTGGTTCAGTAGGTAACCTAAGGCATAAATAAATGCAATTATGCAGGTGAGATTGCTCCAAGGGGGAATGTGGTCTTCAGAGAGTAATTAAAAACTTGATTCCTGTCAGGTATTGAGTATCCTGCTGTCACATTCAGCACCACCCGTTGGGAAAATGAAGCCCTATTTTGGCCTATGTTTTTGTCTTCCTTCCCCACCTTCCTTTCTTTTTCTGTCCTTGTTCTCTGAATTCTTCCTGTGCTGTGGGTCTTGAGTCTGACCTTCCCAACTGGAACCTTTTCTAGCTCCCCCAGACAGTTTTATGCAAAGCTGAGTCTGTGAATCTTCAGCCCAAGTGTTAGTACCAGCTTTAACATCAAGATAGAAGAGCTGGATCCAGAGCTATACACTTCAAAAACAGGTTGGGCAAAAATATTAGCCATTAAATAGAGGAAATGTATAGTTTTCCCCTCTTGTGCAGTAACTGCATCCCTGAAGTTAATTCCCAAATGAAAAATATTTGGCATGTATTGAGAATAAAGTTAAAATCTCTACAATGTATGTTCTAAAGAGCTGAAGGTGTCCAAAATAGATCAAACAAAATCTCTCTTCCCTTAAGGCTGCTCAGAAAAGGAAGGTGTCAGGGACCAGGAGAGGGCATGGAAAAAGTCACCTGGAAGAGATGGGCCTGGCAGAGCTTTGCTTATACCCTGAAACAGAGTCTGATGGCATAGGACAGACTGAGCTTGCAGTTAGTGTGGAGCAGAAGGTCCTTGTCTATGTTCTCTCCCAATGCAGTGCCATGACTGGCATCCCCTCCACAGGAGTGTTTACTGACAAGAATCATCCACATTACTCTCCCTCTCAGTTGGTTCCTGGGGCTAAAGTGTAAAAACAAAAGTGGATCTTGCAGAGTTGCTGTTCTCAGAGCAGAACTGCCATCAACATAGAGCAGTTTGAGACACCAACTGTCCTCATGTGGTACCTGCACTGCACATCACAATTTGGATGACTCCTAGACCTGTAAACTGGCCCTGGCTTCAAGGAAGCCAAAGTTCTACAACTCTGTCTGACCTGTGTGGGGAAATGTCTCTGGCCTGGCTTTTGTTAGAACAGAAGTTCCTCATTTTCAGGATTTTTGCTTCTCACCTGTTACCTAAATAGAGAAAGCACAGCCCAGCACCAAACAGAAAGCTGAAAAGAGACACTGCAGGTCTTGGTTTTGCAGCTCTGGAACCAAAAGCTACATCGTGCATTGATCCTGAACAGCCCAGGACATGGGAATTCATTTATAGCAGTGCAGTTTGAAGTTGTTGAAGTGGCAAATGGAGATGATTACTCATAAGAAATAAATTGAGGAGTTTCACATCTCTTGCTACAGCCTGGTCAACAAGTGTGAAGTCTTTATTGACATCCATACAGCCACCACCCATGTATCTGCCAGTCTGTCCCATACCAACACACTTCACCTTTCTGCAAAGGAAACATCTGTACACCAGAGCATCATGGAAGAGCCAGCTCATTCTCCCAAATCACTAATGATAGGATGAGAGGAAAAGGCCTCAAGTTGTGTCAGGGGAGGCTTAGATTGGACATTAGGACATTAGGAAGTTCTTTACTGATAGAGTGGTCAGGCACTGGAACAAACTGCCCAGGGAAGTGGTGGAGTCACCATCCCTGGAGGTGTTTAAAAAATGAGATGTAGCACTTGAGGCTATGGTCTAGTGGTTAGGAAGATGTTGGGATGATGGTTGGACTTGATGATCCTAGAGGCCCTTTCCAACCATGACTCTACGATTCTATGAAGATACCTTCACAACACGTACGGAAAAAAAGTCTTACATGGCCCAAGCAAACTATATGGTTTAGATGTTTTTAAGAGAACCTGCAATTACCCAATTAGATTTATGGAGTTCAACACCTCAGGTAAGTTTTGGGTTTCTTTAGCTTCTAGTGTCCATAGAAGAAAAAAGTATTTAGCATATCTATGTAATTAGCCTGTCATGTTTGTGGGTGAAGATCTAAACTGTTTTCCCACTGTGTTATTTGTCTGTAAGTGACCCTTCTGAAATAGGAGTGCTGAGCATGAAGACACTTCCTTATAGTATATTATCACTTCAGTTTTCACTGAACTTGGTTCTGCTACCCTCATTAAGTCTGAAAAAGGTTTGTAACCCATCCCTTGTGGACGTACACACACCCAGAGGACAGGGAGCACTTTATTACCCACCAGTAGAGAAGCACAGTGCCTGTCACAGCTTTAATAATAGCTTATGGAGAACAAGATTTGTGGCACTAAAGAAATCAGAGCAAATATGAAAGGCAAGATTTCCAGGTTTTAATAACTAGATGGAATTTAAAGAATGATTCGCTGCTTACATTTGTTCACACAATCATTCTGAACCATGTCCCTTCTGGGGGAAAAAAAGGCTTTAAAAGGAGTATTTTGCTTAAAACCTCATTTTATTTAGAAAATTCATTTCAGTTTTTTTTTCACATTACAGTAAGAACAAGCACCACATTTAAATCATGAGTGAGGTAAGGAAGTCTGAGTGAGCTGCCCATGAGAGAGCAGAAGCATCAGATAGCACCTATACTCCAGGGCATTTGGATTTTCATCCCAGGGCCTTAAAAAATGCCCACAAGGCAGGATGCCTGAGCCTGTGGAATGGTGAATAGGAGTTACTGAAACCCACTTTGCATCCAATGCTGGAATGCAGCAAAGGGAAATTGCCTGGCTTGGCAAAACAGCTAACTGGTGCTGCCTGTGCAGACGTGGCCGCTTTAAGGTTAACTAGAGTTTGCAGTCATGCATGAGGACTCTCCTCCCATGGACCAATCACCCTGAATTCCCAGTGTTTCCCACCAGCACAGCAGAGCTGCTCCTTAATGTTACTGAGCTGAGCACACCTGAAGATCCACATCAGGGCTGGAGCTAAACTGAGGTATGACAAAGGGGCAGAAGTGAGGAACAGGTGAGTCAGCAGGGATGGTTTTGTAGCAGGGAAATATACAGCAGAGTAGAAGAAACTTTTCTTGCAGCAAGCCCACAGAGACTTCTACCAAGTCAGACTTACAGCACTGCTTTCATCACTAGGAGTTCATCTTCAGCAGCCCTCTCCATAGAGTGGTGTCAGGCGAGCCACATCAGCAGCACTTCTGCACTCCCCCCACGACACAAAGGCCTCCCAGTTCCACAGAGACATAGGCACCCCAAGTTTTTGCTCAGGATCAAGCACCACACCTCACTTTTTGTGGCTCTGTACAAATGCAGGGACGGGGAGTGTGCCAGCCTTGACTTCTGCTCGGAGCTCAGGCTTGTGCTTTAATGAGAAGACAAGAGCTCGCAGCGTCCGGCGATAGCGAGCGCTAATGAGCCGGGCAGAGAGATGAAAAGCTTCTCGCTCAATATTTTCAGCCAGTGGGTGATCAATCTGAAAACAGCAAAGTATAAAATTAGATCTTTACGTATAATAAGGAGACCAACTGGTTGAAATTGGAGTTCGGTGCTTTCCAGTGCTTCTTCATTAATCAGCTTAGATTCAGGGAAATCTACTTCCCATCACAAGTGCAACAGGAAGAGCAATTTAATTCCACCCGAGCAATTAAGGAACGAGGCACCGTGGTCAGTGGCAGAACATATCCACATCTCCAGCTGGGTGGCAGTACTTTGCCATCACAACAGGAAACTAATCTGCAGCTAGCTTTGGGTATCAAGCTCAACTGCAATTACAAGCCACGTTCTACTGTCTCCACAAAGCTCACTTTTGATCTTGCTGATATAAGGTACCTCAGATACTCTTTTAAACTTGATTCCAACAGCAACTCTAAGACATGCCAAACACTTGGCAACTCTGCCTGGTGCTATAAAGGGAAATGTGGGCTCTCTGTGTGTAGAAGAAGGTGTAATTAAGAACGCAGAAAGGGATTTGCTAAATGTTAATTATGTAGCTACTGCTTCAACATGTGCCAAAACCTGTAATTTAGTGCAGCTTAGGAAAATATCCCCCACCCATCAAGAAATGGTTTTAATTTCACTTCTGCTTTTTGTGGTAGTGAATCTCCTATGCTTTGCATGTCAGAGATTGCTGTGTGTCAGGTAGTGCTCCTCCAAGTCCTTTGCCCACTCTGGTTTTGCCACCCATCACTAAATACCCCTCTGCTGGGCAGCCCCTTGGATCCATTCAGCCCCACCTTCCCTTCTCCTTTTTGTCCACCTCTCAGGTGTCCCTGTTCCCTGTTTGCTGGAGCTCTGTGACTCCCCAGCCTATGTAGGTTGTTCATCTGCTACTGTAAGCTCCACCTGCACGTACAGTGGTAGCTACAAGCTAGAAGGGTGTTTTTCCTTGCTGTGCTTTCAGGTGACTCCTGTTTAGAGGCAATTCTGCTTTACCCAGTACTTGGTTTAGGGTGGTACCACAGCCTTTATGTCCTCCATAGGTTCAGACTTCACTACCAGTCATAGATGTGCTTTATAAGAAGGAAGCTTGACCCCACAGCCTGGCAAAGGTGAGTTCCCACTGTTCAGAGGCATTCCCACAGCAAACTGTCCTTCTGCCCAAGTCCAGGTGGACTGGAAGCTGGAGAGGTTGTTCTTGGAGCTAGCAAACACATAGCTTTGAAACTCTCGAGTGCTCATCACTTGACTTGCCATTTAAAGGATAATTAATGAATAAATTAAAAAGGATAATTATTATGGCATTTCACAGACCAGACTAGTCATTAAGCCTTACAGCAAAGCCCTGTTCATTTACTTAAAGATACCTGAGGGATCTGGTATTTATCACCACTTTATATACTGTCAACCTTGCCTCTCTGTTTTTGCAATAGATTTAAATTTACAAATGTTTAACTACTTAAATATGAAACACCCAAAAGGTCCCACTGCTGCTTTCACAGCTGTTAAGTAGTAGGAAAAACTTTCATGTTCTATCAGCTTCCTCCTCCTCCTGTACAGCCCAACTGCAGTAGATACACAGTTATTCTGCTCACTGGTTGTGGCAATGAGAGCAAATACACCTCACTTACAATAACACGTTTACTTGGTTAACAACAATTATTCACCTTGAAAACAAAGCTACTTATAAATAGGGACGTGCGGCAAATCACTGAAAATGGGAACAGATCGTCTGGCCTTGTCCCCACTCTGCAAGCAGGACCAGCTTTACAGAAGCAAGGGCTGAAAAAAAAGGTTACACTTGTTCCTACAAGAAGTAACTCTTGAAGACAAAGGGAACAAAACACTACCTCTAGATCCAGGGCTCCACAAAGCAGCTTCCGTGCATTCTGTCTGAAAGCCTCGGTCTTGGGGTCACTCCTGACCTCGATTGAGGGCTTGTTGGAATGCTCTTTGATGAAAGTTCTCCACTCCCTGTAAATGTCTTTGGCCAGGCTGGCCACGTCCTGGTCTGAATGCTTGCGCATCTTATTCACTGTGTGACCTGGAAAACAGGAGCAGCTCCTTCAGGTTGGGCAGGTGGGCAAAATGCAGCGGCCACCAGTCAAAGCAGATCGGCCCGAAAGCAGCCACAGGCATTTTAACTTAGGCAGTGTCAGCAAAGTAACCAAACTGACACAAATATACATACAAAATTATTAGGAATTAAGCCTGAAGTTGTAACTCCTTGACTTCTGCAGTGATTTTTGCCCAAGCAATTAGCAAGGAATTGACCTATACATGTGAAAAATACCTTCCCAAGTCACCAAGGTGAGGAGCAACACTTACATAATACAGGGCTACCTCAATTTTCTACACAGGCACTAGATCTGGTGAAAGCTTGTAAGATTGGCCTACAAAGAGTGCTGGCTTTCAACTGAAAACCCCTTTGAGGACACAGATGTTGCTGGTGATGGCTCTAGCATTTCAACACACAAACATCACAGTGACTCCAAGCAGAATCCTTCCAAACAGAGCAAAAGGGGCTTTCCTTTAAGAGCAGACAAAAGGGACCTCCTTCCAGCAGGGATTTCTCTCTGACCACGAGCACTGTTGGCCAGGAGGTGTCACTGTTCGGCTTTGGTGGCTCTTCCAGCCCAGCCCTGGCACTGGGAAAAGCCTCGGGAAAAGCCTGGATAAGCTGAAGACAATGCAATGACAACTGAGAAGTAAGGGGAAGGCAGCAGATGACGCCTCCTTTCCTAAGGCAAGGGGGACTCTGGGTAGAGATCCAGTTGCTCTGATGGCAAACAAAGGCCAGCATGACTGTCCCTCAGGCCAGGATGCTCTCCACAGGCAGGAAAGGCAAGGACCATGTGGTCTCACATTATCCCTCCCCCAAGTCCTAGAGAAAAGAACCAGGCATCAGGCTGTCATCTGTGTGGAGCTGCCCATCTGCTGGGGGTTCCTCAGTGTGAGGATGCAGGAAGTGGTTCTGGGCAAGTCAGAGGAGAATTTATCACATGTTCAGAGGGCTCAGCCAGGTCAAATAGATGAGGCACGTCTGGGATGGCAAGAGAGCTCTCTCCTGTGCCCCTAACAGACAGCAGGGGAAGGAATGAGACAGAGGTGCCCAAGAGCTCTTCAAAAATTTGCCCAGAGAAGGGGTGATGCAGTATTTGGTAATAAGCAGCAACCTGGGAGGAGTCAGAGGATAAGTGACTTTTTCAGTGCAAACTCTGAAAACTGCAGCCTGCATGTCAACAATTTTTTTATTGGCAGCTAAACCTGTTTTTTTAAAAAGCTTGCAAGCCAGTCTCCTTTGTACTGACAAGCCAAGCAGACACATGACTGCCTAATATTCAGTCTGGGTCAGACAAGATGTACCTATTTTTGTTGAAAGTAACACTTCCTTGGAAGGTATTTTCTTCTTCAGCTCCTCCAAAGCTTCAATCAGATTCTCTTTTGGCTGCCCAGGAAGCTCAAGCATAGACTTCCATCGTTTTATGTCTTCCACAACCACAACTCTCTGGAAAAGTGAAAAGCCATTAGGAGAGCAGAATATTCATATTATAAATAAGGACAATGGCTTCATCCCAGCTAATGGGGCTGTTATCAACACATGAATTATTGATTATGGCATGAACCAGAGCACAGGATGGCTCGGAATGATGGGTACTGGCTGGAGATGAGCAGCCCACTGCAAATCAAGACTGAAGTAACTAGAAAGCAAAGCAAGATGCTTCATCTTGGCCTGCCAAGCTTAGAGCACGTAACAGCAAAAGTTTTGAACTTAAGGGTTCCATTGTATAAATGTCTCTTAATAGAAAAAGGTATAAAGAAGGAAGCAACTAATTATCTTCATCAGCCTTGGAGAATCCAAATCCTGCTTTAAATTCAAAATAATGGCAGCAGGGAGCAAAACAAAGCATTAGAGAACATGAATGCAAACTCAAGTACACTGGACATCTGCAATGTTTTTCACCCAGGTTTTGCCACAGACCATGACAGAACAGACTGCAAACTGTGCAAGTCTCATGTTTTGGCACCTTATGAAGATTCAGCAGTGGTGAGAGAGCTGGGGTGCTTTAGCATCATTCCTTTCCTTTCTGCCTTGCATTAATAAGTTCTTTGGTGTAGCAAATGTTTTCCTGTTGTGTTTCTACAAAGAGGTGGCAAAGGGATCAGCTCTTATGCAGGACCACTGTGCAACCAACTGAAGGGCTCTCTTTGCTGGGGAGAGAAGTGAGCCAGCTGGCAGTACTGAAGCTGGTGGTATCACCTGCCTGCACTCTAGTTGTGTGCCCAGCCTGACCCTACACCAACCAAACGGGCAGGGGGGAGCCAAGTTATAACCCATCTCGGTTCAGGAAACCCCTTCCAATGCAACAGAGCCCTCTGCACCTTTCTAACTTCACTTGCCCGTTCTCTGTGAGGATTCTGCCTCAACACTGCCAAGACTTTGGTGAAGAACCGGAACCACGGCTGGTTTATAAAACGTTCCTCCCGCTGTCACGCGGTGCTGCAGAGGCAGGACGGCACCAGGCCAAGGTCTGACACCCCTTCTCCTGCCCGAAGGGCCTCAAGGCCGGCCTGGCTCCTCCCGGGGTGCTCCCGCCGCCCCTGCACGCAGCCTCGGGGGAATAGCGCGGCCCTGCCTCGGCGCAAGGCCTCGCCTCACACCCTCGAAGGCACAGGGCCCCGCCATAGCACCAGGTGCCGCGGGGGAGAACCCTCCCCTGAGGCCGTGGCGAGCCGCACCACCCCTTCCACTGCCCCCCGGTGCCGGTGACCTGCCTTGAGGGACTCGAGGGTGGCCTGCCGGTAGGCGCGGGGGGCCGGCGCGGCCCGGCGGGGGCTCTCCGGGCAGCGGGGCCGGCGCACCACGAACCGGTCCATCCTCCCGCCCGGCCAGGCCCAGGCCCGCCCTCCCGGAAGCGGAGGGCCCACCCCTTCCGGCAGGTAGTTCCCGCCACAGGGGTGGCCGGGGAGGCAGCGCGGAGAGAACTACAACTCCTGGCATGCACCGCGCGGAGGGAGCGCTGTAATCTCGCGAGAGTTCCGCAGCGCCCGCTGCCGCCAGCGGGGGCTGTGGGAGGAGGAGGAGGAGGAAGATGGCGGCGCGGCAGGACGGCCTCCTCTGCCTGCCGCTCGCCCTGCTGCTCCTGGCGGGCGGCGGCAGCGGCGCTCGGGCGGCCGGGTCGTTGTCCGCCGCCTCGTCGGAGGCCTTTGACTCCGTGCTGGGCAACACGGCGTCGTGTCACCGCGCCTGCCAGCTGACCTACTCCCTGCACACCTACCCCAAGGTACGGGCGGGCCCTGCCTCACGGCTCCCCGCCGCCGCGGCGGGCCCCTCACCGGCCTCGGCGCCGCTCCCCTTCTCCCTCCCCCAGGAACCGTGTTGATGGGCTGGAGGGTGGCACGGCCCCGGTTTCCCCAGCGCAGCCTCCCCCTGGCCTGTCCGTCCCCCGGCCTGTCGCTTGCCCCTCTGCCCCCGCAGCTCCTTCTTGTGACCCACAGAGGCGGGATTTCCTCGGCCAGGAGCCCTTTTGGAGGCATGTCTCAGTGTGTGTTTTCTCAGGCAGTGCTGGACTTGTCTTAAGTAAAGATAAACATGAAGGAAGCTCCCGCAGAGCTCAGGTGCAGTCAGCAGGCTGCCGCTCTGCTTCCATGGCGTGTCTCATCTGCTTTAGATTCTCGTCCCCTCACAGCAGGGAATGCGGTGGCTTCTCTGAAGACAGATACTTCATTTTGGAAATAGAGGGTTAGGCTGCAGTTTGCTAAAGAAATGCTGCTTTCAAAGTATTGCTTTGTTAGTGCTGTGTACTTTTGTGGGTTTGGGCAGATTTGCTGCTTTTTTTCCTCCTGTGCCTAAAGAGGCAGCTGTAATTTGACTTGGGCTGTTGCATATTTTTGGGTACTAAACCAGTGTGACAGCCCAGAGATTCTGAGTCAGGGAGCCAGAATGACACTTGGATGTTGAAGGGTGGAGCATAAATGATGATAAACAAGTAGCTTGTCAGAACCTGTGTTTTGATTCACTTGCATGGATTTTTATTTTTTTCATCTCATGATAAAATACTGAAATAGTGTTTAGTGGGAATCTAATTTAAAACTCCAGAGTTGGCTGTTGGTTCAAGATTTGTACAGTTTTGAACTACTGACCTGAATTTGGAAAGTCCAGTACCAAAAATTTCATCTTTTTTTTCTTCCAGGAAAGAACCTGTCCTGGTTCTTTCTTGGCAATATACTTCATTATCAGCAGGAGTTGTGCAGCAGATTGAACTTTTAAATGGTAGGAGCTCTTACCAGATTTTGGAGATTTCACAGCAGGCAAATGCAAGTGGTGACAATGTTGGGTAACAGCATTTTGTCTGCTTACATGTGGAACTTAAATCAGATTTTGTGACTGTGGCTGATACTGATATCCCCACAGAGAGAAGTGAAAGGGAGTGATATGGAATACAAGTAAACTTACATCTCTACCTATGGCATGTTTTAGTACCTATGTGTGATGATAGTGAGGAAAAAAAAAACCTAAACCTGAGCAATTAGGACTAAATGTTATCCTGATATATTCCATACTGTTTGGGCACAATGCTCTTGTTTCTGTTTAGGATACTTTCAAGTTCAAGGAAGGCTGCCCATAGAAATTTCTGTGGTTTTTACTGTACTTTGGAATTCTTTGTTTTGTGGTGTTGGAGTTGTCAAATAATAAACTTATTTCTTCGTTTACATTTAGTCTTCATCACAAAACTGCCAGTTGAATTGAAGGGAATTTTTAGTTGTTATTTAGTTTCCATTTAAAACATTCAGTTATTTCAGTAAGACAAGCTTCCTTAAGACTTCCATGGAAGGCTGCCCATAGAAATCTCCCTCCTAAAGCTGATTGTCTGGATATTGAATTACAAAACCTGCTTTCTGCAGCAGCACAACCATCTCAGCCACCTTGGCAGTGTTGTTGGAATTAAGTTTTCATTGACTTTGGCTGTTTCCTGGTTTTGTGCCTTGAAGGCACCTGAGGTAGTGCTCAGGAACAACGGTCAGTTTATTTACAGTAGGTCCTGCAGGAAGGTGTGGTGTGTTTGGTTTTTGTTAGATTAGTTCAGAGTCCGTTTTCCACCTGAGCAGTAGCTGGCTGTGGCCACTGGGGTGGTTGTGTGGTTGCCGGGTTTGATTGAGGATAGGGTGTGATCTGAAGTAGGAGCACTCATGTCATAGAGGCTCTCTTTAGTTCTGCAGTGTGGAAGGTGCACATCCCTCTGTGGAAAGAAGAAATACTTTGAGTATTTCCTGTGTTTGCATAATTTTAATACTTGCAGTGAGGAAGCACCTTCCCCCTTCAGTTCAATGTAATAAATAAAAATGTCTGTCTGTGGAACTGGTTTGGCAAACGAGCAGTTCACCAGGGTACTGATACAGTCCATCAGAAGATAATATCTTATTTTGATAATTCTGTTGTAGTTCTGATTAGAATCTGGTAGATACATTGTAATGTGCTCTCAAAATTAGTCTTTTGTTGTTGTTGTTCTTTCCTATTGGATTCTACTATTTAAGTTCTGAGATGGAAGACTCTTTTGTAGGGTTAAATGTCAGTGATATTTTACAACAGTATATCTCGTTTTTGAACAAAACACTTTTTTAAAAAATAACCCTTTTAAAAAAAAAAAAGCAGTGCAGCTTTGCTTTTGAGTTGTAGGACTGGGATGACAATACAGAATTCGCTGTTACAGCTGTTTGAAACAAACCAGTAGGTATGTTAGTGTTACAGAGCTGTAGCTTGGTTTTATTTCAGAGTGTCATGGTTAGCTGGCTTCTAGGGGTTGTGGAAGGGAGGAGGATGTTGCTCTGGTGGGTGGCTTGTTATAGCACTTCCAAAAAAAAAAAGAAATTGTTTGTTTTGTGACAATTTGTTCTTGAATGGAGGGCTGCAAGCCTTTTCTTGTGCCTTCCCAGGAGGAGGAGCTGTTCGCGTGCCAGCGGGGCTGCAGACTCTTCTCCATTTGTCAGTTTGTGGATGATGGCATCGATTTGAATCGAACCAAACTGGAATGTGATTCTGGTAAGAACCCAGCACTCATTCAACATCCTGTAATGTGGGGATGTAACACAGGGAAGAGCAGGAACATCCCAAAAAGTGTTGTTAAACTGGGGGGTGGGGATTGCTTCTGTTTTTTTTAGGGTTTTTTGACAACTTCTTAAAGTTTAGGTACAGGATTTAAAATTAAAATGTCTTACAGAAAAGTTGTGTGTTCTCTGAGAGTTTCTCCTTACTTGATTAGTAAGTAATTAGTAAGATTGAATAGTGTTGCTGTTTTCCTGATCTTCTTAAGTATCATCAGCCTCTGTGAGTAAATTAGAAATACTTCATTTTACAACAAACAGGTTTTCATAGAAAACACAAAACAGCTGGGGAAAAAATCCAGTCAAAATAACACTTTAATTTCATGAAACAGTCAGTCCAATTTACAGCTCCTGACACAGGAATAAAAGTATATAAAAGTACATTGTTCAGAGTAAGAACACAGATCTTAATGTGCTGCCTGGCGTGTAACTCTTGGTCTAGGCTACATCCCAAGGTTTACCTACAGCTAAACTCTTGGGAATGAGGGATGTGTTTTGCTTGAAATAGACCATTAAGTGCTGGTGACTGTTTCTCTCAGATTATTCGTGTGAGAGCAAAGATTTCACAGTGAAGGTGAAATGTGTGCTACAGGCCAATTAAAACTGGTTTGGGAATTGTATAGAGCTTCTATCCAATAATACTGAGGCAGCTGACTCACAGCTTTATTCAGAGATTAAGTAGGACATGAAAAGCAGGAAAAGTAGGAGCTCTCTGTCTACATTTCCAGTACAATTAAGCACCAAACCAGCAGTCAGAGGAGGCTTTTATCCTCTCAGTAACTTATAGACAAGAGGGCTGGTGGCTGGCTCGGAGAGCCGATGGAAGGTACACAAGTAGAAGGCCTGACATGCAGAGATGCTAACGTGACACAAAACTGTGCTAAACACTCTAGAAATGGGCTGGTGCTCTAGTCTGTCACACACTGTGTGTGGCTGTGATACAGCGTGTCAATCGAGTTGTCAAACCAGCCAGCACAGAGTGCCATGAAGCAGGGTAATGTAGCAATAGAGCACATGTAGAGGTAATTGAACAGTTGCTTACTTTCTGGTTTCACTCTCCTTCCGGAAGCTGTTGTCTTCTGCTGGCTTATGTTCTGTAATCTGTTACACTGGTTGGTGCCCTGACGAAGGATTCAGTGCTTGGCAAGATATGTCTTGGCTGATCTGCTCAGTTCCGTCTTCTGATGCTGCTTTATGCCTACAAGCACTGGTTTGGTGGCAGTTTTGCCACGGGATTGCTGCTCAAGTGCTATGAGCTGGATACTCGAGTGTTTAGCTGCTGATGCCACGCTTCCTACCAGCTTCTTGGCCTTTATGGTGGTCCATTTGTTCCTGCAGAAAACTGGGAGAGCTGCTCTCTGTGTCATTACTTGGTTTGATTCTTTAGTTCAGGTGGTAGTGCAACATTGTCCACCTAAGCTTTAGAAGTGTGGAGAAGAGCTGTGCCTGTTTATTGTCTGCCCAATTTCTCCATGGGCAGAATAATCTAAATTATTCTCTCTTGGTCTTTTTGATCTCCAGTGAACAATTAATAGAAGCTGTCTGTAAAACTAAGAACAAGCTTCATTTATCTTAAAAAAAATATTCCATAATATTTTCAATGCAGTTTCCATGCTCCTTGCACTGGCAGGAAAATGTTGCTTTGGTTTTCCTGTGATACCTTGATTTCTGTTGTTACCTCAAAGGCATTTAAGGGACTGATGGTCTCGCTATTGTTTTTAGGATTCTGTGGTTGCTCTCTGCAGTAAAAATTCATGGTTTACATGATCTGTAGAGGGAAAACTAAAGTGTTAGTGGGAGGATGAATGGAAAGTTGCATCCCTGAGTTTGGCCAGGGTAACGTTTCTGATTGGTGCACTGAGTGCACTTAGATTTGAACTACCTCATCTGTCTAAGCTCTCATTCTTTAACTTTCATTGGCCCTTAGAGCAAATGCTACACTTGATTGCCATATCTTTCCCTGCAAGTGGCATTGTCAGTCCTTTAACTGCTGCTTTGTTACTGATCCAACTTATACTGAAAATGTTTTCTTAACTAAAATGCAGAATTTATCTTCTCATTTGGGTAACTTCCTCCTTGCAGCCTGTACTGAAGCATACTCCCAATCTGATGAACAATATGCTTGCCATCTTGGATGCCAGAACCAGTTGCCATTTGCTGAGTTAAGACAAGAGCAAGTAAGTATTTGACATGTTTTTCAAATACCACCTACTTGTTTTCTGTTCAGCATGTCTTCTCTCTTAAATTTCTTCAAATGGAAAATAAATCTTCTTAAGGACTGAAATCTAGACATGGGGCAAGGGGTGAGCAAGAACAGGACTTCTGTCCTTTCCACATGAAAATAAATGGACAACCAGTTAATGTTGTGCTTGCAGTTAATGTCCCTGATGCCAAGAATTCATCTCCTCTTTCCTCTGACACTGGTGAGATCGTTCTGGAGTGACATGATGGATTCAGCTCAGAGCTTCATAACATCCTCATGGACTTTCTACCTTCAAGCAGATGATGGCAAAATTGTCATATTCCAGGTGCTTGCCTTTTTCATTCAGGTTAAGGTGTCCTGGCTGCTAAATGTTTAACTCTGCTCCTTCCAGTCACCTAAAGACTATGGAGCACCATCAGAAGTGTTTATTTTTTGCTAGTATTTCACTGCCTTTAGGGCCAGTGGTGGGGTGGGGAATCAAACTTAGGTAAACAGTGCATGTCTTAAGGTTAACTTCCATATTAGTTCTGAAAATGTGAAATATCAAGATCAGCAGAAACTTGCTTGAAGGATCTTGTAACTCCTTGTTTTGTTGTAGTCAAAGCCAGAAGTACAGTATGTTCCACAGCTTGATCAGGAAACTGAAGATACAAGAGGATCCTTGTCGCTGAGTAAAACAGCCTGTAAGTTGTTCTTTGTGCTTTGGAAGAGCAAATGCAAATGTTTCCTGTCATGCAAGAAAAAAAAAAAAGTTGCAGGTGGCACATGAAAGCAAATTTTTAGAAAGCTGAAATATAATTGTTTGCTGTGTGCACTTCGCAGAGTCTGGTGCTGGAAACACAAGCTAGTGCCTTTAAATCTGCCTTTTTTGCTTTCTGTATGGACAAACTGTGAGGAATTTGGGTCTTCTCTTACTGCTTCCTAACTGCTGTTCCTGCTGTTGTATTTCAGCAGACCTACGTCCAGGGAGTTCACAGACCTACCGAGGACTCTTTGAAGAGCGAGAGAATGAGAGCTTTTTCAAGTGTCTTTCCATGTAGGTATAGCCCAGAGTGTCTGTACCTGGGGAGAAGGATAATGGCTTTTCCTGGGTGTGCACGGGGGCACTGTGCAAGGTCTCAAGGTGCTACAAGTCTGTTGGGGGCACTGTGCAAGGTCTCAAGGTGCTACAAGTCTGTTAGGGTCAGGATGCACAGCAGTTAAAATGATGCCTCTGAGTGTTGTTCCTACTTTTCCATGCTGGCCCCATGCTTTTTGCAGGCTCTTCTGCCAACTGTGGTTCTCCTTTCCACTCCAAGTTGTGGTGAAAAGAGACTAGACTGCAAGGCTCAAACAAGTGATCTATATGAGCTTCACCCACAGGTTTATTACACCACTATTGCAGATTTTCACAGATACAACAGAAGAATGCACTACCACAATTTAAAAGCAAGAATACTGTTACAACCTAAAATGCGTGTTAAATATGACATGTGTTAATTGCCACTTACAGCATGCTAAATACCCCTCCAGGTAAGGACTCTCCCAGAAAAGTGACCTTGGCCAGTGTCCTGACCCAGGTGTGAAGGGTCTCCTTACAGGCATGATGTGGCATTGGAAAGGCAACTCCCAATTCCTAACCCAAACCTTAGGGGTTTTATTCTCTACGTGACTGGGCAATACTGTGCCCCAGTGGATTATACCCTCTGGGTACACGAGGTTGTTGGCTGAAATGACATTGAAACCCTCCAGCTTTTCTTTATCTTACTTTCTCAGGCAACTGAACAGTGGTTTTGAGACTCAGGGTGTAGTATTTGTTGAGGGATATCAAGGCTCAGCTCAGGTTTTAGATCTTTGGTGCAGCACTGTCCTGTTTGGTCTATGGCTTATGGACAACTCGGGGCTGAGCTCTCTACACAGCTCCCCATGGGTCATCTCTGCATAGACAGGGCCTCAAGGCAATCCATGGCTGGGTTGCTTTTAGAACCCCTGGTGTGTGTGTTGCCTGCATGCACTGGGCATTACCCAAACTTGTTTACAAACTGTGAGCCAGACAATCCATGCACAAGTGAACATCACATTGATCATTTCCTACACGTTTTTTTGAGTGTGTTCTGTGAAGTATTTAATCAATACTGTGTGCTGCCTGTTCTTTGGCTCTGGTTATGTTGCAGGGCAAAGCACTTCTTTTGTGTTTTCTTTTGGGATTGCTTGGTATGAAGAACACTGTTAGGTCCCATTTCCAGGCTGAAAATATCCAATATATCTTTATCAAAGCTTTGCTGAAACTCAGCATGGTGGTGGTTCTTTATCTTCCTCTTTATCTCCTTAAAAGTTTACATGTGAAGGATCAGTGAATTGCACCCCAGATGTTTAACAGAAAAATCTGTTTTTAAAATGAGAGGGTGCTTAGGGCCCAATAAACAGAATCCAGCCAGTCTTTTGTGTCTTTCAAGTCAGATACTAATAGGCATTAGAGTACCCAGGAGTCTGAAGTGTGTACATAGCTGGAAGAGCTAGAGACTAATGAATCAGCAGGAACCACAGTCAAAATTTTAGTGAGTCCATTGTCTTGTATTCAGTATATTAAATCTAGTAACATTCTTTTCATTTCAGAAATTCCAGTTGGATTTTAACCACTACGCTCGTCCTGTCAGTGTTGGTGCTGCTCTGGATTTGTTGTGCAACTGTAGCTACAGCTGTAGAGCAATATGTTCCCTCTGAGGTAACCCTGTTTTATAACGTACCATATTTTGAGTTTATTCATTCTATTACCTCTGTTACAGCTGTCTAGAGACTAAGAAACATTTAGGGGGAGGTTCAGCTAGAAAGGGTTTTTATTTTGTGGATGTGTTTAGCAAACCAATTTTGTTATTTAAATTATTATTTTATAGTTAAACAAGTCTTGCTTGTTCCTGTGGCTGATTGGAGCTGCCTCAGTAAGGCTCAGAGCACTAATGTGATGTATTTTGGTTTGTAGTGCTCTCCTCTTTAACAATCTTTAGATTAGATTACTCTTAATAAATGGAGACTGCTTCTAATTTCTCTGAGAATAAAGCTATACTGAGAGTTGGATGGTGGAACTAGGTATGGGTTTAACCCAGGAGGATCACCAGTGAGAAGTCAGCATATGACTGATGAGCAGAGTCTGATCAGAGGGGATCTGACTGAATTAGCATCCCTGGTGCAGAGAGAGCCCTGCGCTTCTGATGTAAGCAAGGCTCTCATTTGCAAACTAAAGGAGCTGTTACACAAGCACTGCTGTTCTGGCAGATTTCATACCTTTCTTTTGGACTCAAATCTAGTTCCAGCTGTGAATTTCAGACGTTACAGAAAGCCTGGGTTAACTTGTGCTGAAGGGCTGCAGCCATCAGAACCAGGAATGCAGTTGCATAATGAAATGCATTTTCTTGCCAGTATGGAGAGTCTTTGTCTTAAAGCAAATTGTTTAAATATTTCAGAAGCTGAGCATCTATGGAGATTTGGAATACATGAATGAACAAAAACTGAACAGATACCCATCCTCTGCACTTGTGGTGGTTAGATGCAAGCCTGAGGAACATGAAGAAGCAGGACCTCTTCCAACAAAAGTCAATCTGGCTCAATCAGCAATTTAAGTCTCCTTTGGATCCAATAGACTAATTCTAACAGAGCTAGCAACTCCTGATCGTTTGTGGTGGTTCTTCAGATAAGAAGCTTAGCAGCCAGTCTTTAAATGCAAACCAAGTTACAGAATCAACAAATGTCACGGGATTTTGTTTTCGACTAGTGGTGAAGATTTGGACATCTTGAATTTATGTTTGTTTCCAGACATAATCACTTCTCACTGGTGTTTGCTGTGTGTCTTTCTGCTTACGAAAGCTGTAAGCATGCTTTCCATCCTTCTGCCATCACACTTCCAGACTTACTTGTGTGTTCTAGGATGTAACGTGTACATTCAGAGTTAGCTTTGTAAAGGTATTAAGACATTTTAAGTAGGCAGGAGACGCCTTTTTAGTGTTGCACTTTCTGTTGTAGTTAAGAGAATATATTATAAAATTTATCTGCTGGATTTTTGTACCTGTTTAATGTCCATGCGCAAACAACCCTGTCTCCAAAAATAGAATTTATTTTTTTTTTCTACCCACGATGGGAAGGGTTTGTGAGGTACTGTGGGCTAGAGCTGGGTTTGTGAAAGATGGACACTTTGTTGAAGCTTATGGACATATCCCTTCACACACAGAACATCACGTGGCCGATTTATTTTGTCAAACTTTAGCCTTTAAGTCTTAATCGCTTGTAAAGTTAGCGCCTGTGTTCTCTGAAGAAATTCTACTTTCTGTTCTTGATTAATTATTCTAGTCCTGTAACTTCATTTACAGAAACAAGTTGATTCCTGAGAAATGAGAACAGACGAATAAAATTGACTGTATAGAAAATGTTGACTATAGAGCTTCTTGCCATGGTTAATTATTGACTGCAGCACACTCTCTTTAAAAGCCTGTCTGCAGCATTCCTCTCATGAGTAACGTGACCTGATTCTGCTGCATGATTCACCAACACAGCTACAACTAACAATGTCCCTTGTGTTTCTAACATGGTTTTTGCAGCTCTCTTCTTTGAGGAGATTACAATATGATGGTTCCTGTAGCATTGACAAGTCGGGGATGCAGGTCATTTATTTGAAGGTGTCTCCAAGTGTTTGAAAGCTGGCTAGGAAGCATGATCTCTAAAACCAAAACCCATCAAAAACAGGTTTTGGGTTCTAATGAGAGCTGTAGAGGTTCTGGAGGGTGCCCTGTGGTGTTCCCTCCCTGTTGTAACTGGTGATAGTCATTCCTCATTTGGTTGTAACTGATGCTTGTGTCACTACAGGCAATGGAGCCTTGCAGAGCTGGTTAAGCAGGAATGTGCCTGGAGCAGTCTCTGCTGCAAAGCCTGGCCCAGAAGCACTTGAGGGCTTTCTGTCAGTGATGTCTAAGAGATGTTTCTTTAAGGAGGCTTCTGTCAACGTGCAGAAATTGCAATTTGAGGTCTTACATTAGCAGCATCTCTTCATGCTCAATTTTTCCATGGGACATCATATCCCAGTGCTTTGGGTGCTGGCAGCCACTGACAGGTACCTTTGTGCGCAGGTGGTGTTACTGCAATGGCTGGAGGAGGTCAGTGGGGTGATGTTTCCCCAGCACTGTTCATGGCATGGTGGCAGGGGTGGTCAGGCCCTCTGTCTGCAGCAGCAATTCAGTCAGAACGTGCATTTCTGCTGAGGCAGTGCAGCCCTCAGTGCACAGCCCCCTCTGGGGCAGGATGCCAGCCTCCTGCAAGGGAGGTTTGATTTGTAAACATGGGCTTTGCTTCAGTGAGGATTGCCTGTCCTCAGCACTGCCTCGTTCAGGATCACCCTTCTGGAAGAGACATCAGCAACCCCAGTTTTCCTAACGGAATTACTAACATGGAAATGTTTTCAAGTCTGTTGAAATGTTTTCCTCCCCTATTCTATGTCACTGCAGCTCGGTGGCTGTTGGCCTGTTTCAGATGTGTACGGTACAGCCTCTGTTAAGTTGGTGGCTTGATTTCACAAAGCTTTCTCTTCCAAAACGTTTGACTTTACTGCCCGCATTCCTAGGCTTGAGTTAAACAAACAGCTTCTGCTTTCACTTGGCATCGTATCTGCCTGCAACAAAGGGGGGAAGACTCAACCCAACCAAGTTTTTCAAGTTGTGTCTTTTGTTTGCTGTTTAATGACATTTCAGCAAAGGGATCTGTACAGTGAAGTCAGTGATGGGGAATGTGCTGCCAGGTCAGGGGAAGTTCTGTGCCTGTGACAGGCTGTCACTTGGCACTGCTGGCTCCAGGGCGAGCCAGGGTCTGAAGGATTTCAGTGTTGCACTTGTGAGCTCTTGTCAAAAGTATCTTCTTTGTAAAATCAGATACTGGCTAAGCTGCAGTAATTGAACCGTTTCTCAAGATTTCTAATCTAAATGGGCTATTTAAGCTATCTTGGTGTTTGACTTTGCAAAAGGGCTTGTCCTACTCATTTTGTGTTAAATGTCTGACTGCCTGACATACTCCTTTTCAGAGGCTGCAGTTTGGGTTTGATCTCTGCCCAAGACCACTGACTAAATGAAGGGCCTTAAATTATTGAAATGGCAGGAGGAAGGCATTTTATATTCTCTTTAGGCATGCGTTCAATTGAACTTGCACCAGATTTTAAACAGAATCATCTTGACACAAATGAGGCAGCCTCTCAAATGTGTGCAGTTCGTTGCTGGCAGAAATATACATTTGGGGGGGGCTTGGGGTTTTTAGGTGCTGGAATTAACAGTAGTCTCCTATCATATCGGGTATCTTGATCTGTGTTCTTTCTTCAGCTTCTCTGATCTTTAGCAAAGATTTTTTTTTTTAATCTTATTTCTACTTCAGAAGGACTTGCTTGTGTTTGTTACTTCATTCTCATGCACTTGTTTTTCTGAACTATGAGCAGTCTTTCATGTGGGGTAACTGCTCTAACATCCAGCTCCCTGGCTGGCTGCAGCTGAGCTTGATAATCTTGGTGTAGGAAATAGATGGTGGTAGATGTCAGGTTTTAGGGGCATTTGCCTCTAAGAGTGGGTTTACTGCCCATTTTAAACATTTACATCACAGATTCTTCTGTGGGGTATGCATAGCTAGCCTGCTTGCCCTGGCTCTTCACAAACTCACCATCACCTGATAAGCTTCCTGAAGGCTCAAAATAGTCCTTCTGTACCAAGCCTGATAAGAAACAAAAACTTCCTCTTTCAAGAGAAACAGATCCAGAATTTAAGACACACAGATTGTACCCTTGGTCTATCATTCTTCCATTCTGTAGCAGGTGCCCAGACTTACAGGCTGTTTGCTACTTGGCATTTGGTGTTTTCACCCCAAATCCCCCCTGATTTGTAATTGTTCCTCCCTGCCAGGTGTTACTTGAAGCTTTGAATCAATTTGAGGCAACTGTCTTGGGGCCATCTGATAGGTAATGTAGCTGCTGGCTTCTCCTCCAAAGCTCTGGTAAGCTGGTTTCATTAGTAGTACTTGGGGGAGGATTCATGATCTGTGGGGTGGCAACAGTCTGGAGGCACTTAAGTCCTGTGGGCCCTCCTGCAAGCAAGAAGAACACAGATTCCTCAAACACTTCATGCCACTGCTTTTCCTCCTCCCTGCCCCCATGGCAAAGCTGCCAGCTCAGGACATTTTATCCTTGAGGCTGGAAAACTCCACTCCGTATGTGCTGTGCTGAGACCAGTTTAGAAGGCTATTTCTAAGTTCGTGTTAGCCACAGGCTGGGCTGCTGAGGCTTAGCTGCAGGACTGGAAACTCAAGTATGTGAGTAAAAGAGAGGATCCTGGAGGATTTTCTGTGCCTGTGCTCATTGCCCAAGCAGGGAAGCTATTCCAGATGGTTCTATCCTGCACAGCTCTGCTGAGATCTGATCATCATAGAACGCGTTGGGTTGGAAAGGACCTTCTCAGGCCATCTAGTCCAGCCCCCCTGCAATCAACAGGGACATCTCCAACTAAATCGGGCTGCTCAGAGCAGCCTGGCCTTGAATATCTCCAGGGATGAGCATCCATCTTCCAAACTGGCATGAGGAGCAGCAGCGGGGCTCTCGGCATCCAGAATCTCCGTGTCCTTTATGATTTGCCTAATGGCCTCTTGTGAAACCGAGGTGGAGCCAGGAGAATAGGAAGCAAAGCAGAAACCCAGCTCCCAACCAGAGCTGGAGCACGGGCTCAGTGCTGCCTTCCCTGACCCCTCGTGCTCGCGTGCCTGGGCAGCAGCACACTCCCTGCTTCCCTACCTCTGTTGGGGTTTGTATCCTGGTAACATCGCTCCCATTAAGGCACAGAAAAGTCCCTGTGGTGCTCTGAGCTGCTGTGAGAGCTGTAGCTCTGGGAAGCATGAACAAAACTCACCCCCAGGTACAGTTCTTCTCTTTGGAAAAATCTTACGTGCAGCTGCTTCTTGAAATACCCACGTTCTTGATCGTGGTGTTTGTCTGACCTCTTTATCACTGGCTCCTGTGAGATTTTGAATTGTTTCTACTTCACCTAATCTGATCCAAAAGGGAAGTGCTGATACAGAGTGTTGGGCTTGCACTGGTGTTTGTTTTACAAACAGGTAACTAAGATTTAAAAGTTGATCTGATTAATTGCTTCATGAATTAAATCTGGGCCATGTTTCCACTGAGGGAATTTTTGCTTGTATGTAAAAATAAAGGAATACATGATATATATTCCTGGGTATGGTGGCGTGAGAAGTAGGAATGCACACCTTATATGGTTACTGTGTGTAACACTCTTTTATTCCTTCCAGAGAAATGGTGATGTAGCTACTTTTGATTCAACAAAGTCCTTCTCTGAAGAAAGAGGTAACAAATCAAATGCAGAACTTAACATTTTTATTATTAAAGTATGAATCTATTGAAACTATCCATTTAATGTAAAATACAACCAGTATCTGTGGTCTGTTCAGATTATGTTGAGGTTTTTTTGACTCCTTCTGTGTAGTGAAATGTCCAAATTATAAAATTAATAAATTTAAGCTGTTCTTTGTTGGCCTGGAGTTGGCAGGCTCACTGGCATGGTAGGTAGTCCTTGTCTGCCTCAGAGAGGTCACATTGAACTTGTTATAGGCTTTCTATATGTTTTAATAGCCAAACTTCAGCAAATTCTGTCCATATTAAGGAGGAGAAGGTAAGATCAGAATCCATAGCAAACCTGTAGATCAAGTTGCAACATTTCATCACTGCTATTATTTTATACTCTATTTGCAACTGTTGTGGTTTCTGGTCAGAGGTGTCCTGTAGACACAGACATGCTGTAACTCACCACTTTTCGTTTAAGCTGAAATGTTCTGTGTGTGGTTCCTGCTCAGGCATGACGGGGTGGTTGCTGCAGCCAGGACCCTTTTGCTGTTGAGCAGAGGCTGTGCCTTCACCTGCATTTGTACAACTCAACTCCTAAGTAAACATGAAGCACACCTAGGACAAATCATAACTTCTCAATCAAAGCTCTTCAAGTTCAGAAATATGAAGATCCAATGATATGTACAGGGTTGTCTCAAGTGACTGGTTACGTGTTTCTCAGATGATCACATTCATTATTTTTTGTTCTGTTGATGTGGAAATGCAAAAGAATGCAAGAAGATGCAGTGTTGGTTCAGAGACAAAGCAGTGCAGAGAGCTGAGGACAGCTGGTCAGTGTCACTCCTACGTGTGCTGCTGTTGTGTTGCAATGGCTGGGTTTGGCCTTTAGCTTCTGGATTTGGTCTGATTTATGTATGTGACTTTCTGGAAGTTGGAGTCCCTGGAAGATCACTGCCCTTTGTACCCTGGAGATGTCTTTGGGGAGGGAAAGAGCTGCTCTTTGGCCAGTTCTCACCATTTTGAGCTGGTAATTTAGCCTTGTTTGGTGGGAGTGTTGGAGTCCTGGTTGGGGCAGAAAGCCTGAGGCTCTGTAAAATGCAGTTCTGCCTCTGGAGGAGTTTTGCTGTGGGTGCTGGGGGGGCTCCTTTCCCAGCCTTACACTGACCTGCCTTGTTTCAACTGTTCCTGATATGAAAAGGGCATTGCTGTCCTGCAGGGTCAGCCAGGGGCTTGGTCTTCTCCACCCTCCTGCATCTGGGTGTGTTGGGTGAGCCCTGACAGAGATGTGGTGTTTGTGCTGTTCGACCTACAACAGCAGCATGGGCTCTTCCACACTGCAAGCCACAAATTCCCCATGAGGAGGTGTTTAATGTTGAAGTTTGGCTATTAAAACTCAACTACCAACCCCTAACCCCCAGCAGCCCCCTGCCCCTCCTGCCCCTGAAACATCACCCTCATGGTTCTGTGCCATTCCCCTCTGAAACCCCTGGACTCTGCTCAGCCCTGCCAGACCCTTCCCCAGCCCCTCACCTCTTGCTCTTGCCTCCCCAGATCACTGCCAACCATGTGGTGGCTGCACAAGGAGACGTGTCTGTATCTCTGCTGTGGCTCTGCTCCTCCTCGCTGCTGCCGTGGGCTTGGCGGTGGCACTGGCACTGGCACTCCTGCCACGAGCACCAGGTTGGTATCCCAAGAGTTGTTTGTTTCTTGGTAAGAGAGGCAGAAAATGATGTTGCATGAGAAGAGCCTTCGTGTCCATCATTTTGCATGAAGTGGTGCTTCCCAGAGCAGACTGGAAGGAAGGAAAGGGACCAGCAGGGTGGTGTGGGGCTGGGCCAGCCTTGCACAGCCTGTCTCCACCAGATGTTCCTCAGCTCTGTTGTCCTGCTCCATAGAGCTGTGGTAACTCTGGTGGCATGGTCGTGCTTCAGACTACTCGTGTAGTTTTCAGACTCTCCTGTGAGCCTACCAGAGATTAATCCTGGCCATTGGTTATTTCCAGAACAACAAATGAATTTTGGAAATCCCCTTCTTCCCCTTGATCTGTTCCTCATACCATGAAAATCTTGGAAAATGAAGTATTTTCTTTCTTTCCCTTCAGTGAACCGCTTCTGTGCAGCCTCCAGTAACCGGACAGGCTTCTTGTGTGATGACAGAGTGACCTGCATCCTGGCCAGGCAGGTCTGTGATGGAGTCAGCAACTGCAGGAATGGAGAGGATGAGCAGGAGAAACTCTGTGGTGAGTGGGTTTGTTGTGACCATCCTCCCTGCGCTGGTCTTCCTGTTGTGAGGCAGAGCAGCTGGTGTCCTAATCCTGCTCCCTGCTTCTGCCTGCATACGTGAGCAGATAAGCCTGGTAGATCCTTTGTAGGGCAGATGCTGAGAGATGGCACTGTCCAAAACCCAGGGGAAGTGCCAGGAATCAAAGATCCCAAGCTCGTCTGATTTTCCTAGGGTTTGTTTTTGTTTGATGCAGTTTTCCTCCACTGCTTAAGCTGTACACCTGTATGGCTAATTTATTGTCTAGTTGCCCTGGGGAAAAAACCTCATTAAAGCAGAAGCCCAGGGCACCCAGGCTCTGTTTGTGGCTCAGCCACGACCATCCCTTTCCCTCTCCAACCACAGCTTCCCCATCTGCAGCATTGTTCGTGCCCTGGCACCACATGGGGAAGGACCAACCAACCCCTCACAACCCCTTTGGTAGCTGCTGTTCCTGTTTAGCCTACACATCTCTGCCTGGTGGAGCTGAGCACGTGTCCTGTGTGTCCACCCTTGCAGGGGACTTGCCCCAGAGCCTGCCAGGGTACCTGGTGTTCCGCTGCAGCAACCCCTCGAGCTGGGTCTCTGCTGATCAGAGGTGTGACGGGATCAACGACTGTGGAGACTGCTCTGACGAGATGGGGAGCTGTAAGTCTCTCTTCTGGCTGCTCCTGGGCAAAAGGTCTTTTCTGCTGAGGGATGACAATAGGTTGTACAGGTGTGGTGCTCGCTGGTGCCGCTGGAAGTGCCCAGAGGCTGGCATCCCCTGCTAACAGCATAGCTGGGATAGGACGTGAGTATGGACCATGTGGGCTCCATCCCATCAGCTGCCAAGGGCACTGTGTCTAAGCTTGATGGCAACCAAGAGACCAAAGGCTCTGTGCTTTGCTCCCAGCCCCCAAAGTCACCCCTTCTTTGTGACTTGCTGAGTATGGAGCAGTTTCATTGTCTTGTGTAGCTCTAGGCAGCAGTGATCTTTCAAACTGGCCTTTGGTTGTTGGTCAGAAGATGGGTACCTCTCTGAGCTGGAGGGACTGAGTGTGCCTCAGCAGCTTCAAACCCATCTAGGTACTTCTCTCACTAAAATGAGCAGTAGGCTAGTTCCTAGGTCAGCCCCCTGGTTTTGAAGGTCAGGCAAGATGTGCCCATATCAGCAGCTTTCTCTAGAGTAGCTTAAAAAAAAAAAAGGTAAATTACATCTAGTTGCTCCTCCTAGGATGGCATGTCTGACACCAAGGTCATTGCAATGTCACACTCCCTGGTTGTCACCCACGTGTACCACCAAGCAAGTGTCACCTCTGGTGGGTTCGCAGGGTCATGAAGCGCTGGGGCCTGGGCTGTGGGCCCTGAGTTGGAGTTGACCTATGGATGAGTCCCAACCCAGCAGTATGTCTTGTTCCCCAAGTGGTTTCAGGCCCCACAGACAGAACCTGGCCCTGCCTGCCCTGAGATGATCATGACTGGGGTGGTGAGCAAGGCTAGAGATATATCAACCAGGAACCGACCAGTTTGAGAGATGCAACAAGAAGCTGATCAGTTTGAAGAGAGTTTCTGTTGGGGTCACTTGCTGAGCTCTCTCAGTGGTGTGTTCCCCCTTGGCTAATTCCAGATGGAGAAGATCAAACAGATGATGAAGTTATGCTGAGGGGATGTTGCTGAGTTGGGTGTTGGTCTGAGGAAGAAGAGAGCTGGCAGCACAGGTCATCACCAGTGGCTTTTCACTAGCTGCCAGGGGGTAGAAAGGAGGGAAGGTGTCAGTGCAGCAGAAGCATTCCTGTTCCCTGTTTTCCACCCCTTGCAGTGGCCGCCTGCCCCCCGTGCGGGTCGGGGTGGTGGAGCTGCAGCCCCGTGCTCTACGAGTTCTGCTCCTGCGTGCCCAGGAGGCTGTGCCGGGACGGGATCCAGCACTGCCTCAGCTGGTCTGATGAGTATATCTGCAGACCATGAAGCCTTGGCACCAGCAGCACTGGAGGCAGCAGGGTGCTTCCTGCATTGTCACCTTCAAGCCTTGGTGTCCTCCTGTTCTGCCACCCACTTGGGAAGCTCCAACCCAAGCAGATCTTCAGCAGCAGCAGCATTCTGACTGACTTGCAGCAACACTGATCAAGGATGAAGTGCATATGGTAGCCCATGCTGCAGGCTACACACTGTGGGACACCTTCAAGGCTTCTGTCATGTGAGGGTGAGTCTTTTCTACACTGTCTTGCAGCACTGACTCAACAGGTTGTATGCAAGCTGCTGGAGACTGTTTACCAGCTGCTGACAAAATACTGCGTCTGGCTAACCCTGGCCGAGGGGTTTCTCCTGTGTGGATGTGCTGGTGCCTTTGCAGGCAGCCAGATGAAGGTACATGGAGGACTACCCTAAAGAGCAGGAGCTGAGTGAGCTGAGCCTTTCTAGCCTTGGGTTAGTATTTCTCTCTGACACATCTTCACATCCTGATCCTCATGGGCAGGAGGAGGAGCTTGTGTTGGTGTTCAAAGCACATCTCCAGATGGTTTCAGCAGCAGCTTTGATGGCTCTGCATTGATGCTCCCAGGATGCTTCCTCGGGAACGCTGTGCTGAGGATGACACCATGGGGAGCTGCTGCACAGGCCACCTCCTGTGCTTTTCTCAAACCATGAAGGGCAATGTGTAGAGCATAATGGCAAGGAAAACTGAAGTGGAGAGGTTTCAGGATTTGGGGGATAAATCACCATGTCCCTGTGACCACGTAGCTGTCCCTGCAAGCCAGGGCAGGGAACCAGCATGTGCATAAACATCCTTCTCTCGGAGCTGTGCAGTTTTGGAGCAGCAGCTGAGCAGGTTAAGATCTGGGATGTGTTTGCACTGAAGTTGGCAATGAAAGGAGGAAAAAAAAAGTCACAGCCTCAGAGCAGGGAGCAGCAGCAAACCAAACTCTGCTCCTGGGGGTGTGGGATGACATGGGATCCATTTGTTGCTTGTTTTGTTGCTCTGCCAGCAGAGCAGGATCAGGCAGCCAAGCCTTCCGAGCAGTCCTCAGGATGTAGATACGGACATGCCACTGAAAGTTAAGAAAGATGTGGCCTTTCTCTGCTCCTTTGAAAATCTCATCTGTGTCTAAAACATCATCTCTGAGAAAAATCCACGTTCATAGGGAGTGCACCTATTTATTGGCCCCAAATCAACATCAGGCAACCTTCTTTCCACCACCATCCCAGGTCATAGATATTCAAAAATAAAACCCTGTTCACTCATTTCCTCTCTGTCCTGTGATGTGCAGCCCTGTGTGTCACCATCGCTTGTATCAGTGGTGAATGTTTCTTCTAATTTGTCACTAGGATAATGCAATAGATCTGAGGATCTTCTAAAAATAGCTGTACAGTGTCCTGACTCACACTTCATCTGCAACGAGATGGCAAAAACTGGTACTATGGGAAACTTTTAAAGCTGCATCTAATAACCTGTCCTTCTCCATGCCTGGCTGTGGTGGCCATCTGGCCTTTTCCGTGCCTGTAAAATGTTACTGCAGCACATTTGGTACTGCAGCTCGGGAGAGAGGTCAGGAGTTCTCTAGGTAAACATTTCTCACTTGCAAGATTCCAGCCTCAACCAAAGCTTGAAATGGGGATGCACATTTTTACTGGAGAGCCACAGGCATCTAATGCTTCAGCAAGGCTGAGCTGGGGTTGGTAAGTAAAGCCTTGTTTATCACAGTTGCTGTTGTTCCTCTTGTTACCCCAAAGTGTGTTCTGGGGTAACCAAGGAGGAAGTCTTGCAGCATTTCTTAAGAGGAGCTCAAGGAGGGGTGACTCAGAGGCAGCACTGCTGGGTCAGCCTCTCCTTCCTGGGGAAGAAGAGCTTCTTTATGGTGGAGATTGGGTTCAGCCATGGCCTGTTTGCTTGTTCCTTGGCTTTGAAGGTGGGATGTGCAGCAGGTTCTCTACATTGGGAGGGGGCAGGTGGGCTACAAGTGCTGCACACTTCTACAGGGCAGCAGTCAGAGATAGCTGGGAGAGGAGGGGAAGAAGAATCTCATCTGTCATGATCTGTCATGGCAGCTGCTGTGTTCTCCCAGTCCAAAGTTGATCATTGCCATAGCTCAGCTCTGCCAAGATTCAAGATGCTCCTGGGGGTGAAGAGGAAAGGGTCAGGACATGCAGTGTGTGAGTGTGGGGAGTCAGATGTTGGTGCTTGCTGTGTGGAAGGCTGCTTCTCCACCACAGCAGAGGTCAGGTGGTGGCTTGCCTTGGCTGGATGGGGACAATGTTGGGATTTGGGAATCCTTACTTTATTGTGAGATATGATAAAGAAGGTAAATGCCTGGCTTAAGGCAGGAAAGATTATTGTGCCACTTTCTCTCTCCTTCAGCAGCAGGGTGAGGAAACAGAGGCAGGCATAGGGCACACGGAGGGTATCTCTGGCTGCAAAGAGGAGACCAGACACAGCCTTCCTCTCCCTTTCTGCCATCTCTCAGCTTTATAACTGAGCTGAGACATAGGAATGGGTGAGGACATCTAAGATAGCCAGTAAAGGTTTACTGGTGTCCGAGGAGCTGACCCCCCTGGTACCTGCAGGGTAGAACCCTGGGGTTGCTCTCTGGCTGATGTCCCTGTATCAATTTGCTGCGAGTGCTCCTGGGAGGCCAGAGCTGTGACTAATGGCCTCAGGTTAGGAGGGAGGAACCAGGGACCCATCCTGCTCTGGATTTACACCTCTGAAGACACTAGCCAGGAGAGATGTGGGAAGCAGCAAGACTTGGAAGGCAGCCTGGAAACAGCCAGGGCTGCAGTGGGCAGTTTAAGTAGCTGCTTAGCTGAGCTCATCTCTTTCAGGGTGAGTCTCCTCCTGTAACTGCCTTGTTCCCGGTCAGCAGAGGCTGTGGGCCCCGTGGAGAGCCATGAACAGATATTAGGGGGTTGAGGACATAATAAGTGTGTCAAAGTCTTCCTAGGATAAAATTTGGACAGTGGTGTGTAAAAAAGGAAGTCTTCTGGTCAGCAAGAAACCTAAGAAAAGGAGTAATTGTACCAGGGATAGAGAATGAAAGGTGTGCTGTGTTATCTGGTCACCAAGCCTGTGACCTGGGTGTTCATGTCCAATCATGAAGTGTCTATTTTCCAGCTCAAGGCATCAGCCCCCAGCTGCTTTGCTGATGTGAAATGGAGTTTAGGATTCTCTGAGGTGTGCACCTCTCCATGGCCAGATCAGCAGATCTCCACAGTGGTGGAAGGGCTATCAAGGAGATCTGTGGTGGCTGTTGAACCAGAAGCCAGCTGCAGGAGGAGGGCTGTACTTGAGCTCCACAGTCATCTTCCTCCCTGTTGAGCTCCTGCTTTGCTAAGTCACTATTTGTGCCATTTTTTGTCTCAGCAGAGGGCTGATGTAGTTGACACTGGAAGCTATTAATAGCCTTGGGTTTCTGGGAAAAGATACAAGTCTGCTTGTTTTGTTTGTGTGTAGCCCTTTTCTGAGGAAAATTCATCAATAAAAGAACAAAGAGAGAAAGGACTTGAGCTCTTTATGCATTCTTGAGGTGAAGGTCCTTTTCTTGGCCCCTTTGTGATTTCCAAGGATGTGTTGTCATTCAGTTATGGTAAACAACAGTGTAAAATGAAGATATCCTCTAAACAAACACTAGTAGAGGAAACCTGTAGTAAATTCTTGGCCTTATAGGCCTAAGAGCACAATGATGGGCACTGTGCACCTCAGCCAGTGTTGACAGAAGGACTTCAGGCAGGAGTTCAGTGACCCCCACACCTACAGTGTTACAGCTGCACTCCTGAATTCAGCCAGACCAGCACAGAATGAGTCCTAGTAGTTTTCTTACAGCAAGTAAGTATAATTCATATTTGAATTATAAACTTTTCTGAATGTTTTTAGATGGGGAAGCACGATTAATATATTGCAGGCATGCATGTGCACTGGGAATGGCTCTAAACCACAGAATGCTCTCAAACACAGTGAATTTGCTTATAAGGCAGAATGTTACAACTGCAGAGTCCATTCTCCCTGTAACCTGCTTCCAGCTTTCATTTCCTGGGCTGAAATCAGAGAGATAAGAGACTTCTACTTTGGATTTCTGCAGTAACTGTCACCGAGGGGTTACTGCCTCTCTGCCTCCCTCCCCTGGGGCCTGTGCTTATCCTCTCTGCTTCCTCCCTTTGTCAGATCTCTGGCAGCACAGCCCGGTGCTCACAGGCTGAGGTTTATGTTCCACCAGCGCTATTAAAGTCCCAGGGCACGTGACAAGCACAGTGCAGCTTCATTTCAGATGAGCTGCAGGGATGAGTCTCCTGCCCCTCAAGAGGCAAGCGAGGAGGAGGGACAGGACCAGCTACTTTTGTGAACGATACCTACGTCAGAATTAGTTAAGGATGACAACAAAAACTTTATTTGAAAAAATTATTATGTATTGAAAATATACAGTAGTATCATCAGCCTTCACCCTGACTCTATCCCTCCCCAAGCACAGGTTAACCCACAAGCATATCACAGCAACCAGATCCAACAACCCTGGCCTCCTTTGTTTCTCTCAGTACGTCTAAACTCTGTCATCAGCAAGAAAACAACAAACAAAAGACCCATTTCTTTCTGACTCAGTAGGTATTTAACAAATCCCAGTCCTCCACAGTGAGGCACAGATGCTTCTGTTTGGAAGTCCTTTCCCTCTCTTGTTCAGCCAAAGCTCTTTTTTTCCCGTTCTTTAATTCGTGGCTGCCCACAACCTCCTTTTTCAAAGGTAAATGGCAATTTGGAACTTTTTCCTTATAAAACTGCAAGTTTCCAGATGTTTTTGTTTCTGCCTCCACCAGCTTGCATGTGACTACTTCCTCTATTCTGTGTGTCTTGCCATCTACAGTGAGGGGAAAAAGAAAATCAAGTTTAGATTTCGGGGAAAAACAGAATTATGCTGTAAAATGCATACTTGTGTTGCAAATTGTTTTGGCCAAGCCAATCTGGCATGCTGACTGCTTTGCTGAGACGTGCATAGGGAAAAAGAACATTTATATTTTCGACTCAGAACTTTAAGGGAGATAACTCAGTAATTATATGTTGCCCTAAGTGTGCTGCCATGCTGTACTTAAGGAGTTATCCAGCAGTACTTAAGTATTTTAGTACTTTAAGAGTTATCCAGCAGTCTAACAAATGAAAAAACTCAAACACATTATAATGCAGTTACACAAATAGCTGAAATTGCAAACCTGAGATGCTATTTGTACCAAAAAAAAAAAAAAAAGATAATATTCCTTGTAGAAAAGAAAACAAACAATGTGGTCTCTATTCAATTACGTACAGAAGTGCAGAGCTGCTGTTCTGGAGCTCGAGTTGTCTTGTGGCTTGATGGCTTCCATAACTGCCTGCTCCCACTGCAAAACTGTCTGGAATAACAGTGGAAGGAATTAGAAAGTTTCTTATAAAATTTCCAGAAATACCATTGGAATCAACGCTATCCCTTACGCTTTCCTATTCAGTGACTTACTACTCCATACGGACAATTTCTGGAGAGTAAACCAGACTTAAACCCCTCCTACCTGTTCTGCCCATCCCTCTGTCTTGCAGTTACTATGATCAAATTCCTTCAGAGGCACTTTGGAGTGGACCAGGCCCATCTGTGTCTGGATCCGCTTAATGACGGCATTGATGTCCTAGGGAACAGGGGAATAAAGTGATCAGAAGGGAAGAACATTTGATTATGCTTGTCCGCTAAACTTAGATGCTTTTTTTACCTTGAGCCCTGTCCCAGAAATGTCCAAACAATTCAATTTCTTGAAAGAAAGAAGGTATCCAATTCCCACATCTGTGATCTTAGGGTTACCTGTGAAGTCAAGTAAAGTTAACCAAGTTGTGAGATGTTGAGAAAGATGGAGAGGGATTTTTTATGAGGGCTTGTAGTGACAGGACAAGGGGTAATGGCTTCAAACTGGAAGAGGGGAGATTTAGATTGGAAATTAGAAGTTTTTCACTATGAGGTATTCTCTGGAATATGCTCAGTGAGACATTGGCATAGGTTGCCCAGGGGGGGTTGTAGGTGCCCCAACACTGGAGGTGTTCAAGGCCAGGCTGGATGGGGCTTTGAGCAACCTGGTCTAGTGGGAGGTGTTCCTGCCCATAGCAGGGAAGTTGGAACTAGATGATCTTTAAGGTCCTTTCTAACCCAAACCATTCTATGATCAGAATACCAAGAAAATATTTGTTCCAAAAGAAGGGGGGTTTGGTCTTTTTCTGTACTATGCTTTATGCTTTGAAAGTGAGTCAAGGCTGACTTTTTCCCTCTAATGATCAAAATACCAGTTCTCAAACTATTAAAAATATTTCTGTAAGTAGCAAGTGGCTGAGATTAGAGGTATGACCTGTACCTTCTGGAAAGTTGTTGGTGAAATTTGTGGCTGAGTACTTGGCTCATGGGAATCATCATATTAATGACATTCCTTCAATATTAAGGAGGATAAATTCTTTATCAGAAAGGACACAGGTTGCTTCTAGTGTTAAGCCATTAAATACTTACAAGACAAGTCTAACACCAAAAGATTCTCAAGTCCCTTCTTCAGTACTCGCACTGGTGCTGTCACTCGGCGCAGGCCTGCGTCTGACAACGAGTTGTCCTTCAGGAGAAGCCGTTTTACACTGGAGGAGAGACATCAACACAGAGTTTACAGTCAGTATTTTAGACAGCTTTGAAAAATGCCCTAAAATTCTGTGTCAGAAGCTTGGGGTCTTCCTGCGCCAGCCCTTCAGTCTACTTTGTTAATGTTAGTGAAATAGCAAGAGGGAAGCCTGGGTTAGTAGGACTAACAGATCTCTTTCTGTGGCTCAACAGAAGCACCTACTTGACCAGCCATTCCCAGAGCTCCAGAGACAAACAGGTCCCAGAGCACCAGCAGGTGCTAACAGAGACAATAAGGCTCTTTATACACTGAAGTTCTTAAACCAAGGCTGCCAGTTTCAAATCCATTCAAAACTAAAGAGAAAAATGCTGAGCAAAACAGGGGAGGACAGATTTTGTAAGAGACACGGCAATGATTTTAAGTAAACAATGAGGTTATTATAACAAAAGAACAAAACTCAGGGAAAAATATAATACCAAAACATTCTCCAGAGCACTTGCAAACAAAACCTTGATGCCAAATGCACTAAAATCTTATAGTAACATAATATCCCCTAATTAGGCTAATCCTGCCTATTGATTTCCAAAATTTTCTGCTTTTCAATCCTTGGTATTAAACAAAATTATAAAATTCAGGTTTTTTAAAGGTTAATTAACTAAATATTCAACCTACTGCTTGCAGAAATCTTCACCTGGAACACTGGCTTATTAAAAAATTTGGCTGATAAAGTTCCCTCTTAAAAAAGGAAATAAAAGTGTAAAACTGTTCCAAATGCTTAAGATGCAGTTTTTACCTGGGCAATGGAAATTGTAGTTGATTTTAAACCATGAGAGAGTAAATTATCTTGTACATTTGTAGGACCTTTCATGATTTGGTATATGCTTTGTATTGTGTGTTTTGTGTACAATAAATTCTGTATTTTGTTTACCTCAAGAACAGGTTTTATGAACAACCAAAATCTTCAAACTCATACACTGCTGCCTGTGAAACTTTCCTTTAAAGTCAGATCCTGATTCTTTGAACTGTTTAGTGATAGGGAAAGTGTCATTTTTAGCTACGTGTCAAGAAGTTGGTACCTAGACAGAGCCTCTTTGGTGAGGTGTTCCAGCAGTTCATGTTCATCTCCAAGCTTACAACAGGAGAGATCCAAACATGTCAGCTCCCGGAATGACTTAATTTCTTCTAGCTTTTCAGAGATAACCAGGTATCTGTGAAGAGAAAAAAAAAGCTCAGGCACATCAAGCAGCACTTACATCCTCAAGCCTTGTCATGGGTTTGTTTTGATTCCAAATATTGGACTAACAAGACTTCAACTTGCAAACATTGCAATTAGGGACTTCTTTACAGATTATTATTGTATTATTTCAGACTAATGCGAAATATATCTTCCTGTTAACCATAAAGGAACTTGACAAATTGCTCTTCCTCAGTATCTAGGAAGTGTGTAGACAAACCCACATTCATCCAGCTTTAAAATCTACTTCAAATATATCAGGATAGCTTGTCAACTGGCAAAATTTTACTTTTTATATATGTAAATAACAGACTTCACTAGAGATGAAAGGCCTCCAGGGCACCCGCAGGACTCCAGCTAGAGCTGTGACTGCACCCCAGGCAGTAGTTACACAGTGGGGTTATTTTTTTAGCTGTGTTGGTTGCCTGATCTGGTTCACTCTGCAGCCATGCAAACATCTGTGCTGGAACTATTCAGTAGGAGGTTTAGAGATGGGAACGAACCACTAAAGAATGGCATGCATGAATATGCAGTAATAAGCACGTAGCAGTCGCTGCCTCACCAGCTCCCCTGCATTTACTTCTTACTGTCCCTGTGGAAACACAAGCCCCAAATTCACTAATCTCTCCTGAATTTACCTTATATTCTCCATGGCAAGTCAAATCCTGAGGGCAGCAGCTTCACTGCTGAAATGAGGGATGCTTAATCATTTGATCCCTCAAGGAACACCCCTTTGGCCATGCAAACAAGGGGACCTCAGTATCCTCCCACTGCAAGTATACCCACCAAACCACCCAGCCCATCCCTTTGCCATGTGATTCAGGGCTGCAGGAGGCAGCTCTTGAGGAATACTCCTTGCTCAGGGAGGTTGTGAAGGGTGGCCTCTTTTAGATATAAGATTCATCAGAAAATGCCTTAAGATCTTACTTCCTGGATTTCAAAGACTTGATATTTAACTCAGCTTTCTGTAATGGCAAAAGATGCCAGAGGTAACTTCCATTTCTGAATTAAGCCCATAAAAAGTATCTGTACTAGAGATAAAAAGGGGTTAGGTTTTAAACGATAAAACAAAGGATAACTGACCTCTGCTCAAACACTCCTACTGTGCTCAGAACACCCTTGGCACTTCAGATGAACACGCCTGCACTTTGATTTTAACCTGGATAAACCATCCCTTTTTCAAGTGTACAGATGGGAGATAGCCTGGTTATATTACTGGGAAAGCCTTCAGCAGGAGCAAGGCTTTAAAAACATAATCCTGTTTTAAGCTTGGTAAGACTCTTTTAGTGAAAGACAACATGAACATGGAGAAGATGAAAAAACTGGTGCTGGACTCTAATCAAAACCTCATTAAAGCATCTCCAATATGGGGATGAAACCACAATAAACTAAGGTCAAACCTGCCTGATTTCAAAGCCTGTAACTTACCTAAAAGACTGTGTCTTCTCCTGAGCCCCTCAAATGAGATAGGAGAGCAAGTTTACAATAAATAAATGCAGTTTGCAAGGGTGTATTTTATCCGTGCAGGCAGTTAAGTATCCAGTTACATGAACATCCCACAAAATACCTGAGAAGGCCTTAAACACACAGATTGCTATGGAAGCATTGATTAGTATTGTTAAAAAATAGTTGCAATTTAATCCTTTACATGAAATCCCCAGTTAGTTAACATGGATGTAGTCTGTTACCTCTGTTATGATTCGTATCTTAGAATGAAACCAGCAGCTGCACTTGTAGGAAATGGAACAAAAAAAGCAAGCAGAAGAGTGAGATAAGGTCATTTCATTTAAATTAGGTGGTGTCATAAACCCAAGAGATTAAGTTTTTTTAGTTATTTTTGAGAGAAAATAATTTAAAGGCAACTTCAAGTGTGCTAGCAAAACCCACTAGCAGATGATGATCTGTTACTGCACATACCTGTTCCGTAAGCATAACGAACATAGCACCAAACTGCCATATGCTTCAGTAAACTTCTGTAGAGCTCTCAGTCCCGTCACTGGTTCTGTGAACTTTTGTCTTGCTTCTGCAGCTGAAAAGAGCTTTTCAGCAATCTGCTCTGGGAAACCAATCAAGGAGTCAATGTGATCAACGTTGTCAGAAATGTAACCCAGCACGAGGCTGAAGAGAGACTTGGCCGAGTAGCGGAGGTTCCCCTCCTTGGTGTACGTGAAGATGAAATGATCAGTCCTCTGCCTCCTTGCCCTATCGTCCTCCCTGTTCATACAGAGCTCCACTGAAAATCCTCTGGAAAACAGCCTAAAAGGTCTTGTCTTGGGAGTGACATTCTGTACGCCGCCCGTGCCCTGGTTCACCACGTGCAGCTTCCCATTTTCACGCACATATATTGGCCCAGTATCCAAACAGCTTTCTGAGTGGAGACAGTACGACATTCCCCTCGTCCAGTTCTGCAAAAACAAAGCACAGGCAGGTGAAGAATAGCCACAGGGGAAAACACTCCTCGGGAAAGACCTCAAACCCTGGCAGCTCTTCTCATTGCCCTGAGCATGGTCATGGTCACCTAACCCCAGAGCCTGAGGAAGGCCATGGTGGGTGGAAACCACACACACCCCTCAAGTGGGAACTGAACCCAGGGCTGGCAGAGGTGAAGGGCCTCTGCTCTGTGCCCATCAGTGGCCTGGGGCTGGATCCCAGCCCCGAACAGGCAGGGGGAGGGGGTCTAGGGCTGCTGTATGGGAAGCAACCCCCCGAGCTTGGCCTGGCTCTGCTGCAGGCGGCAGAGGGAGGAGGAGGAGGGCAAATGGCCGACTGCAGCAGGGCAATGGAGCCTGCTGGTGTAGCTCCCTCCCTGGGAGGATGGGCAGGCTCCCGGTGCCCCAGCCTAGCCCAGCCCGTGTGAGGGGCTCTGGTTGGCGAGCGGGGGTCCTGGAGGGGGGCAGGAGGACGCAGATCCTCCCATGGCGGGGGGCAGGTCGGGGTCCTGTCAGGGGCTGGGGGCTCTGGTCCTGAGGGGCAGGAGGGGCTCGGGCCCTGCCTGTGGGGGTCAAGNCTACCCCCGCTCTTGTGTGGGGCGAGCTCTCCGCTCCTGGGCCTCCCGTTACCCCGCCGTGCAGGGGGCTGGGGTGTGAGACTCCCGGGAGGCTACGGCACCGGTGGGGAGCCGGGGAAGGTGCAGCGGGGCTGTGGTTGCCTCGTGCTTAGGCTGCGGTGACAGGTCCCGCAGGGCCCCACGAAGCACCGCGCAGGTCCCGCAGGGGAACGGCGAGAGGGCGGGGACGGCTTTCGTGGGGCCGCCTCCGTTGCCTGGTAGCGGCGGGCCCGGCCTTCCCCTCCCCACCGCCCCGCTGCTGGCTGCCGAGCGGGGATGATGGTCACCGACTGGTGCCTGAGCTCGGCGGGGGCTGCCCTCGTCCTCGCCACCTCCAGCGACGAGCAGCACCCCGCCGAGAACATGGCGGACGGGTGAGGAGGGCGCTGAGGGGCAGGGCGCGGGGCGCGGACCCTGGCGGGAAGAGGCTTCTCTGGGGCTGCCAGTGTCCCCAGAGCCCTCCCGGGGCTGCCGTTACCGCGGCCCGGCCCCGCCAGCCTCAGGCCTTCGCCTTTCACCTCATGTCAACACGTCATTTAACTCGTTTTCTGGGACCCCCGCCATGTGTGGGCCCTTCTGTGGTACTGCTCGGGCACAGCCTGAGGGTTGAAGTATTAACACCTCCAGAGAGCTTCCCCAGGGTCACACAGGGGTTGGCTTAAAATACCCCAAATAAAAACGGCTATGTGGCTTTTTCTTTTATTTTTTTGTGATAAATTTATTTCAAGCCGGTCATCGATGGAAAGCTGCAGGTGGGGGTTTTGTCCTGTTCTCTTCACAGGAGTTCAGAAACGTTTTGGACGACGACAGGCATGTTCCCCCAGGAATTCATTGTTGGTTTCCCTAAGCGTGTAAAAATCAGCAAAGTCGCAATCCAGTGTTATTTGGGTAAGAGTTAATGTACTGCAGTTATGTAGTATGTGCTGTATTAAAACATGCCACTGTACCTATATGTAAATTCTCACTGTAGTGTCACTTCTCTTAGAGTTTGAGTAATAAAGCTTCACTTAGCTTAAAATAGCAATTGTTCTTCATGTCCAAAGTTTTTCATAGATAAATAGGGAAGAGGTGGAAAATCTACCCCATCTGCACTTTGTTCTTATAACACCTTGATTTGAACATATAACTAACTGTTGGATGTTGGTGGCTGTTCTAGTTTAATGGACAGGGCTACAATTTACTCTTACAATTTTACTCAATTGCAAATTTGCTCTTTTAATGATTTGTTTTGAATATTGATTTTTATAATTTTGTAGGGCAGAACTCTCTTAGTCTTGTTTAAATAACATGGAGGAAATTGTGAGTTTTAAAACAGAAAGGACTGTTACAAGGCCAGAGCATGGAGGCAGGAGCTTGACCATTAGCAAAGGCTATACAAAAGACGTGAAAACTTGACCCTGGAATGTGAGGATGGTGGTTGTATTGCTGTCCTGCCCCGTAAGTTAGAGGAAGAATGGATTAGTTAATGCTTTTTAAATGTTTGTAGATGAAAAGTGATGGACTAAATATGATAATAAAAGTATATTTCAAATGTACATACATTTTTAGTGCGGACCTTAAGGATTGAAAGAAGCGTATCCAAAGACCCAGAAGATTTTGAAGAGTGCATTGAAAAAGGTAAGATTCTGAATCTGAAGCAGTGGGGATTTTGTGGGAATAATGTTAATCTTTTTCAGTGAGTCATTTTAACCCTATGTCTGTTTGTGGAGTAGTCAGGTGTGGCCTCATTATTATTTTATTAGCCATTAATGTAATAGTCACATTTAAATGAAGTTTGTGAACACTGCTGGGCTCTGTAGTGGTTTGGGGATATAAAATGCTGTATAAAGGCTAAAAGCACGACTTGTGCACTCAATTTTATGTTAAAAATTAAGAACAATAATAAAGTGCCATTTCCTGCATTGGCTGGGATACTTTGGTTGGGTTTTTTTTTAATGCCTCTTGGGTGACATTTTATGAAACAGCGAAACAAGTAGGATAACACTGGGATACTGTAAAAAGTATTTGTTCTCTTAAATCACCTTCTGAAAATAATAAAAAGAACACTTTCTGTATGCAGTGTAAGTGCATAAGCCTTAAACTCTTGAACTCTGAAGTCCAGTGAAAACTTTTCACTGCATTGCACGTTATTCTTCACTTTTTTGCTTTAAAATATATTTTCTAGAGTTGCAACACACAGAAGGACAGCTTCAAATGGAAGAATTTCCAGTGAGTATTCACAGTGTACGTCAGTAGTGGTTCATGAAATGGGATGTCCAGACTAACTGGGGTGAAACCAGGGAAAAACAAAATGTGTCTTTATTTACAATTATTGATAAGTTGATGTTAGATACAGGAAATTGTAGGTTGTGGTATGAAATTGCATTTCCTGGCTGCTCCTTCATAGATTGTGGTATGAAATTACACCTGCCTCCTGCTCCAGACTATGTGAAGGAGCTTTTTTCAGAACTGTGGCAACCTTTCCTCCTTCAGTTGTTGCCCTTAAGGCTGCAGTATTGGGGCGGGGGTGGGACTTTTTTGAATTGCTGTCATCTAAAGAAACTCTGAACCTGGCTAGATGTGGTGTAAGAGTTTATTTATGTATAATTTGAAAACAGACACAGAAGTATCTAGACCCTTCTGTCTAACAGACTTCTGCAAATGTTGTTTGATAGTTACGTTACTACAGAGAATGTAGCAACATTTATTTTTTTTTTCCTTCTGCAGCTTCCTGATTTCCAAGCCACTTACTTGCGTTTCATCATCAAATCTGCCTTTGATCATTTTGTATCAGTGCACCGGGTGATGGCAGAGGGCACAGCAGAAGACACTTAAGTCCAGCTTAAATTTGTACCTTTTTTTTTTTTTATAAAGAAGTTACATTTTTATATCAGTAGTGTAGAGAGTATTTATTATTAAAACCTTGTATTAAAGTATTTTTTGAAGGTACGGATGTAGTATGTATTCCCTACTGGTTTAATGTATGTAATATAGAATAGAATTACGTAGGTTGGAAAAGACCATTAAGATCATAGAGTCCAACAATGCAGTGCTCTTGTTAACTGTAGTAACAGCTTGCTCCTTCTATAACCTAGACTGTTACCCTAGAACACTTAATGGTGTCCATGTAAATTGTATGTTTGAATCAGGCTTTCTTATTATATTAATTAAAACTCGATTTCCTGTAAAATGATTCTCTTGCATTCTGAGTTAAATAGGAAAAAAGTGTGAAATGTTTAAATGGGAAGAATTATTTCCTACTGTCAAACAAATCCTTCAAAGGTTCTTAAACTGGTAACTTTCTCATTCAAGAGTAGGAGGATGAATATAAACATTTATTAATGCTTAGCAATAACCCCAGGGAGGGGGGGGGAGAGGGGCAGGGAGGGAAATAATGTGAAGCCATATGAAGTGGTCTGATAGATTTTTAATAACTGCAGATCAATCCCTTGTTTCTATAAATAAGTTCTACACTCAGGTCACAGCCAGCTCAGCTTTATGCTATGACTGTCATAACAAATATTAATAGAAACAAGCGTTGATAGAGATTGTGTTATTCAGAAGCCTTCTGAAGTCAGTGACAGTGAATGTTTAGGAAAATTGTGTGTGTACAAGACAAATTTAATAATGTGAAATGGGCTGTTTTGCCTGCCAGTTGGATTCTGCAAATGTCACCACCCCTGAAGTTTAATCCTGCACAATATTTCTGACACCTGTAAACGTTGGTGTCCAGTCCACCCAGCTACTACTATTTGTTAGTGCACATGGTACAAATGAAGTAAGGTACTCCAGTGCAGTAGTTGGGGTTGTAGTGCTAAGGCTTGAAAACCTCTAGGCAAACAGCTAATGAACCACGTTACAGATGCTCTTTAGGAGTACATAAGTTATTCTAGTCTCTATTGTTGCTTTTTAAATTCTTTTTTTTCTTCTGTGAAAACATATTCATTGAGCTTTTTTATCCAGATAGTCTGTAGTCTCAAGTTCTCTCCTTTTTCTACTTCATTTTTTCCAGGATGGCACGTATTTCCTGGGGGTGGTAATTCCAGGGCCCCACTCCTCCCTGCAAAGGCAAGAGAACCATACAGTGATGCTCAAGCAGATAAAGCAGAAGCTCTTTAGAGCCCAGCAGCTGCACCAACACCGTGGGCAGGTGTGCTCAGGCTTCCATTGTGAGATGGTGTATGCACAGGTTACACCCTGCTGTGTAACTGGGACAGGGCCAAGGCCTGGATCCTGGAGCTGGAAAGCATTCCTGGATCTCACAGCTTAGATGTATCTGGGTTTCCTAATGAGCTAAAAGATAAATATTTGAGCAAGACTGAGGTGTACATCAAATACATACATTATAAAAACCCAGAATGGTTTTGCTGCAAGTCTTTCTCTCCACAGTTACAGTGAATTGGGAAATTGTTAGCTCTCAAGCAGAATGAGATACTGTTAAATGTAAAAGAATTCTCAATTTATCTTGCAATTTAAAAATCTCAATATATTGCACTCATTATTATTGTTAATATTTTTTACCTTGTAGATGACCTTCCCTCCTTGAAGCAGATAGAGTCGTTCTGGCAGTGCAGCATATTTTGAACTGCTCACATTTTCCATAGTGTCTAAAACTACTGGGCATAATGGATTATTTTTCTGAAGAAATTGTGCTGCAAGTTTTCGATCTTCAAGGCTTCTGTGATTTTTAATAATAATATTGTTTTTAAAAGCCCATCCATCTAAAACAAATGAGAAAGGGATTTAGCAGGGAACAGTTTGAATGGGTGTTAGGGTGGAGATGTACCATGTGTCATATCCAAAAACTGCTAAAAAAATACTGAAATTTACTCCTAATTCCAAAACTTACCATGAAATGGAAGACACCTTCCTTCCCCCAAGCTTTTCAAATAAATGATCTCAAGATATTTTTCTTTGAATTTCAGCAAATTGCATTTTTCCCTTGCCCTGGAATAGGAGATATTTCCTGTATTTGAACTGAAATTTCCCCCCATAAATCAACCCTAGAAAGATACCAGGTGGGGAATATCTATCCTGTTTGGGTAAGGTTTGCCAAAATTAGTAGCACAGAGGGGATTTTAAAGTGATAACTAGTGCTATCAGCTGATCTGTGTTCATTTAGTACAGTCACAACAATATTACTGTTCATTCTGCCCAATTCTACTCATTAAGTCTCCTAAAAAAAATAAATTGGGATCTGTGAAACATTTGAGCCAGGACACACCTTCCTTTTTCAGAATTACCCAGAGACACTTGCACACAACTCTTCCTAGTAACATTGAAACTAGCAAAAGGTTTTGATGAGTGACTGAGTTATTGTCTGTTTCTCCACTACTGAAAGTGGTGAAATATTAGAAAACCTGAAAACTGTAAATGTTAAGTTTTAGAAAACCATCTTAACCCTGAGGTAAAATCAGTGCCAGAGTCCAGTAAAAGAATGTGTACAGTTTGTTTGCTAAATTTTGCAACCTCTAGTCTGAATCTTGTTCTCAAGATGTGGAAAATGATTATTTTTTTTAAAAAAACACCACCTAACATGCTGGCATTGTAGGCTTAATCTTTGTTCTATGAATTTATTTTTTTTTTCCTCTCAAAAGGAGCTGTACTCACACTGAGAGGAATTTTTGTAAAGATGTAGCTGTGTGCTTCACCTTCAGAGCCCAGTGTCTCCAGCAGGGGGACCTTGGTGTGAAGTCAGATGTGTGAGTAAAATCTTTGGAGAATTAAGGACACAAACTGGTGCCTAGATTTGGTGTTGCCACTTTTGGTTTGAGGCAGATTTCTTTCCTATCTGCAGTTCCCTCCTTTTCTAACAGGCTTTTCTTCCTAAAGGGAATGATGTGTGGCTGTGATGTTTGTACTGTACCTACTGCATGAGCTTCTTCGATGTAGATGATAAGGAAATCTGCTATTGAGCTGAAATCTTTGATGAGCTTGTTGAACTCATCAAATTTTAACATAAACGAAGGTCAAGTGCAGCTTCCAAAATTCAGGATTAAAGGTCGGTTGTCTGCAAAAAACAAGACAGTTTGTGGTGAAATCAGTGGTGGGAGGAAGGACAGAATTAAATTAATGCACTGGTTTGAGCCTACACCAGAGTTTCCTGGACCACAGTAGGTAAGTCACTTACCCCATAACTTTATTCTTAGGGCGTTAAAATTAGCAGCATCTATGCAAAACAGGCATAAAGATGGTCTCCTTTCCCTAGCCTGGCCCTGGCCTATGCCAGATCCAGCCACAAGCTTCACCGAGGGGGAGCCTGGTAAAGGCAGGAGGCACCATACATCACATGGCACCTCTTGCATTCTCATCATGAGAGCCAGCTCTCAAGGTACCAACATTTTGGGATAAAGAATGGGTCTAAAATGGATATTTTAGTGTGTGGTGCATCATGGACTCCCCAAGATCCTTAAGGAACCTCAAAAATACTAAACATGATCATCTGCAAAGCTTTCAGAAGACTGGTTGAGGGGTGGACCTGAAAGCCCAGAGTCCTAATGCCTTTTAATGAACCTATTGTCCATGACTTGGTATTTTTCAGTTTGAGCTGAGCTCGGTGGAAGCTGCAGACTTTCCAGTCATGCATCACAAGCTCTCAGGCTCTGAATGCATCTCTGCAATTTCCTGTCCAAACAGAACTCTGGTTGTATCTTATTATTTATTAAACTAATGTTACAGCAGCCACTGGCAAAGGCGTCTGTGCGGTTGCTTACAAATGAACACTGTGTGTGCCCCCAGGTGTTAGCATCTGTTTGCAAGGTCTTGATTTGAGAGAACTTGCAGGGGTTTTAAGCACCTCTTTTAGTCTCTGGTTATGCTAAATCATCTGAAATTTGTTCAGGATCTTCCTTCAGGCTAGGCTTAACTTCAAAACCTGCTCTTAACATAGATCCACATCCTAAAGAATCTAATAAACGGGGGACCTTCCTGTAGATATTTTGTACCTCTTCTCCAAATTTGCATCCTATTTTCTATGTAAATATAATTAGAAAAGCAGAGTTAGAGAAGGATGTAATTCCTCCCATGGGGATTAACTGCAGCTTAATGATTAATTCCACATTCTACAGAGGTCTCAGTGGGAGGCAGTGGACAAAGTACAAAGCAGTGACTTTTTCTTCTGCTGCATTTCTAGCCACTGAATCTGGAAAAAAACACTGTGTGCTTTCCAGGCTTTGGGCTGGTGAAGGAGACTTTCTGTACATGCAGGGAGTGACAGCCACCAGTTGTGAATTGCTGCACATGGTTCAGATTCTGGGTCTTCTCTCCCTAAAACAAATTATTATCTTGGCTTTCGGTGCAGAGGTGTTTCCAGGCAGAGCTTTTGCAAGAGGTTCATAAACTTACTGGTGTGAAGGGATATTGTAGCCAGGTTATTTTGGAAAATTGAGAGGCAGACAGCTGGAGAGGATGCACTGCATCTTCCCCATCAGGTCAGGCTGTTGGTGGGCTGCCGTGTCATGTGCTCTTCTGCCAGCTGCCTCTCCCTGTCCCCTCAGCAGCCCCTTCTCATTTCTCCTCCCAGCAAACCGAACCCATCCACATGGCTGATTTACTGACCTTGCATGAAATCAAAGAGGTGACGAACTTCCCCGTTGAAAGTCACCACTGGTGTGTTGGGAGCAGGGTGTCCCTCATGGGCTTCATCCTCCAGCCTCTTCCACTTCACCTTCAGCACAAAGAGCAAATACTTGAAGCTGAAAAACGTCGGACCCCAGTTTTCATAGCTGAACTTTGGGTTGGTGTTCATTCTGCTCTTCTCGCCCTGCTTTAGGATGTATCTTTTCATGGCGTTGGGGAACAGGATCATCAGCGTTTTGCCAGCAACAACACAGGCAGTAACGTGCAGAAGGATCAGGATTTTTTGTAGGAATACCCTGACTCTGAGCATTGTGGTGGAGGAGATCTGGCTGCTTCTGAGAGGAACACGGTGTGACAGCAGGGGCAAAGGTAGAAGGTGAGGGGGAGGAAAAATGTTCACGTGTTCAGCCAAATTTCTTCTTTGCCTTGTGTGCTGTCACCTCTCCGTGGACTTCAGTGTCTGTGTGGGTGAGGACCTTATCAGCTGTGCTGTCTCCATATACACCAAGGGCAGTAATGACAGTGACAGTGGATTTTTGGTGCTAACTGCACGGTTGTAAGGCTCAGTCACAAATACACTGTGTATTTTACTAGCGAGAGGGCTGAGTCAGGATGTTTCCCCTGAACCACAGACTAAACTCTCTACAGGTACCTGAAAGGAGGTTGGAGCAAGGTGAGGATCAGTCTTTTCTCCCAAGTAACAAGTGATAGGATAAGAGGAAATGGCCTCAAGTTGCACCAGGGGAGGTTTAGGTTGGATATTAGGAAAAATTTCTTCCCCAAAAGGGTTGTCAAGCCCTGGAACAGGCTGCCCAGGGCAGTGGTGGAGTCCCCATCCCTGGGGGTGTTCAAAAAACATGTAGACATGGCACTTTGGGACATGGCTTAGTGGTTGTGATAGTGTTGGGCTGACAGTTGGACTTGATGACCTTAAAAGTCTTTTTCAACCTAAATGATTCTAAAAGTAAGCATTCCATCAGCAGTACCCTTTTAGTGAAGAAATTTTTCCTGATACGCAACCTAAACCTCCCTGGCGCAAACAGGGTCCGTTTCCTCTTGTCCCATCGCTTGTTACTTGGGAGAAAAGACCAACCCCACCTCACTCCAACCTCCTTTCAAGGAGTTGTGGGGAGCCAGAAGGTCTCCCCGGAGGCTCCTTTTCCCCAGGCTCAACACCCGCAGGTCCCTCACCCGCTTCTCAGAACCCCCGTAACCCACCCGGGCTCTTTAAGGGAGCGGGCGGAAGCGGAAGTTTTAAGGGGCGGGGCGGAGAGGCGCGCAGCGGAGCTGCTGATTGGCTGGCACTGCGCGACGCCTGTTGCCCCTTTAAGGGAGCGGGGAGCGGTTGGGCTGCGGGGTTCGGAGGTGTGAGGGTTTCTGCGGGCATCAACCGGGGCTACGGCCAGCCCGGGGCGAGGTGGTGGAGACGACAGCGGCTGCTGGGGCATCATCATCATCAGTAGCAGTCAGCGGGGGCTGTCGCACCGGGGGCTGTCACGAAGGGGAAGGGGTCGGTGAGCGCGGGGTCATCGGTGCCGCCTTGTCTTTCACGGGAGTTCGAGGCCTCGGGGACCTGTCCCGCGACCAAGCGGATGAATGGCGACCGTGGACGACCTCAAATTTCAAGGTAAAGGCGGAGATGGCAGGTGTACGGCGGGGCTTGGGGCCCAGCTGGCGGAACGTAAGGAGTGTGGGGGATTTGGAGGCATTTCTGGGCCTTCTCCGAATTAACGCTTCCTTGGAGGCCTGCGAGTGGCGTCAGGAGTAGCCGCGGTTTTCTGAGGTGAAATTGTGCTGTTGGTGAGATAAAATGTGTAGCTGGTGTTGACTGAAATCCGTTGTGGTAGAAACGAAGCTGAAAACGCTCCCTGATTGGGAATGGACTGTACTTCCAGACTTCCTTAATTTTTATAAATAGATTCAGGTCTGGAAACACTGATTTTTGGAGAGGAGATTAATGTTACCCATTTCTAGAGTCCCTTCAGGGAGGCAGCTTCCCCCTGCCCTTGCAGAGACCTGCTGGTCCTTAAATCAGGGCTGGTCACAGGAGGGAAAGGCAAGGTGCAGTGGTGCTGGTTTATGGTAACTCAGGTTAGCAGGAGAGACAGCCTCGTGCTTTATTAGCTAAGTAAACATTCAGCTTGATGTGTGTCAGTTTGGGCTTTAATAAACAGATCATATTTGATGTGCCTAAGCTAGTGATGTATCCTTTCTTTGGCTGTGTAGGAGTCTTAACGTAGTTTTTTGAGCCATGAGGACCAAATTTTTTGTAGCATGATCACCGCCTGTCTTCCAATGTACTTATTTGCAGAATTTGACGATGCAGCAAATTTGCTTGCAGCGAATCCTGATGCTACCACAATAAGCATTGATGAGCCAGCTGAAATCCCCAAGAAACAGCACGGGCGTCTGCAGGAGCCAGGGAGAGAAGAGGATGATGAGTTGCTGGGGACGGATGACTCTGATAAAACAGAGGTAATGCTCTTACACCCACGGTGCCTCCGTCGTTACGTATAGAAATGGTGCTGGCAACACTGAGATATTTCTAGAGGATGCCAGGGATTCATGCTGGGTGACTTAAAACTCAGCTTATTCTCCATCACAGGTTATTTTCTTGATAGCAAAGTTGGCAGAAGCAAACGTGTGTTGGCTTTTCAGCTGTTGTAGTTTGCAGCCTAGGAAATGTACTGAAATGGTGGTGATTTAAGCTAAGCAGCTATGCCAGGAGATGAGTGTAGCCACAGATGAAAACTCAGCACTGTGCTTGTGTCTGTTGGTTCTGCGGGGGGTGGTGGTGGGGGGGTGTTGGTGACTCTGGCAGGAGAGCAGGAAACTTTGGAATGCCCAGGGCTTGTCTGAAGGGTTCAGCTAATGCAGCTGTCAGTGATGGCTTATGCTGCTGCTGAAGGTGTGTATTAAAAATGATTTGGCAGAAGGTAGTGTCAGGCTGCTCTTTAGAACCTCAGGCTACTATTCTGCCTGCAGGGAGATAGAGACTGGCTGCTGCTAACAAATATCAGATGGGGAAAGGAAAACTGTTAAATAATTCACAGCAAGCACCACCCTTTTGTTTTCTATCCAGGTACAGAAATCACTTAACTGTTGTGTAAATTAATTAGTAATGCATAAGATGTGTGCTTGTAACACTTGTTCTGTTGCTTTTCCCACCATACAGCTGCTTGCAGGACAGAAGAAAAGTGCCCCTTTCTGGACATTTGAGTACTACCAGACGTTCTTTGACGTGGACACATACCAGGTTAATACTCCAGAGGAGAACTGTTGTCTGAACTATGCCTTATCCAGGCATTGAGATTTTTTTCTTGCATTCTCAGTCAGACAAATCTGTGTGTTTTCACAGGTCCTGGATAGAATCAAAGGTTCAGTTTTCCCAGTACCAGGGAAGAACTTTGTAAGGCTGTACATCCGCAGCAACCCTGACCTTTATGGTAGGTATGAGGTGTGAGAAGTTCTCTTATGTGAGTTTGTCTTTATTTTTACTTGCTAACCTTAAAAAGCAAGAGGCCAGAGGAGTTGTTATTGAACTTGTTTGTTTTCCTCTAAGGTCCCTTTTGGATATGTGCCACACTCGTCTTCACCATTGCTGTTAGTGGCAACCTCTCTAATTTCTTCATCCATCTGGGCAAGCCAACGTACCACTATGTGCCCGAGTTCAGAAAAGGTCTGTAAGTACTCAATACAGTCCTGACTTTGTGGTTTGGGTTTTTTTTATGCACTAATGAAGTAATATAAAGACAGGTCACAGCTTTTATGTAGCAGATCAGTTGCTTTCTTTAAATTTTTAGAGATGTGAAATGAGTCCTTAAACTGGGCTGTAACTGGCAGAACCTTGCTCCTCCAGAGCATAACATAGTTACAGGGTTTCAGTAGAGCAAGCAGGAGTAATTAGAGCAGTTATTTTTCTAGCCTTAGTGAATGTCTCCTTGTTCAGAGAGTGAAAGCCCAGCAATGGCCACTGTGGTGCTTTTGTAAGTGCCTTTCTGGATCCTTGGCCTCCTAGGAGCCTGCAGGCCTCAGACAGAAAATGAATGAGAATGTTAATTACTCCTATCATCCACTGAGGGCTGGAAGTTGTTCCCTTCTGGCAAATGCAAAAATGAGCAAAAGATGCTCTGCTGATACGTGCCCCAGAGAACTCAGAGTGAGGAGCCAGTTGTCTGTAGCTGTCTTTGTAGTCTGAAGGTGGCTGCTGTCCCTGCAGAGGAACGTGGTGTCTGCTTGTTTCCAAAACCCACAGAGCACCTGGAAGAAAGCTGCCACTTGGGAATCTTCAGTAATCTCAGATTTGACACTCATGTCTGCATTCTCATTCAATGTTTTCAGCATGTCTGCATCCTAGTCTTATTTTTCAGTAGCTGTTAGTAGCCAAATTTCTATTTTTAATCACATTTTTCTTCCCTCTATGGCTCTTCCATTCACACCGAAACTTGCAGCGTGTTTTACACAGGTGTAGTAAAGAAATTGGAAATACCAAACCAGTACTTTCTGGAGTCTTCACTTTTAAACTAACTTGAAGTGCTGGCAAAGTGGTGGCTGTAAACTGGATGTAAATGCAAAGTTCTCAGTTGATTGATTAATAATTCAAACTTTATATTTTGAAAGTAACTTCAAAAGTAGCTTCCTAGTTTTCAGGCTAAATGCTTCTACACGTTCAGTTCTGGCTGGTGTTCAAAGCAGAACATTAAACCTTTTGTCCCATTTGCAGTGTCCATAGCAGCAACAACGATTTATGCCTACGCTTGGCTCGTTCCCCTTGCTCTCTGGGGATTCCTGATGTGGAGGAACAGTAAAGTGATGAACATTGTCTCCTACTCATTCCTGGAGATAGTTTGTGTCTACGGCTACTCCCTCTTCATCTACATTCCCACAGCGGTACGTATGGCTTAAAGAGTGTGCCTCAGTTACAACTAAACAGGTCCTGGGATAGAAAATTTGTTATTTCTTATAATGTTGTTCAGATCAGTCAAAATCCTGGGGACCGGGCAAATCATTTGCTCCTTTTGTTTGGCTTGTCTAGGGTAAGGACATCTTGTGGATCCTGGAAAAGCCCAGGACAGGTTGTTTCCCCAGAGGCAGCAAAGCCAAGCATGGGTGCTGCTGGTGAGCCTGGCAGGCAGCTGAGGCAGCTTCAGGAATTGGGATGTGTGTGTGTCCCCAGGACACAGACCTGGGTGTGTGGATGGTGATGAAGGTGGCTCCATGGACAGGCTTTCCTGGCAGGCAGCATCCTGGGCCACTCTGGCCAGGGCAGGCTTGGAGGAAGTGGCATAATTCTGGGGACGTGCTCCTGTCATGTCTGCTATTGCTGTTATTCTTTCTTCCAATAATAGAGACATATCAGATAAGGCAGGAGTTAATTTGTGCACAAATTGGCTGCAAGTGATAAAATGTCACAGAACAATGCATTAAATAAATGAATCCTCATTTCACACTGTCTCTCTGAAGTGCTGGGGCCTGGGCTGTGGGCTCTGAGTTGGAGTTGACCTATGGATGAGTCCCAACCCAGCAGTGTATCTTGTTCCCCCAGTGGTTTCAGGACCCACAGACAGAACCTGGCCCACCTGTGTGAGGCCCCAACTGCCCCCAGGCGATCATGGTTGGGGTGGTGGGTGAGGCCAGAGCTATATCAACCAGGAACTGCCCAGTCTGAGAGAAGCAACAAGAAGCTGATCAATTGGAAGAGGGTTCCTGTTGGGGGCAGCTTGCTGAGCTCTTTCAGTGGTGTGTTCTCCCTTGGCTGATTTGAGATGGAGAAGAGCAAACAGATGATGAAGTTATGCTGAGGGGGTGTTGCTGAGTTGGGTGTTGGCCTGAGGAAGAAGAGAGCTAGCAGCACACTCTTTAACTATCATTTTACTCCCTTTTATAGATTTTATGGATCATTCCACAAAAAGTGGTGCGCTGGGTGCTGATGGTGTTCTCCCTGTGCCTGTCGGGGTCTGTTCTGGTGATGACCTTTTGGCCTGCTGTCCGAGATGACAACCGCAGGATCGCGCTGGCCACCGTAGGGACCATCGTGCTGCTTCATGCCCTGCTCTCCGTGGGCTGTTTGGTATGACACCACCTTCCCTTTTTTCCTTTCTGTTATTCCCTGGGACTGGTGATGTTATTGGTATGACACCACCTTCCCTTTTCTCTCCCCTGTTACTCCCTGGGATTGGTGACATGTTAAAGGGCAGGGAAGGAGGGTTTGACTGGTTGCTGAAAAATTGTTTTTTAAATAAAGAAAGAAATAGTGCTTATGAAAAACCTCCGAAGTAAAAGTTTCAGTTATTTCAAACATAGCAGGACCTGCTGTGACAGGATGAGGGGTGACGGCTTTAAACTAAAAGAGGAGAGATTTAAACTAGATAAGGAAGAAAGGTTGCCCAGAGAGGTGGTAGAAGCCCCATCCCAGAGAACATTCCAGGTTGGGTTGGACGGGGCTTTGAGCAACCTGCTCTAGTTGCAGATGTCCCTGCTCAGTGCAGGGGGCTGGACTAGATGACCTTTAAAGGTCCCTTCCCACCCAAACCATTCTGTGATTCTATGAAAACTGGTGCCAATCTGAGTTTGGCAGTGCTAGGAACAAACTCCATAATGAAAGTGTCTTTATCACAACTCTTGTCTCTTAACAACTCTTGTGCTAACAGGAGACTTGCAGCTGACTTCAGTGGGGCTTCTGTCCCTAGACACTGCCAGGAGCAAACAGCAAAGAGCCAAATATCTGCAATTCAATCCTTTCTGTACAGGTCTGTTTCAAAGGCCTTAATCACTGTTATATTTAAAATTACAGTTTTGAGCACTATTTTATTTGGCTGTTTCTTATCCACTAAAACCAGAAAAGATCCAAATTTGCCGTTTCAGTGCTGTGTCTACCTGGTGAACAGTGGGTGTGAGGAGAAGGAGCTGGGATGAGGCAGAACTGTTTATTTCTCTCTAAACAGTCTTTCTGCTCTGTAATAATGCAGGCATACTTCTTTGATGCCCCTGAACTGGATTTTCCTGCACCTTTTATCCCTCCTCACAATGTAACGACAGTAGCAACAAGGAATCGGTAAATGAGGTAAGAATCCAATCTCAACTCTCTTCTGTAATCATCTTGGACATCTTGGAACTTGTCCCCATTACTAAGGTTGAGTGGAAAAGGGTTTAACAGACCAGTTTTGCCAAATGGTGCCTATATGTAAACACCATTTATTAGCTTTCCTTCCAGTTGTAAGTAGAGCAATAAAAACGTAAAAGACTGAGGAACAAAGACATGTTATCTTGCTTTTCTTTGAGGCAAAGAAATACACAGCTAAATAATCTACTCAGTCCCGTAGGTCATTTTAAAGACCTCTTTTTGATTTATTTTTTTTCCTTAATCCCTCACAAAAGCCCAGAAGTGTTCGTTAGAATTTGTACTGCACAAGTAAAACTTAGCAAGGGAAAATAGGAGAAGAATAGTTTATTTCCTTTTAAGTAAGTTGGAATTTTTCCCCATGATGTTTGTGACAATGTGTTTCTGAGCAGCTGCTCTTTGCATGGGGAGATCCGTGTAGTCTGGGTGGGGCTGAGTCTGATCCTGCTCCATCCCAGGGTGTGGGGTGGCTGGAGGATTTGTTTCCTGGTGCCTGGGAGTCCTGCCAGCAGCAGATGACATCTGAATTATGTTGGAGAAATGAGATGTGGAGGAAAAAGCTGATAGACACGCAGAGGCCAGGCCACTGCAAGCACACCAGCCATGTGTATGTGGAACCAGGAGTATTTACTGACTAGAAGAATATTAGATTAAAAAAAAAAAATTACCAAATATACCTAGCAAAAATAATCATAAAAAAATACCAGCTGTGACACAATCTAACCATGCAGATCAATTGTAGAAGCTTTCCTCCTCCAAAATCACTTTTTCATCCCAGGTGCCTATTACAATTCAATGTGATTGTAATTAATTTTAGTATTTAGCTATAAATATGTGCCTTCCTGTGTGCTCTGGTGCCTGGGAGGAGCTGCAGTATTCACAGGTGGTGTTTGTCTCTTTCAGATTACAATGCCTCTTTCTCCAGCTGTACAGTCACTTTATTTTCCATTATTTTTTCACTGAAGACCATGGGAAGTGCAAGAACAGGGGATGTTTTTTGTGGAAGAAAGGACAGAGGTGTCCCATGGTCATACAGACATTTCCATGCTCTCTGGAGACTGGTTCCATAAGGAGAGTGAGCTGTTGGTCCTACTCCTTTACAGCAGTTTTTATTTAAATTCGAGCTACACTCACCACACTATTTCACCTCCGAATAAAGTGTTCTGAAGGTGATTTGAGATTGGATTTTTGTGCATGAAACACCGAACCCTCCTCCTCCAGAGCTGTCAGGAGGGAGTGGCAAGAGATGGGCAGGTGGGGCCTTTGCCCTGTTGAAGTCCTTCGAGTCAGGCCTGGACGGCCACCAAGCGCTTCCAACAGCAGCAGCCGCCGCCGCCGCCTTGGGAGCGAATCCCGCTGTCCCCGCTGCTTTCCCAGCTCCAGCTGCGCCCTTTCCTCCGGTCCCCCAGGCCAGCCCTGCTGGGCCTCTGCCATGGCCGCTGCCACCCCCGGGACTTGTAGTCCTCCTACGCTGTACGTGACGCCACTTCCGCCCGGGGGGCGGGGAAAGCGGCCCTGCGCACCTCCCATTGGCTGCTGGCAGTCTGTCCTCCCGGTGCGCGGCGGAAGTGACGCGTGGTCGGCGTGTGTGGCCGTTGAACGGCGGAGACTTTGAAAGGCGGTGCGGGCGGGCGGGCCGCGGCCATGGAGGCGGGGGCGGGCCCGGGCCCGCAGCGGGCTCTGCTCCGCCAGGTGAGTGTGGGACCTGCCGGGCAGCGGCCTTGGTCCTCACGGTCCTCTCAATCCCCCCGGTTCCGCGGCCCTCGGGCCCCGCGGCCCCTCTCACGCTCTTGCTTCCCTCAGGTGCTGGGCTGGAGGGTGGCGGCCGCCGTCGCCTGGTCCTTGCTGCTGCTGCCCGTCTGCACCGCCGCCTTCATCGTCCTCAGCGGCCTCGACCCCTTGCACCCGGTGCTCTGGATCTCGAGTAGGTGCTGCGGGG
>VYZX01026926.1:211564-239015 GCA_013401335.1 Brachypteracias leptosomus
CTCAGTCTCAGATAACGGGAACTGACGTTGTGTTATGTTTCTACTTTGTGTGCTTCTGAATAGTCTTTAAGTTTTGAAATGTGGCTTAGATTGAATATTAGGAAGAAGCTCTTTACTGAAAGAGTGGTCAGACACTGGAACAGGCTGCCCAGGGAGGTGGTGGAGTCACTATCCCTGGAGGGGTTCAAAAAACAAGTAGATGTGGTGCTTCAAGACATGGTCTAGGGGCCAGGGAGATGTTGGGCAAAGGATGGATTTGATGATCCTAGAGACCTTTTCCAACCTAAATGATTCTGTGATTTTGTGATTTGTGTCTTGCTTATAACCTTACTAGTCATAATTCTTCTTAGGTAGAAATAACTGTTCCAAGCTCACTTAGGTATATTCTTCAGAGAAAAAAAAATAGCTCAAGTTACTTAGTTGTCAGTTTTAAGTGCTTGGACACTTCCCCTTCCCTCCCTGTGCAGCTGCTGTTTGCACAAAGAGCTTAACTTTCCTCTAACTTTGATGCATTGACTCACAAAATGAAATTCCTGAAATAGCCCCTCTGCATGAGGAGAATAACTTTCCTTTGAGTGAACACACCAAAAATGGAGAGATTTTTAGATGGCAGCTTGATGCTTGTGATCTTTGAGCTGCTCCAGGCAGGGAGACTTGGTTTCTTTCCCCCTTTGATGAGTTCTTTTGGGCTTTCGTATATTCAGAAGCATTTTACTCTGCAAGGAATTTCTTCCCTTTTAAGTGTGGCTGTCTGGTTGCAGCTTTTAAGAGAAGGGAAACTCTGTTAGTTGAGCACTATGAAATATTTTTTTAAAAATAAAATTCTGAGTGTTCACTTATGAGAAAATCAATTACAAGGGTGTAAAATAGTTTCTGTGAAGTTTAAATATTTTTTTTATAGAAATGTTATGCACTTGGGGAGAAGTGCTGTGGGATTACAGAGTCCATTCCACATTGCTCCCCTTTGTACATTTAGTGGATTATTGCTAACTGCTTAAATGTGCTTTTCTATTACTTAATGTGTCACTACCGTGTTATGGCAATCTTCTGAGCAATAATATTCTTTTTGTTTTAGATTCTTTCAATGATTTATATACTTCCTACGTCATCTTTTGTATCCTGCTTATGTCTGTGGTGATCCTGGTAATAAGCATCTTTAATGTTGAGTTTTATGCAGGTGAGTTATGTAAATTAATGACCTGTCTGTGATACCCAAATTAAATGGGGTGGCCGTTTAAAGAGATTTGTGTTTACATTCTATGTACTAACATTGGTAGATTTCCTTTTATGTTAATATAGACAATATGCAAAGCTTATTCTTATGTAAATCATCCCAATTTCCTGCTTACCTCATGGGTGAGACCCTCTTAGCTGAGGCACTTCATTGATTTCTTTATCATATAGTGACTGATTCCAACTAAAAAGTTCTTTGGTGACAATGTTTGTTTCTCTTTTCTGTTTTCTTCTTTTTAAATGAAGCATTTTCTTAGAAATGAAATTTGGCTTTTGGCTTTTATTTGCAGTTGTGCCATCAATACCATGCTCTCGATTAGCACTGATAGGGAAGATCATTCACCCCCAGCAAGTTGTCCATTCATTTGTTCATGCTGTGATGGGGATGTTGGTTGCTTGGTGTGCTGCAGTTATGACCAAAGGGAAGTTCCAGTTTCTTGCTGTGCCCTGCACCCCCTCAGAAAGGTAATTATTTGGGTGTGTTAAAGAGGAATTATGCAATGAACTTCTATTGTAACATGTAGGTAGTGATGGCTTCTTTCAACAAGAAGCTAAAATTTGACTACTATTAAAAATAAGCAGTTACATGTTGATATTTGTTATTAAATGGTAGGAAATATCCCCCTTTGTAAATTTTACAATGTGCAGAGAAATAACTGGGACAAAAAAAAAATTGCCAGCGTGCTTAATGGAAAGTTTAATTATGACAAATTGGTTGTCACTTGAACTAAGTCTTGGTCTTCTGATTAATGTGACATACTTCATAAATCCTGGAAGCATCCTCATGCATAAATTACGAAAATAGGTGATGGGATTCCTGCTTTAGAAAAAACTTAGTGAGTTATTATCATTGCAATCATCTGTACTGAGCAGAAAAATAAAATCAAACTTCTGATTTGATCTTCCTGATGCTAGAATGACTTACTTTCTTTTTTTAACTCAGAATTAATTCCAAGTTTTCTATTTTAGCCTAGATGCTGCTGCTCCTCAGATGTGCATGAATGAGTATCACCTCTTTTTCCTACTTTCTGGAGCTTTCATGGGATACAGTTACAGTCTTTTGTATCTTATTAACAACATGAATTATTTGCCATTTCCAATCATACAGGTAAGAGGTTTAAGCACCTTTGCAGAAGGACATATCTGAGTAAAACAGTGTTCAAAAAAGCCTTGATTGTTTATATTTGTGAATCTGGCAGTAGCAGCTGCCTGCTGGTGTGCTTTCACTGGTAGGTGAAGTGTACACCCAGTTAGCTTTAAATGCCCTCAATGTTCATCTTCCTCCTTCCTGCTCAGCTCCTTTCAAATGAATACAGAAATCTGGGATGCTGTGACTAAAGTTTACGCCCCTCTGATGCACATTAAAAGCTGGCTGAGGTAGATCATGGCAGAAAGTGAACTACAGGAAAGAAACAATATACACAAACAATATTAACTCCTGGAACTGACTACAAGGGTGACCTAAAAGCTGAAAATCTTGGAAGTGGGGGAAAAAAAAAAGCATATTTTCCACTGTAACTGGGTACCAGCTCACTTAACGTCTAAATAGCACATTAAACCTTGCTTAAAAGCTCAACATCCAAAGCTTGTTCCTGTGTGTAGTGCTGTGGAAGCTGAAATTCCATTAATTCCTTTGGAGGGGGCTCCAGCAGTTGTACAGAAATCTGTACTAGTGTGAAATGGAGAGGAGTGGCTTGTGAAACACCAGCTTAAAATAATATTTCTTCTGTTGCTGTAGCCTCACAGCAGCCATTAACTTTGCAGGATTCCCAGACTTAAAAGTCCAACCAGTTTGGCAAAAGGTATCATTAAACAAGGTTGTTTGTATTAGTGGAAAACATTTCAGCTGTGACTGTTAAATTTGAGCCATTAATTCAGTTTAGCAGCAAGCCAAGCATCATTTTGGCAGTGCTGTAGTTACACTATTTTTCAAAGTTCTATTATTTTAATATTGTTAGTTCTGTTTTTTTTAAGGCAACTCAAGAGAAGTAAAAAACTAAATCACTTTAACACTATGCAGATGAAACCAGATGGATTACTTTAGTCTTTGAAAAGACATAATTTGTTTGTTGGAGAAAGGCATCAGTACTACACTGGTTTCACTGCTTTGAGGATTCATGACTCTGACTTGGGCTTGTCTGAATTCTCCCTATATTTTAATGGAACACTTCTAAATAAAATCATAGAATTGTCAGGGGGGAAGGGACCTTAAAGATCATCTAGTTCCAACCCCCCTGTCATGGCAGGGACACCTCCCACTAGATCAGGTTGCTCAGAGCCCCATCCAGCCTGGCCTTCAAAATTTCCAGGGGTGGGGCTAGGAGATCAAACGAGCCATCTTTGGGTTTTGGGGTTTTTTGTTTGTTCTTTGCTTGTTTTGCACTAGGCAGCCTGGTTCTAGTTTATTCCTCTGTGTACAGAGTCAGTTCACTCCATCTTCCATTTTCATACTGCTACAAGTAGGAACAGGGATGAGAACTAGAGGCAATGATAAAACAGCAGAAAAAAGATTGGGAGAAGAAACAGATTAAACTGATTTTCAAATTCATCTAGATTCCAAGTTTTCAAGTACCTTGTCTTTTTTTTTTTTTTTCCTGACCATTTCACTGATTTCTTCTGAATGCAGAATACTAAACTATCTTTTTGTTTGTTTGTAGCAATACAAGTACTTACGTTTCAGAAGATCTTTGCCTCTCCTCGTTAAGCACAGTTGTGTGGAGTCACTATATTTTGTTAGAAACTTCTGTTTTACATATTACTTTTTTGGTAAGAGTTCCTGAAATTCTCTCTCTCTTTTTTCAAAAAAATTCAGTTAAAAACCTGATGTTTTAGGCCACTGTTTACTTACTTGTCCTGATTTGTGGCAAAAAGATTAAAAATCTGAAAGCACAGTGCAATTCAAAATAAAATGTTTTACTATATAACTTATATTCCCTTTTTTCTTTAAATATTCCCAAATATTTTTTAACATGGATAAACATCTCCATGCCTTGGGCTGCTCTTTCCATTGCCTGGTAATGGAAATGTAGCATCACAGAGCTGAACCTGACATACCAGCAGTGGTTATGGCTTCACTATATGTAATGTTGCTACATTTTCACCATTTTTTAAGTCAAACTTAGCACTTTAGCTTTATTCTTGAGTGCTCTTTATATTATTTGGAGGAAGCTGGAGAAACAAAGGCAGTATGGCTATGAAAATGATGTTTGGTCTTTAAAACTATGGTAAAAAAATCTGTGCTGAAGAAGGTGATTGCACTGGACTTTCTAAAAATCAGGTATTTTTTGTTATGCTTGTAATAACTCTTAATTTTGGCATATTTTGACCTGATTTATTTCCAGTTTATTTACATTAGGGGATAGATTAGAAATACGGTGGGTCTATATCAGTTTCCATTAAGTCTTTAAAAGCACTTAGCTGCTGCTTGAGCTGTAGTGAAAATTAATATTAAATTACTATTAACTCTCTTGTAAGTGAAGAAACAAATGTAACTCAGTGCTGAGGAGCCAGCAGTAAGTGCTGGGGTCTACATCTCAGTGTGTAGTTGCTGCCATGAAACCTTTTTCATTCTTTTGTTTTTATTTCTTAAAAACCAACCCCAAAGGCAGAGTGTTTCCTGGTGCTCATTACACGACCAGCTTGTCTATACGTGTGTTTTAGTTTTATCTTGTTTTTAGCCTGTTGTGTGTGGGTTTTGCAGTGTCATGTTTGTTTCAGTGTTTCTTTTTGGTCCCCCTAGGTTATATCCCAAAGATGTGGATAAGTACCACAATGGATCTTCATATAGACAGGTAGGTAACACATGGTGCTGGAAACTTGCAGGAGAATATTGTTGCCAACTCCACCTGCTGAAGAAGTCCAGCTTAGCAGCTGGCTCTGTGTGTGTAGTAGGAACATGGGCAGCATTGGGTACTTCTGGGATGGATCCAAAAGGAGCCATCACAGAATGGGTTGGAAGAGACCTCTGGAGATCATCTAGGCCAACCCCTCTGCCAGAGCAGGTTCACCCAGAGCAGGTTGTACAGGAACGTGTCCAGGCAGGTTTTGAAAGTCTCCAGAGAAGACTCTGTCTTGTAGACAGTCATTAAGAAATCCTCTCTGTTTCCTTCATCTCTGTAAGTCTCTAAAGTATTAGAAAGGCAAATCTCTCCAAATTGCATATATGGGTTTCATCTCCTTTTCTGTGTTGGGGGTACAATGACCACATATCTTTATTTTTACATGGTTGCCATTTGTTTTAAAATGAGGAAGCTGAAGTCAATGCCTTAATTGACTAAAACTGCAATAATTATCTAGTTCATATTTCTTTTTCCTTACTTTCATTCATTTTTCTTTATTTCATCACAGTTACTGAAAAATTAAAGAAATGTCTCAATCATCTGTAATGCAACTTCATTCTTGCTACTCTAACAGCTTAACTACAGAAATATTCCATAATGAAAATACTTTTCTTGGTGGTTTTCTCTGCAGTAACGCACATCCTCTTGACACCCTGACGGGCTTATTGGATCTCTCCTTGTTTTACCACGCCTGGTTATGTGGAGTATTTCTCCTGATTACCTGGTACATTGCCTGGTTGCTCTTCAAAATCTATGCTACAGAGGTTAGTGACAGTGCTAAAGGTGTTTCACAAATAATACTTTATTCTCAAAACCAGTTTTACTAGGAAATAACTTAAGACTTTTTGAATTTCCAAAGCATGCACTACAGAAAATATCTGGTAACTGAACAGTTGAGAGAGACTTGGGTTTTAACTGATCTTCCCTGTCTCTCCTTATTGCAAGACAAGCCTGTGCTGCTTAAAAAAATCAATGTTTTGTTATTGCCACCTCCTCTTACTCCTCTCCTGTTTCCACATCCCCCTTTTCCTGTTTGTTTGATACTAAATCTGTGCAGATGCTGTAGGAGCCACCCTAACAAAGAACCACTTTGTGCTTTGTGTCTGCATCATGTTCTTTGTCCTCCTGAGGTGTAAAGACAGCTGAAGCAGCACAGGGCCCATATGAGTCTGGCAGAGCTTGCTAGTTTGGGCTCTGCGTGTGTTTCCGTGCATGATTTTGTATTTGAGTGTGAAACTAGCTGCAAACTTGTGACAAACAGTTTCAGGTTACACGGGAAGATAATATCCAGAAACTGTGTAGCTCTCAATCCAATTTTATAATAGGAAAGAGAACAAAAAGTGTCTATTTTCTGCAAGCTGAGCTCTAGAAATCTCAAATTTAAGCAAAACATTGAAGTACATAGTTCTCCAAAGCAGGGACATGATAATCTAATTCAGGCTGCAGTATTAAAATAGACTTCAAGCAATCTGGGGAATTAAGACACTTGTACTTTTTCATTCAATCATAAAGTTACAAATTAATACGGCTAAAAAAAGACTGTTTAAATATGTAATGAATCCTATTAGAATAAATGTGCGACCATGATTAATGAGGGGAAAAAAGTCTTGCCACCAAAGAACCAGAGAAGACTTGATCTTTGTTGACAAATCCAGATATTCCTTTGTAAGAATGCAGAGGAAAAAAAATGTTCATCTAACTTGATTTTTCTTTTTTTGACATTCCTAGACTACAAATCAGTAGGGAAAAAAAGTGAGGTTTAACTCCTGGATCAGTGTATTGGTGCAAAGCACTTTTAGGGAATGGAATGGCACAGGAGCTTTAATGAAAAAGGTCTGGTTATTGTGACTGCATGGACAAAAGATTAACAATGAGTCAAGCCTTGATGTGATGATGTGTCAGAATCTCTAGACAGCTCCAACAACAGCTCTGAGGTGTGAACAACCTATTTCAGAGGATAATAGTTGAAGCACCAGTAAACGCTGTGTGTCAGTCTGTGGTTATAAAACTGTGGAAAACAAAAGAAACATCCAACTGTGAAGGTGTAAAATGGACCTTGCCCTTTGGACTGTTGAACAAAAGATTTGTTTATCCACGTGACTTTCTTTTTTATGAGCTAAAAAAATTCCAGAGCTGTTTGTAAATATCTGCCTAGTGTTAACTGAAATGTCAGGAAAGAAATTGTAAACTTAGTCCAAATGAAGTCACTTGATATGCAATTGCTACCTCAGATTTCACTTTTGCAGTTGGAAACAGAGGAGAATAAAGCTATGAGGTGTAAAATGAGTGCAGTAATCCAGAACTGCCAGGTAATCTGTGCCCAAACTGGTCCCTGCTAAATAGCATTCAAAAGGTGCAATGTTTGATACAATTTAAGCACAGCTATTTACATTTTAAATGTTGCAGCCACAAGAACAGGAATTCTGCTAAAACACAGAGTATTACTATCGTGATCATAAAAATAAGAATTCATTAGTTTATCAGTGAAACAGTGCAAAAGAAGAAATTTAAAAAATCTTTTATTATTTGGGAAAGGAACCTTCAGTTCTTCACCAGAGCAGTTGCACTGTTGAAGACAGTTTAGATTTCAGTCTTGTTTCTGAATGTGATGTCACTAGATTTTCCACAGGTATGTGGATGTGGTTGGAGGAATTTCTTTTCATAATAATATGATATCTCTATGAATTATATGGGTACATGGAAGGTATTTGAAGAAAGATACCTGGGTTTTCTAAGATTTCTCAATTTTAAGCATAGGCAGTAAAATCTTTTTGTTTCTGTTTAGAAATTTCAGGCTGTTTTACATTAAGTTGAAGCAATGGATTATGTGCTTTTGAAGTTCATCTGACAAGTAACAGCCCAGATGTGGCCTTTTGAAATGTTTTCTTGTGTTCTGCTCTGTATAACACAACTTCTGATGATTATGTTTAGACACATCATTTTCCTGTCCAGCCAACTTTTGCTGAGGAGACAGACCAGTGCCTGCCCAAAATCTTAAACAGCAACCCTCCCCTCATCATCAAGGTAATTGAATTCCCACATCTTCCCAGCCAGCTGTGTGCTGAGGTGGTGTTTCTCAGAGCATGGAATCAGATCTTCTAGGTCCCAGGTGTTGTTGGGGACCAGTTCTTTAAAACTGAGGGGCCAGTTCTTTAAAAAGCTGCCTGGCAACCCTCAAGGAGGCAGTTACACTTGGTGGTGAAAATGTGGTTAGGAGTGACATCTGCTGGTGCTCACCACACTGGTGCTTGCACTTTGGTCAGAGGTAAGATCTGTTTGACTGCTGCAGGACTATGTTAGTGCCTTCTGATGTTAAAACAGGAGGTTACTGACATTCAGGTTTTTAACTCTTTGAGTCTTTGTCACATAAACAGATGTTTTATTTCTTTGCACGCTCCTAATGCTTTGCCTCTGCTGCTTATGTGTGAGTTCTTAGGTGTGTGTGCTCTCTTGAAATTACAAAATTATTTCCATGTTTGTTGGACTTTAGGTTTCTTTTTTAAAAAAGACAATACTGAAAAGCTACTTTAAATCTGTGAGTAAGGGAGAGTAATTTTGGTCTGTCTATGGTAATCATTACTGGGATTTACTGATTATAATACTTAAACTGGAGACCTCCTATCTTTATTTACTTAATACTTCTTACAAGAGTATTCTCCTGCATGTGCAAAACCCAGGTTTGCTGATTAAGATCTGATAAGACTGGAGATACAATAGGCTGCAATCAATTGAATCCTTTTTTTTTAAGCTTTGCACTCTGAAGAGATGGGTGGGGAAGGGTTGAGCACAGCACTGTTAAGGGGAAGTCTAACTTGTAATCTCAGCTGTTACTAACGTGTGTGATTTATAATTGTCTTGCACAGTGGGAAAAATTTGGTTATTTTTGGTTTGCCACATTAATTACTTAATCACCTGAGAAAGCAGCATGAGGTCCAGCTGGCACACTGTGTAGTTGAGCTCTGGCTTGCAAAAGCAGTTCTTTCCTTAGACTTCTTTGTGTCTTAGGTTCTTTCTGTCTGAGCTGTTGGCTGTTAAGATAAAAGATGGTGTTAGATCTTCTTTAACTCCAAAGAAATGACTTAGCAGTAAAGTTCTCTGAAGCTCTGCTGGCTCAGCAGCCCCATCCAGAGTGGTTCTAGGGATGTGCGTGGTCCTTGCCTTCTTTCTTTTTCTGTTATGTGGCTGATTTTAGTCTGTGTGAACCCGTTCTTTGTTAGGTATTGCTTTTGTATCAATAACTATATTTTTAAGGAAATATATTGGACTTTGCACTAAAACATTTTCTTTTTTTTTGTAGTTTTTAGCCTTACAAGACTTGATGTTACTTTCCCAATATTCTCCTGTTCGACGGCAGGAAGTCTTTAGCCTTAGTCAGCCAGGTAATTATGAAACTATTTCATATTGATTCTTTTTCTAAAAGAAGTTAGTCCAATGCTTTTAGAAGTTGTTTAATGCTGTAGCATATGCTACCTAGGCCAGAAGGTCTAATATCCCTATGATGCCTCTTCCAAAAGGATGCTTGGTTATCTATATTCATACTGTTTCATCTACTAAACTCTACAAACTCTGGTGCTTGTTTGATTTAAATGACAACCATGAGGAAACAGGTCCTAGGGTATTGAAAGCAAGGTCCAGTCAAATAGTCCAGTCTGAATAATCTCACAGGTGGGTATGAAAGCCTAATGTTGAGATGTGAGGTGAAATCAAGCATAAATAGTGAGTCACTGCTAGGGTTGTTGAAGCAAAAGTGGCTATAATTTCAATTAGTATTCAAGCTTTTTGCTATATACAAAGTTATGGCAGAGAAGGTCAATTAGAACTACTTAAAAGCCTTCAACAACTTTTTGTTACACCTCATCAGGAATTGTAGTGTTTGTTTTACTTCAAAACTGTTTACTGTCACCATTGATACTGCTTTGCTCATTTTAGTTGTTTAGTGATTTCAGATCTGATGGGTCAAACTGCCTCTTTCCTGCTTGCTCAGTGGATCTAAAGCCTTTTTTAGAATTATCCATTGAGACGAGGACAGAGTCTGTCCATGTTTTTATCTCTCAGTACAAATAAACTGTCACAGTGAAGATGCTGTGTCTTTTTAGAAATGGAGTGGGCACTGTCAGGACAGACAGAAGGATGAGCATCTGGGTTAAACACACCAACTGTGCTTTCTTCCCGTGTGTGTGCTGCTAGGGGGGCACCCACACAACTGGACTGCCATCTCCAGGGAGTGCTTGAGTCTGCTGAGTGACCTGACCCAGAGGCTGATGGCACAGCAGGAAGCTGCAGCAGCAAATGGCAGAGCAAAGCAGCCAGCAGGGGAGCTGAAAGTACCTCCACAGGCTCCAGGTAGGTGAGGAAACCCTCATAATAGTTTGTCAAGTGTGAAAGTACCAACAGATTATGTAATGAAGTTGTGCGGAGGAAATGAGTCAGAGAGTTTTCTGCAAATAAAGGCAAACACAAAAAGTCTTTATCTTCATTTCATTTTAAGCATTCTTGTTGGAATAATCCCAGAATAAGTAGAAAACTTGGAAAAATTGTATTTACTCTGTTTACTTTGCATGATATTATTTTCAATACAGTATTTTTTTCATACTTGCATGAATTAAACTTTAATTATTGAGGGTTTAGTAAATGTTTCAACTTAGTACAGGGAGAACTTGTCTTGCCAAGACATGCTTTGTAATGTGCATAGTTGTTCTCACGACTAGTCTAAGATGGCAAAATTAGATTTGGGTTTGTTGTTGTGAGGACTTGAAATACGTTTGTGTGAGTCACTAATATGACTGCAGAATAAGAAAAGCCAGTCTGACTCCTGAGCTGTGCAGCCTGTGAGAGTTCAGGTGTTCTATGAGCCAGACTTAGGCCTGGTTCCTGGCAGCAGAGCTGTGTTGGCACAAGGGGTGCCAGGTAATTGATTCTCTTGGCAGCCAGTGCCTGGGACACAAGTGCCCTGGGAACAGCAGGGGACTGTTGGTATGTCAGAGGTGAATTTCTGCCAGGTCTGATGGTCCTGGCATTTTGAGACTGACACATCTTTTCTTACATATCAAGCAGAGTCAGAAAGAATTGCTGTTCTTCTATAGGTAGCCTTTTTTCTAGTACCTAATCCTAAAAGCACACTTTCTGTAGATATATACCAGGACATAGCAGTGATGGCTGGCAAAAGGAGGAAAATAAATCCACAAGGATTCTTCCCATCACTTGCTGTTCTTAAACTGATGAACTTTTAAAACACTCAATCATCGTGTACTTTTTTACAACACCACAGTGGAAACAATGTCCTTTACTGAAAGCTCTGATGATACAGAAGTTGTGGAAATAGCAGTCAAATAACAAACCCATCTCTGGTTTCATGTGCACCAGCCTGTTTGTCTTCATGCAGCGTGTTCTTTGTCACTAGGAGCCGTTGTGACAGAAGACATGTCTTTCCAGCCACAGAGGTCTAATATTGTTCCCAGAGCCTCCATGTCTCCACTGGTTAAATCATCTCTAATGCCTTTAAAGACATCACCTGGGGCTGATGTTGGTTCACCTTTCAGCTCTTCTGCTTTAAATTGCAAGATGGGAGTTCTGGATGTAAACTCTCCTTGGCATGGATCAGTCCAGAGTCCTCAGGTTGTGAGAAGGGGACCCAAGCTGTGGACATCAGGTTCAGGTAGGGATTTTTCCATGGTGCTGTGTTTAGCCTTGTAGTCCTAAGTGTAGTAGCTGTGTCAATAAGATCTGTAAGTTGAGGATTAAAGTGACAGCGACCAGGTTTTCTGAAGATATTGTATTTCTCTTGCAGATCTGCAGATGAATGGTTCCCACCATGAATCCTTCCCAGTGCTCTCTGCTGCAAGAGTTGGCAGTGAGGCAGTACAGCCAAGGTTTATTTACACATGGCTTCAGAACAAGCAAGAACAGGTAGAGTAAAAGTTGCAGTAAGATAGGTTACAGCCAGTGCAGCTTAGGTGTTCTCCCCTGGAAGAATTTCCCGTTTTTCTGATTGAATCCTTCCTTCTCCAATTAGTTTACATAACAAAAATCCTTCCCACCATCCCCCAATCCCTTTATGCTGCGAGAAGATGATAGAGTTGAGGAGGGCCAACTGTGCATGCTTGGGTAAATACAGATTATATTTCAATATTTTGTTTCTTTTCAGATAAAAAACTTCTTGTCAAAACGAGTGCTGATAATGTATTTCTTCAGCAAGGTAATCATGATCTTGTTTTGTGACTGAGCAGCATGAGTGTACGGGTTCTGCTGTGGCACTATGTACAGTAACAATTCTAAAACCTTTCTTTTAATCTAAGGTTTTCCATAAGTACAATTTAGTGATAATCCTAGCAGGATTATCCCATACCTGTATAAAAGAAAAGAGTAATAATACTTGTTTATACTCATCTGATTATAAACTGCATTTTGCTTAAAGCATCATCTGCTAGTAAAACACGACTGCAAACTTAAATGCAATTGTCTCAGAATTCCAGTTGTAAGATGACAGAGCTTCTAGTTAATTTTAAAATTCAGTTAAATGCTTTTTATTAGGTCAATGTACCAAATAAATTCTTTATAGCTTTCCTTTGTGGGAGAAGTGGTAGCTAGAATATTGGGAATTTCTCCTTATGAAATACTGATATTACTACTACTTTTCAGGTGAACTTGAACACTTACACCATGTGGTGTTTACACAGAAAAATGATTGGGTATTTCTCTTTGCATAATTGAACAGTATCTGTTACATTTTACAGGAGCATCCCCTGTAATTTAGGTCTTTGTTTTTCAGGGATTTAACTGTTTCCTGCAAGTAGAGGTCATATTTTTATATGCAGATATATCTGTGTATGTGATAATGGTTTATGCTTACATGTACAGCAGTGGTTTCTGATCAGTTATGGACTGGAGCAGAGACTGAGACAAACAAAATCATGAAATAGGCATGGGAGAATTTTATTACCCATTCAGCCCTTGAAAACTAGCTAGAGAATTGTTTTTTACTTTCTTTTTGGAAGTCTGAATTATAGCTTATAGCTTTGTGAGAGCAACTTCTGTCCAAAAAGAATTTTAGTTTCTTAAAAGATCAGATTTTTCTGGATATTCCCTGAGCTCTGTCAGCCTTGCTGGTCTTTTTGGATGGGAGGGACATGACCCTATCAAACATGTAATACCTTAATTGAAACCTGCAATTTTGATGATATTAATTATGAAGTTCACTCAGAATGCTTTGATTTCTTCTCAGCACCCAGAAGCCTCCATCCAAGCTGTATTCTCTGATGCCCAGATGCACATCTGGGCTTTGGAAGGTGAGCAGTTTCTATTCCCAGGTGATCTGTTCTGTTGGCTCGTGAAACTACAACTAAAAGGCTCCAGTTCCAGGTTTCTGGGGCTCTGTGCTTTATATATGTAACAGAAAGAGAATATTTGAATCTACGTTGACAAAAACCCAACTACATTTCAGATACCAACATGTTAAAGGTCTAATTCACTTCTGAGTTTTGAGATCTCTTGGTTTTGTGGAGGTTTAGTGGAGATTCCTAAACTTGATTTCTGTTGCTTCTCTCCCATGTGAACTCATCTATCACTTTTACTTTTTTTTTTCCAGTAACAGATTTACAATGTCCTTTTACAACAGCTTTTCTGACTAAAGACTCTGGATCTTTGTTAATCATGGAGAGTTGAGAGAGGGAGGCACTCAGGTAGTAACTGAAATAAATGGAAAAAGATGGTCTGCAGAGAATTAAAAGAACAATGACACTATGTGGTTTCACTGCAGGATTTTCTTGTTTGTTTCAAAGTCATGAGCAACTACTGGTATTGATAGAACCTTTTATTAGATTTGACTAGGCAAAAGTTGATCTTTTTCCTATGTTATGTCTTTTGTGGGCAGATAATGCTGGGTTAGGACATACAGAGTCAGGAGATGGGAATCACACATACAGCTTGCAGAGAAGCAGAAGATATCATTTGTGTTTTAACTAAGGGCAGAGGGCTAGGCTGTAATTTGTTTTGAATATGATAAACAAGTAAACTGGGGTGGGATTTGAAGCTAAATCGAGGTTTCTGTCGAAGTAGTAGAGAGTTCTCATACAAGCTGAACCAAGAAAGTTAGGTGGTCTGGAAATGTTTATGGCTAGAATTGTGCAATGGGTCCTGTCTCTTGGCTGATGTCAGGTACAGCTCTGATCAGAGCAGTGGAGAGAGGGAGACAATGCTTTTTTAAAATTGATTTTATATATAATCTCTTACCTTATCAACCTCAATCTATTGTACACCTGCTAAAGCAGAGGCTGGTTTAGTCCTGAAGCAAACCAAAGCTGAGGCCACTGTCACCTGGCTGCAGGAAGTCCTGAAGAATTCCACCACACTAGTAGAATCTTCAGGCAAAACCATGATCTTTGCTTCAGAAGTTGAGAATTCAGTAATTATAGGAAAGTTCTCTTTTTTTAAAGGTCTGTCTCATTTGGTAGCAGCCTCCTTTACTGAAGACCAGTTTGGAGTTGTCCAAACTACCCTGCCAGCTATCCTGAATACTTTACTGACTCTTCAGGAGGTAAGAACCATTAACTTTTCTTTACCGTAGAAGAGCGGGAGCTTTGTTAATTTTATATTTTGACCTTGCTGACCAGTCATAACATTCAAGTTGTTACCATTGTAACAACTCTTCAGCAGTTAATCTAAACAGATAGTTGTTACTATGTACATTAGGAAACAGATGAATAAAAACCTTTGTTATTTTTTCTAAAATGGAGTAGTAGAAGGCATGTTTTTTTAGGGGAGTGTTTAATTTAAAAAAAAAAAGTTACTATGTGCTTAAAGACCTTATTTCAGGGATGCAGCAATTAATAATAACATATTTTATGCATAGTTAGAACTTAATTTTTCTTTGGCTCATGTAACCTGGAGCACTTGGAGATGTTGCAAATCACAGGAGATAAGATCTGTGTGGTGTTTCTCTACTAATACTAAGACATTACCCTCAAATTACTGATGTCTGTGTAATATGCATTTAAAAAAAACAAACCATCCAGATTTGTTTCTAAGGCTGCATGTGTCCTATTGCCATAATCATTTTAAACTGCCTTAATGCACATTCTTGGAAAGAATGTAGAGGTTATTAAAGTCCTTCAGTGTAAGTCATCTATTCCAAGAACAGGCACTTAGGGGGAAGCTAATACTCTTGGTTCTGAAAGAAACAAGTCATTGTACAGAACACAACTGGGTTTCTACTGCAGCATGTGCTGTGCTTAGCATTTAAGGCTCATTAACAGTGAATATTATTTCACAGAACTTGGTTCTGTGTTCATGTTGGTGGCCAGGAAATGCAAGGTCAAGCTCAGTCTCCAGTATGTTTTTGTGTGTCTTGGGGAAATTTTTGAACTTGAGCTTTTGCTTTGACATGAACATGTCATGAGTTAAATTATGAAATAAATCAACTTGATTCAACTTGATTCATCTGTTCAATTATGTTTTCCTCAATCAGGTTGTAGACAGATACTTCAAACTGCCTCATGTTTCTAGCAAGCCCCCCAGGACTTCAGGGAGTCTGGTGGACACATCCTACAAAACACTGAGATTTGCACTTAGAGCATCTCTGAAAACAGCACTGTACAGGATAACTACTGTCTTTGGAGAGCACTTGAAGTAAGAACTTCTTCATGATTGCTTGCTTGCTAAATTTACTTTTAATTATTGTTATTGTAGCACCTGTGAAAGGGGACGTTTGGGCAAAAATCCCTTCAGGTCATTATTCTAACATGATATTTTAGTGGGTTTTGACTTGTGGAATCTTAGAAGAAATTCTTGTGTAGATATCCCTAGTCATCATCCCTGGAGGTGTTCAAAAAAACAAGGTGTGGTGCTTCAGGACATGGTCTAGTGGTCAGGGAGATGTTGGAATGAATGCTGGACTTGATGATTCTAGAGGTCTTTTTCCAACCTAAATGATTCTATGATTCTATATATGGTCCCCTTTAGAAGCTTATTTTTTACAGATTTGGGCAGTTTTTTTCAGTGACTTTTCATGAACTCTTGAAGCAGTCCATGAATACCACTCATTTAATAAATATTAGCTGTTGAAAGTAAATCAGCAAGAGACAATTGTCTGTTGTGTAGGCAGAGAATCCTGAGAATCCTATGGAGAGTCCAAATAATCCAAATCCCTTGCTGCTTGGTTGTCTGATGGCTCTCTCAGATACTGTCACAGCAGGCAGGCTTTGTACTTGGCCTCTGGCTGATACCTCCTGCAGTATCTGCCCATCTCTCCCCGTGGGGATGAAATGTCACTCAGTCTGGATGTGCTTGATACCCAGGAGGGATCACTTTAAGAGATTCTTTCCTTAAATCATTTTTTGCAGGTTACACAATTGTTTGTGTATGTTTAAAGGTGAGCAGATAGGCTGGGCACAAGTGTCTTAGCAGTAGAAGCTGTTGAGGTTAAGGATTGATGGCTCCAAGGGTTAATGTACTTTTTTTTTGCCCTGGAATGTAGTTTTTTCATAGAGCTGGGTTTTCTAAAGCTTAGCTTCAGTGGAATTGTTGATTTCAACATATACTGAATTTTGGCATGAGGCTTTATTCCTGTGGTAATTACATTTCATGTAAAATCTTATGTTCTGCATTTGTTGTTTTCAGTGCAGTGCAAGTGTCTACAGAACATAAGAAAAGACTTCAGCAGTTCTTGGAATACAAAGAATAAATAACAGGGTTTGATGCAGCTGCTCTTTTTTTTCAACAACCTTGGCAAGAAGAAAGTGGGACTAATGACCTTTTTGTCTTGGCTTTTTGGAAAAGCATGTGGAAGGACAAGTTGTGGGACAGAAGTCTTAGAACTGTAGAGGAGCTCTTCTGTGTTTGGATCATTTTTTGTATAATAAAACTTTTTTTTTAAAATTCATCTCTCCTTCTTTTAATATCACTTACAAATGGGAAAGTGTCAGTTCTTATTTTACATAAGACTATGACATTTGAGATTATCAGAGTTTCTTTGCCTCTCAGATCCACCACTGGTTTTCATGATGTACTTTCCCTACCCTTTCCTGTTAAAGAGCTGAGTGGAGATTTACATAGATACTTAGTGTGCCTAAGTGTTTCATAAATTTAATTGGTAACACTTTTAGTGCAGATGAAGCGTGTGCTTTAAGAGTAGGAAACAGATGTGCCTAAGAATAAAATGTGCTGCTCTTCTCTAAGATGGGAATATTCCTTCAGAGTAAAATGGGTGTGCAGAAAGGCATAGTTAAGTCACAAACACTGCTTGAAAAGCTGGCAGCTTAGGTTTTATCTTTAAGGTGACCTAGCAAACTAAGTTCTGATCTATGCTGAAACATACAGGAAACATAACTGCATTTAGTAAAACTCCCCAAGTAATGATATTGTGAATTAAAGTTTAGATCAACAGCTTTCTGTTATGGGAGATGGGAAGGATATTTGCAGCATATTCAACTTCTTCAAAATAATAACCATTATTGGTAGCCTTTGGTGAAAAATACAACTTTTTTAAAGCACTTCTTAAGCTTTTCATCTGGAAGTAAACCTGTCCAACTTGTTTGAAAATTAACTACTCATCTTTTAAACTGACTTCAGTTATTGTGGTATCTAAACTAGAAAACGTGGATGGAGTATGATGAGCTTAGATGCAGCTGCAGGACCTTACTGTAATGTCCTTGAGATAACAGCAAACTCCATGGTCTTGCAAATGAATTTAGTGTGATAAGGGGAAACTATTTGGATCATTTTCCTTCCATTCTCTTCAATGCTCTTAGTCCTATGGGTTTATTGTTAGGGTTATTTTTTTTTGATAGGGGACCTAAGATCTGAAGATGGCCACGGTGTCAGTTATGTTGGTGTGATGAAATGAGCAGCTGATAGTGAGTGGGTTGTGTTGTAATCGTTCCTGGGGGAGCTTGTAAGGTTTGGGTAGAAGAGAACCCCCCAAATGTTCAGTGAGACCTGCATGCTGCTTGCCTCAGTATGGAGACACGTGATTTTTTCCTCTCAATGCAGACACTGCATGTGTGGAAATTTCCAATATCCAATTAATTATCTCATTTCTAAATATCCAGTTAATTGGATAGTGGAAATTAGAACTATATTGTTCCTTTTGCATTTAGAGGGTTTACAGCAAACCCCATAAGGTGATGAAGAGCCTTTCCTTTTATTTAAAGGCTAAACACAAAATCTTTTAAAGCTTCCCCAAGCTTAACTTCTGCCATGGGTTTGACTATTATATCAAAAGCCTCTTGCCTGCCTGGCTTATTAAATAAGTTAATTTGCTTATTTTCTGGTACAGCAATGTGCACCTGGGGTTACAGTGGTGCTTTAGCCAGTACCTCAGGTGTGACTGTTGACCCAAATACTTAAGCCAAAAGTTTCAAATAATTTTTTCATGCATTTAAACAGATGCAGATTTTAAAAAAATTATTGCTCTGGTATTTTTTGCAACATTCCTGCAAGCTCTAAGTTGTAATTAACAGTGTAATGGCTGTCAGCAGCAGGCTTAAAATGTAGACTTCTGATGCCAAAGTGCTTGAGGTCTGTCCTCCTTGTGTTGCAGCAGAGATTTGTGCACGACATCTGCTAATGTGCGTGTGATTCATGACATTCTCTGTGTATGACAGAAGAGCTTTCCAAAGCTGATTGTGGTTTATTTAAAAGCTTCAATTCTTAAAGAGCTGGAGACTAATTTTTTTTTTTAAGCCTTTACTTAAAAGTGCATCTTCAACAGTATCTCATGCTTATGAATGTTAGTGTATGAGAATATAAAGTGTATGTTGGGTGCCCCCTGAAGATTCAGTACCTGGCTCACACAGCTCACATTTTATTCTAGTTTTGGTTTTGGGAATAATTACATTTCTCTGGCAAACTGTGCTGGTGTTTCAAGTCCTTTTATATACATTATAGAAATAATCAGGAAGGCAGGGGAAGGTCTATTCAAAAGGGTTTGTGGTGATAGGACCAGGAGTAATGGTTTTAAGCTAGGAAAGGATAGATTAAGACTGGATATTAGAAAAAAGTTCTTTAACATGAGGGTAATAGATCAATGGGATGGGTTGCCCAGAGAGGTGGTGGAGGCCCCATCCCTGGAGTCCTTCAAGGTTGGGCTTGATGGGGCTCTGAGCAGCCTGCCCTAGGTAGAGATGTCCCTACTTGTGTAGGGAGGTTGGACCAGATGACCTCTAGAGGTCCCTTCCAGCCTGAAACATTCTATGAAGCCTCTGTGAGGTATAGGAAGAGTCTCTTGAGTTCATTTCTGAATTCTGGATAATGAATTAAAAAAATAAAACCTTTTTACAGTTGGTTTCTATGTGACTGCAGTTAAATTGGATCCCTCAAGCCTGGTATTTCTCATCTGTTTAATCATTTCCAAGCTGAGCTGCATCTTCTTGCTGGATTGCCTACTGCATGCACAAGTGAAACCAATAGAGTTTGGTTTGATTGCTGCTCTGGCAACCTTGTGAACCAACCGGTTCTTCCTGCAGGTTAGTTGTAGTCAAGAGCATCTGCAATGATTTCCACTGCAGCTGCAGAGAGGTATGCAGCTGATGGCTCAGATCTGTTTGCCTGTTACAATGGAGTAATGAAATGGAGGCTTTAGCTCTTAAGCAGCCTCTTACAAATCTGAATAAAACCCCCAAACCTATCCTGCTTCATTTTCTCAGCTCCTACTTTGAAAATGCAGACTGGGGTGGACAAATGTGGCCCTAGTCCTTGAAACTCCTGCATGTTGCTGTATTGGAGGGAGCTGGGCTTGCTCCCTCAAGAGGAGCACTTTGCCACTTTGGAGAATTGTCCCGATGCCAATTGCAGTTCAGGGCCTGAATGCACTCTTGAAATTAAGTGGTTTCGATTCTGTTGCTGCTTGCTTTGAACAGACGCTGCATTGTGTGCACGGCCCTTGGTGTCTCAGGGCCTTAGCAGCCATCTTCCCACCTCCTGAGGTGCACCTATGGCTCCGAGGGCACCAGCACCCCTGCAGATGCATCCAGCCACCCCTATGGAAGGATCGGTCTCTTGCTGATGAATTTGCTGGTACCTCTTCAGTCAGAGGCAAGTCGTGCAGTCTGTGGGCTCTCGGACCTCCCCCCTAGCCCCTGGAACTGGCCATGTTCTGGGGGGAGGGCCTGGCACTTCTGGGAGGTTGGGTGTATGTGAATCCATACGAGGTGGGCCCAGGAGCACCCTCAGCTGTGGAGGTGCTTCTTGCCATGTGCAGTGCCACTTTCCCCGGTGGGTAAATGGTGGCAGCTTGAAGTGCTTTGCATATTCAGGCAGGCATTTCATAGCTGCAGGGTTTCAGCCGTGCTCCCATCACCACCTTTCTACAAAGATCCGATAAAAAGATGAAGATCCAGGTGGAATCATCAGATACTGCAAATTGAGGACCCTCCCCCCTGCCCACGCATCCTCCTTCCCCTGTGGTCTTGATATTTTCCATCACTGGTGGTGTGTTAAGATATTTACTGTGTGCATCAAATGCTTTGGGTGCTGTGGATGTACATGGAATGTGGCTTCCCAAGCTCTTGTGTTGTAAGGGGATGTTCTCACATCAGAATATTGCTTCCCCTCAGTGCAGATTCAGGGTAGAGAGTTAAATCTGGCCTATCAGCTTTGGGCAAACCTGTAGTACAAACTGTGCAGCACTCTTCTGTCTGAGAAAGAGCAAAACCTACACCATGCTATGATTTTGGAAGACAATAAACTAAAGAAGACCTCATCCTTCTGCCCTTGCAAAAATCTTGGGACTACAGTAGAGCTGGTCAGTCAGGAGACAGATGAATGTGGTGTCTCTGGAGCCTGCCATGACATCAAAACACATTCAAGGGGGGATAGTTCTCTGGTGGCCTGCTGGATAAGCTAGATGGTTCTTCTGGTAGGTGATGATGGTATAGGAGTTCTCTCTCTTTTTTCTTTTTTACTGTTTTTTCATCCCCCTAAAGAGTTGGTTCCTGAAGTAGGAAGAATTTCAGAGAAAACCGCGGCCTAAGAAGCACATGTAATCAGCAAAGGAACCAAGTGCTAAGTGAATATTGAGCTTCTCCCATCTCTTGCTGAAAACACACTAAAAAAAGGCTTTGCCTATTGCTTCTTGAGTAACTCAACTTTTAAATCTGGCTACTGAAACAACAACAACGCTGAGGTGGGCTGTTGTATTTAACTGCATCTTGTCTGAAAAGTTATGGTGAGAGCCCTGGAGTGGGTTTTGAAGGAATTAGGAGTGGGAATATACAGCTTTCTGTGAGTCAAGATTGGTTTAGGTTATGTGCCAGCGTCCTTCTCCACTCTCGCTCAGCAAGCCCTGGTTGTGGGCTTACTAATGTTAGATGTTTCAGGTCCAGAGACAAGCTGGGTGACTACCTTCAGGGCAAGCTTTGAGGACCAGGTAGGTGGGGCACCAGCTTTGCAAACTGCCAGGTTCCCTGTCTGTTCACCAGCAGAGGTCACTGCTCCAAGCAGGTTGAGGGGAGCACCAGGCTGCTGACCTTGCTGTCGGTGGTGGTACAAAGTTTTGGGTTGGGCAGAGGGCTGCAGCTCAAAGTTGGGCACTGAGGAGGCTGTTGCCTTTGCAGACTCTGGCAGTCAGGTCTGGGGAAGGTTTATCAGCAACCACAGGGTGTTGTAGAAAGAGAAATCACAGTCTTGTAGTTAGCACAAGCTGAGTGCTGCCAGGGAGAGATGAGTTTGTCCTGGCCTTTGTCACACAGATCCTCTGCAGCACTTCAGCTCTTGGTGGCCACTCTTTGCAAGTCTCCCAGTTTCTGTGTGCTCCATCAGGGACACCAAGGGTTGAGTTTAACCGGTGGAACTGAAAATGTGCTCTACCATATACAATGCTGGGAAACACTGAATAACCTGGAGCGAGGGGTGGGGGAAGCAGTCAGTCTTGTCACTAGTTTAGCACTCAAACTGAAGCTTTTGGCTTCTGGGTCTCTTGTAAGATGGAGTTTAGTCTAACCTCATCTTCCCTCACCACCAATGATGATAACCAAATAGTCATTTGCAAATCAGTAGGCTGCTGCAGTGATGGACAACAAAGAAATACCCTGGAATAAATTAATAATTCTGTATTCTGTGCAGGGCTTGGCTGATGTGCAGTAAATACATTCAGTGTGTGGTCCAGACATCATGCCAATAAAGAGAAAACAGAAGAGTGATGAGCTGCTCACTCAGCAATCATTGTCTTTGGTCATGGATCCCCAGGTAAAATAGCTGTGGGGCCATCTTATAACATCAGTAACAGAACCCATTTATAGTAGCCATGAACTGAGGTGGTACCAACAGCTCTAGTCTGGCATGTCCCACTGCTGATGGTTGGGTTTTACAAGCTGCACATTCTTAAGTTGTGCTGTCCTGGGTTTTTTTGCCTTATGTTTATTTTACTACCTGTGTTGTGTATGGACGGTAAGAGAGATGATTGTATTTATGAACTGATGCAGAGAAACCACACAAATGAATGTTGGAGGAAGCTAACTGCAGGTATAAACAACCACATCCTGAATGGAAGCTGGTGGAACCCTTCTTTAGAGGTTTGTTTCCTCAAAGTCCTCTAGAACAATCTGCCAATTAATTGAGGAAGCAGGAGGGAGGGAGCAATCTGTAGCTTACAGTGGCTTTTGGAGGTGCTGCTCATTTCTTGCAGTCTCTGTGGGACAAAGGTGGATTCAAGATTACCATAAGATTTTCCCAAAATATGCTAGCTGTTGAAAAGAGACTTGTTTTTAAAAGATAAGCCACAGTGATCTGAGGAATTTCTTTTTTCTAACTACAAGAGCTATAAACAAATCTGTAAGTTATGAGGCAATAGTTGAGTGCGTTGCTAGATAATGTGTGGTCAGTTTGACCCTGCTGTCTTAGTTTAGGAGGTCATTTAAAAACCACTATAAAGAAGGGCTTTGAGTTGCCTTAAAGGGATAAGGGCAATCTCTAAGAAAAGGGCATACTTACAGACACAATCTCTTTGGCTCAGTTTTTATTTGGTTGTTTCTTTTTTACTATCTGTGGTGCAGTAAATTAAAACAAAACCAAGCCTGGACTTGGCATGCCTTTGTAAATAAACTGCTGTGTGTGAATCGACAGCTCGTTTGCAACCAGCTTATTTATAGCAAAGTTTATTTTTTCTCCTACCAGAGCTTGTTTTGCCCTATGTTAACAGAATGCTCACGGTAACACCTCCCACCTCTGTCTCTGCTGCAGCAGTTCCACAAAACCTCACAACTTCAATTGTGCCCTTTTGAAATTTAATTTTGTTGCCTGCTGGAGCAGAAGCAAGGATTTCAGCTATGTGAACTGGAGATTAATGCTTAAACTCTGCTTGTTTGCTCCGTGCAGCTCACCTTACCTGTATCCGTTCTGCTTCATTCCTCCCCTCCCACGGAACTGCTCGGGGAACTGGAACCTTCAGCTTCTGCCAGTTTCTCGAAGATCCTGTTTGTGACCAGCCATAGCACTGAGGCCAGTTACAACCACCCGCCCCTGACGAAGGTAAAGGGCACGCTTTGGAGACTGGATTTAGTGAGCTGGGGTCTCCTTCATGTGATGCCCTTTCCCCCCTCCTGTTTCCCTCACCTTTTAGAGGTGATCTCTCATTGTTCTCCTGTGTACTCAGCATCTCAAGCCAGGGCAGCTGTGACTGCAGGGGCTCATGCTGTCTGGGGCAAAGAGGCTGAGTGTCTGCAAAAGCACCGTAGACCCTGGAAAAACCACTGTGGTGGCAGTGACCTGATCTTGGCTGTTATCAACAGGGAAAAACTGAAGTACCAAACTTGGTTAAACTTTTTCTCCTCATTGCTCTGTGTAAGCTTTGAGTTGGGCCTTGTGTGTGTGGTGGTGGTTTCTGTGGCTACCATGGTCCAGGAGCTGGTTTTGGTGTCACAGCCTTGTCCTACCACCACCAAAGGCCAGAACCACGAGGGCAGGGATCTTGTTGGTGTTTCAGCACTGTCTGGCCACACTGACACCCATCAGCACAACTAGCACCATTGCACTAGCAATTGTCTATGTCCCGGGTTTTTCTTAGTTGCTGTGAGGTATGATTTCACTCCAATGTGAGCTAGCCTTAGACCACCATCTCTTTTCTCTTTCTCCAGTCACCAACTAGGAGTAAACGGGCAGATGGGCAAGTCTCTGGTTGCTTATCAGCTCTGTCCTACCCACTTGACCTAGTGAGAGGATATTCAGGCAAGTAGTTGCATTTTTCTGTATGTTTTTTAGCCCAAATTGCAATCTCACCTTTCATATCTGACTTGAAATGAGGCAACCCCCAGAGACTAGCTTCAGGAACTGAAGATGGCCTATCTGTCTCAACTGCAAGGTCTGCTTTGGTGATGACAACTTAGCAAAGGGAAGAGGCAACTGGGCCAGCTGTAGGTCATGCAATGACCCATGACCACAGCCCTCAGCAATGAGGAACGTTGAACAAGAAGGCTAATATGGAGAAATCTCCCCCCTATTCTACTAGAGGGAGAGTATTGTCATGGTGAGAGGCCAACCAGTGACTGGTTTTCACAAGGACACAGGGAGGGGAAACACCCATCTAGCTCATGGATGTAGTGACAACATTGGGTGAATCAGTATTTGCTGTACAGCTTGTGCACACAGCGAAGTCATAGTGACCTAGGGCATAAAACAGTCTTAGCAGCCAAGATTGCACTTGCTTGGCCTTTGTTCCAGAACCAAAACATATGAAGTATCTTCTGATTCAGCTGGGAGAGAAAGGGAACTGCTGAACTCTTTCATTGGTACAATGATTCAAGGGGTAGTTATTCCTCCCATGTCTGTGGACTTGCTGAAGGAGCCAAGCTGTTGCTTTGGAACAGCTCTAGGTGTCAAGTCTCTATGGGGCACGGCTAGGTCTGGAGGAGGATGTCCATCCACTGCCTGCTTCTCTTGCTCAGACCCCGGGACAGGCATCCCTAGCTGGGCAGTCCCAGCAAGAACGGGGCAGCTGCCAAATGCCCTACTCAGAAAGCTCGGAGCTGTGATATGCTTCAGTTCAAAGCCTTCCTGGCTGGTTTTTTCCCTGCTCAGAGTCCCCAGAGCACGGAGGAGATTCTGTGCCCGCTGTCGCCTGCAGCAGCCCAGCCCGGGGCTATTGCTTGGCGAGTGGCGGCACCTGCCGGTGTTTTGTAGAATATCCTGAGAAATGGTGATAAGGAGGGGAAAAAAAAAAGAAACGGAGGTTCAGAGCAGGACATGCGTGGCCTGAGGTAGGGAATGCAGAATGAGGGGGTTAACGAGGTCAGCGCAGCCGAGGTGCTGAAGCTGTCCCGCTCCCTGCTGGCTGGGGGAAGATCCTTAACCAGGAAAGAAAATCCCTCTACGAAGTTACACAATATATCCAAACCTACCTGTTTTCTAGGAAACCCCCTCTAGTTTAGATATTCAAGTAGTGTGTATCAAACTAGTGTAACATAATTTGCACAAGATGAGCCCATGTTCAGGGTTCACTTAAACGTGATTCTTTTCCTGTGCTGGAAGCAGCAGAATTTCCCTGGTTACGCTGCGTTCTGGAATATTGCCCTCAGTAAATTTTACTGTCTCCTCACGTCACTGGGGTTTAGACTGTTACCACAATGTGTTTGTGTCTTCAATAATTCCTGTTTCTGGTAGCACTGCCAGGTCCCTTTAGCATTTCTGAATTAAAGAGAAAGAGCAGCTCGGCCCTGAGGGCCCCACAGCTGGGTGGGACTGGGGAGCAGAGGTAGGTGAGCACTGAGAGGTGGTGTGTGGCTGGAGAGAGCAGCCATGCAGAGGGATAATATAGGCTGAAAATTTTTACTTTGTTTTTATAAATCCCCAGGATATCACCATTAAAATTCAGCATTTGTGCCAGCTAGTTGATATTTAGTTTTGTTTCCTGTAGAGGTAAGGTGGGAATTTCTCCTTTTTTGTAATGTCTTATTCTCACTAACATATTTCAAAGACATTTACCAGTTTTCAACCACATTTGACAGAGGGCTATTAACTTCTGACCATTTAAGACGTGGCCTTTCAGAATAAAAAGACCCTATTAGTGCCCTCATTGAGGGGAAAGGCTGGCAAGCTTCTTTGATAGACCTCAGGGCAGGCATGCTGGGCAGGAAGGAGGAGAGGCTCTGCAAACGACAAGGCTTCATTAGTATTGCTGCTCCCAGAACTGCTTGTTCCATCTCAAGATGTCGTGTCTTTTACAAAGACTCTCCTCCCTCCCGCCAAATCCCCAACATTGATTGCATTTGCCAAGAAAAATTTGTGCCCTCCTGTCCCAACCACTCCTTTACTCCATAGGGTGGTATATGTTATTAGGAGGTTGGCTAAAACCGTGATCGAGGCACTCTGTGCATGTGCTGCAAGAAGATGAAGATCTCTGTTGTCTAGCTGTGAGACGCTCCTCAGGAGGGGCGTAGCAAGCCGCCAGTTCAGTAGCTGTCCCTCCTCCTCATGCTAAATCTCCCAAGCCTCTCCTTTAGGCATGATTTCCAACCAGCTGCCTGTCTGATTTACACCCACGTAAATCAGGGGTGACTCCAAACCCCTCCTATCGCCAAGCTGTCCTGGCGTGCTGCAGACCTGCTGCGCGGCACCTGTGCCGAGAGCAGCATGCAGGGCAGCGGGGTGCAGGCACCCCCGCCCGGCAAAGAGCGGGCTGGTAAAGCTCGCTGGTGCAAAGCTGCACATCGCAGCTCAGCCCGCGTGTGCTTGGAACCAGGCCCAAGCTAATAAACCCAGCTAGATTGCTTCCAGACCCGAGCTGGCCCAGGAGGAGCCAGCGCAAATGCCACTGCTCTGTGTTGCTTGCTCTGAGCTAGCTTAATTGTCTCTGCTGGAGCGGGGCAGCTCCAGGCACCTGTAGGATAGAAGGGATCGATGCATGGCCACCATATAGGCAGGAGCGTTGAATGCACCCGAAATTGCATCATCGAGGAGATGTCGTGGCCAGGTTGTACCCCATCCCCGACACATCTCCTGCTTCCCGGGCCCAGGCTGTTGGCAAGGCTCTTGCTCTCTCCCGCTGCTCCTCCGTGACACGCCGCTGTTGCTGTGGCTTTCGCACAGAAGTTGTTTATGGGGTGCTGCCGGCTGTTCAGCGGCTGGGTGGTTTGCGGGTGTCCCGCGGCTCCCGCCTGTTGTGGGCCTGGCGCGGAGGCAGCCGGACCAGGGAGTGGGCTGCCCGGGGACGGGCATGGCCACCCTCGGGGCCCGCGGGCAGAGGAGAAAGGTCAGGGATAAACACGGACCCACTCGGGATGCGAGTAGGGAAGCGCAGGGACCTCTCCCCGCCGGTGCGGGCACCGGGAAGGTGCGGGCCGTCTCACGGGGCTCGGGCCGCAGGGAGCTGCTGACCGACCCTCTCCCGCCGCCCGCGGCAAGCGCGGGGTCCTCCTCCCCTTCTCCGGCGGGGCAAGCCCGTGAGGGGCAGCCCG